>VFFE01006784.1:213902-328620 GCA_008921705.1 Burhinus oedicnemus | reverse complement strand
GCTGTTCACCGTGTAAGGCATGCCTTGGAAGAGGCTGGGAAGTAAGCCGGGGATGCGCGAGGGATGTAGTCGGTGGCATCCAGACAATGTCAGCTTGGGTGAGTCTCCACCCTGTGGAGCTGCAGGCAGTCGAGTTCCCTGCACAGGCATCGCCAAGTCTCTCTGTGCGACCTAGGGGACAAAACACACTCAAATCCTCTTTCCTGGTGCAGAAAGGCAAGATTGGTTTGGATTGTCTGTTACAATGTTTTCTTTTTTTTTTTAAAAAAAAAAAAAGACCTGAAATATTTTAAGCTTTTTAGCCATAAGACTTACTGAGGGCAGGCTGGTTTGTGAAGAGCCTCCCAAGCAAGGCTGGTGTCTGCATTGGTTTCCATGAAGATGGGGAGAGTGGTATAATTTTTTTTTTTTTTAATGGGGAAAATCATTGATGCTGGGAGGGGAAGGAAGAGTGTCTGTATACATGAGTGTCACGTGACCTGTGTAAAATTCATATAGGTATACTTATTTTTCTTCATTAATGCTAGTTGTTTTAAGAAGCCAATGACTTACCTATTAATTTTAGAAGGTTTTATTTGTTTTGGATTTGTTATCTTGTGTGGCAGAAAACAGTCATCTGCGTCTTTGGGCACTGTCTTTGCATTTTATCATTTTCAGTAGTATTTCAAGGCTTTTTATGTTTTTACTGCGTTGTAGGTATTCAGAAGGGGACAAACAGCAGTATTTGTAGTATAATTCCTCTTTTACTGGAGGATTACAGGTACACTTAGTTTGGCACAAATATGCTATTTCATATGGCTAATATCTTTACACTGCCATTCATGTGATGGAGGAATGGGGAACTACTATAGAATCACACCCATTCCATTTTAAACAAATTGCCTCTTTGTCTGTTCCCCCTCACTCCCCTGTCCTCCAGACAGGGACACATTAGCTTGTAAACACCTTTGAGCAGAAAAATGAATTTGGGTGTTTATTGATGAATGAATTTAGATGTTTATTGAAACAGTATGTATAAAACAGCAAATCTTTCCTATTTTGCTGTCCGTTTAATCAGATTTTCTCTGCTCTGGAGTTTCCTGTTAAAATAGAGGTACAGAAAAATCGCTTACTAAATCATCTTGAAGAACAAAAGTATAGGTTATAAATTCCAGTTCTAGGCAATGCTTTACATGTAAGTTATAAAGATGTAGACATGTCCATATTTAATATGCTGATATCCTTCTTGGGTGAGTGTGGTGGATAGTGGACTATAGAACTGTTTTTCTGCACCTAAGTTGGTATATGGGTTTTTCATATCAGTGGGTGACACTCAAATTAGCTTACAGAAATCCTCATTAGGGAGCCTTTTGCTTCCGTAGAACAAGGAGGTAAGTAGCACTAAGGAATTTATTTATTGCCCTCCTACAAATTTCATTTTCAGATAGATATTTCCTTAAAATGGCTTGAATTTTAGACTCGTATGTCATGCAATGAAGAGTCCTTCTACCACTGTTTCAGCATGGGGTGACAGAGAGAAAAATATTACTAAGAGGTAAGCCACAGTTCAGGAAAGCAATGTAGTATACCAGTTGTTAATCGCTCAAAAGAATATAAAAAAAAAAATAACGTGAAAAGGGACACTGACAAATTCTATGTAATCTTCAATCTGCCTTCCTTGCGTAATATCTTGGGGCCTCTCCCTTCAGGTTTGACTTTAAAATATTTTTTTTCCAGGGTAGTAGTGCATTGACATAAACTGGTTTGAACTTCCTGTATATTGCAACCTGTTCCTTTCTTCATAAGGTAGGCCATGGTACAGAGAACACCTGTTGGTTTAAAGGAGTGTATGAGACTGCTGTGGTAACTTTTGTAGGTAGTGGTTTGATTTGATTGACTTTAAGAGGCTTTATTTTTCAAGAGAGTGTCTCAGTCTTCTGAATATCGGCGTATGTGGATATTGCCTCATTTTTCCTGTCCCCCAAACCACTGACATTTTTTAGCTGTAAAGCTATTGTCTTGATTTTTTTATTTTAATTTTGCAAGAATGTGAACATGTGCTCCTTTATCTCTTCCTTCAGCATCAAGATTTTAATAAAATCAGCTAGCTTTTCTAGCCAGAAATAATTTCTTTGTGCTGTTAATTGAACATCTTTATGCTGTATTAATCTGATCTTTACTGGTTGTACAACTTGCCTTCCTTCTTCAAATGTCTTTCAGCCACTGGAGGGGAAAAAACCCCCCAAAACTGTCAAACTGGGACAGAGTTAAATCTGAGTGACTGAGCCAGTTAGGCAAATACTAAGAAGAATAGTGCTGAAGATCCCAGACATTAAGCAATTTAGATCACATTGTTAATAGTAGAAAAATCCAAATGTCTTGGTTACAAATTAAGCCAAAGGTTGCAAAATAATCACACCGCCTTTTCTGTTATGTTAAACAATAGTTTTATTACTGAATTTTCAAGTAGAACTGAAATAATGTGCTTCATAGCTTCCCATTAACATCTGTTCATACTGAGGACCCTGCTGATTAAATCTAGAACTTGTTACAGGCACTTATCAAAGCCAAAAATGTCCAACTTTCAGCCCACAACAATAAACCAAACACCGTTGAATGCTTATTTTGTGATGTTTCACACCCTTTCTATGCAATTGCTAGAAGAAAACATACGTTGATTTACAGCTGAATCAGGTAATCTCGGATAAACAAGCTTTATAAGAAGGGGCAATCCAGACCCGTTTTATTGCTGAGGTTTAATAATATGTAGAAATGACAGCAGACTGCTGAGTAGTCACATTTAACATATTTCTCTGTGGAATGTTAATTTTGTTTAAGGAAATGTAACTTACAAAACCAATGTTGTATTATTGAGTAAGTCCTTTAAGGATTCAAAAAAATATCACTATCATAGTTGTCAGTCACAGATTTTGAGTGAGTACAGACATTGAATGCTCTCCACCTTTAGGAATGTCTACAAGGTTAGGGAATGCCAGTGAAGAAACTTGCACTATAATTGCCTGTTATAATTGTTCTTCAGATTGGCAAGGGATTTAAGTTTCTTCTTGTTAATCTGCAAGCATTATCATCACTTGAAATCTGTGTTCATTGAAAATGGCGTATTATTTTCAAGAGGTTAATACTAGAAATTGGTAATAACTATCCAATTGAGCATATCAGTCCCTGTGAGAAAGACGAGTAAAATTCCTTGATGACTCGGGTTGCTAATAATCATCCTCGTAGCTGAAAACCTTATAAAGACTAAGAAAAGTATCTGCAGCGTACTTCTTATGCAGCTTGATCCAGATATGTTGGCTGATGTTTTTTGACTTTTCAATGAGTTAAAGTCACTCCTCTATTTTGTCCTAAGTAGTAATTTTATTTATTTACTAGGGCAGGCTTTAGTTGAAGTGTTTAATAGAAGATGTAACATGGAATAATATTTTTGTTGAGCTTGCTTTCCCCTCTCCCCCTACATCTATTAATGAAAAACACTTGAAATGTCTTGTTCTGTGAGCTGTTGCTCTATGTGTTGGGAATTGTACGGATGAAGATGATGTGCATGAGAATTTGAAACTGGCCTGAGGTTAAATATTAGGAAAACTATTTTTTTGCTATCCTATTTCATAATGAGTTAGTTGAAGTCTATAGAGAGGACTAGGGAGGGAGGAGGAATAAAAAGCTACTATAAAAATAGTTTTAAAACTTTTTAGTCATAGAACATAATTTTTACCTCTTGCTGAATTTCTAGTCACCAAAATTCATCAGATGAACTTAAGTTAATGTAGCCAGAAAGCTGATTGAATCTCCATTGCCTCTGGCCTGTCTTTCTAGGAGAGCAGTGTAAGGTGAAAGTTTTTGTACAAAATATTATAGTGAGTCTGGTGAGGGAATTACTATACACAGTAGCAAAACTGTTATGATATATTTACTTTCTTGAGTAAATATTGTAGTGTTCAAGAACTGAAGTTGTTGCTGGTAGAAATGCACTGATGTTGCATAGAGAAAATGGTAAACCAAATGAGGATAGTTTTCATATAAGATGAGAATAATCTTAAATATCATCCTTTATTGGAATGTTAACGTTCTGTTATTCTAATTGTTGTACTTGACATCTGCTGAAATAGTCTTCTACTGTGTAAGGGTGTCAGTACTCTGTCAATGTAAGCCTTTAGAATAGCAAGTTGTGTTCGTATAGTAAAACACAGTGCTCTTTTGCTTAAGCTATGTTAAGCACAGATCCAAACCACCTTACTGTTTCATACTGTTGATTACAGCACAATAGCTGATTTCTAGCAGATCAGGGTTAGAAATAAACAGGAGCAAGAAGTGACATCATCCTCCAGTTTTGTGGCTCTGTTCAGTTTTATTACGTGTGTCGGTATTGCACTTTCCTCTAAAAAAGTCATGGAGAGGTTAAATAGAGAACCTGATCGTTTTTCTGAAATGCATGTATGAAGCGGAGAAATATACTAAATAAAACATAGGCAGCAAGGGGCTAGAGGAAGACTAACTGGCATCCTTCATCCTCTCTGATAACTTTACCCTTCAGAAAGCTTTGGGAGCAGTTGTGTTGGGACTGGCAGAAACTTCTGTTCGTGTGATAGTGAGAGCTGAAGTCCACTGCCTATTGCTGGCATAGGGTCCTTTGCTACTGCCAGTGCTGTGATTATCTCATTGTGTCCTTCCTTTCCCCCAAAGACTTACCAATTTGCTGTGTTTGTAGGACCTGGAGTATTCCTGGCATATCATTTTTGTCCTTAATACTGGGTTTAAGAAAAATAATAATAAAAAAAAAAAACGTAACTGTGCTGTGCTTAGAGTTGAGATGTGTAATACAATTACTTCTTGTAGTTGTTCTTTTAATTGTTGCCTTTGTGGCTTTTCCAGTAGGAAGGAACAGTTTAGTAGTTTGCTCCCTAAAGAATAGCTCCAAGTAGAGCTTGTTGCTTTCTAATGATACATGGACAGACTTTACCTTGATGCAAATTCTGTAATTTATTACTACTTTTCTGCTTTAAGAACAGCCATCTTTAGCATAGAAAAGGTAGTTCATTCCAGGTGATCATAGTCTTAATGTCTGAATTTGGTTACAGAGTCCCGGTAAAAGTGCTCCCCCAAACTAAAACTGTTGTCGAGCAAGCAGTTTCTGCTTCTACTATCCTACCTTCATCTATCAGTGACTTGTGATAAACTCTGCAGGTGCTTCAAGGAAGTGCTGCAAACTCTTCTAGAATTACTCTGTGCAAAATTTTACTTTATTTTCTGAAATCCAGTTAGTCATCATAAAAGGAAAAATGTTTTCAGAAGTGTCCAAAAGACTTAATTACTAGCCTTACTGAAACTGTAATTGGTAAATTTGCATCATCTACTTGTAAAATTCGATTTTGAAGGCTACATCATTAAATAGTGTTAGAAGTGCAAATAATGAATATGTATCAAGCATTGATGATAAAATAATCCTGTCTCAAATGGTTAAATTCTTACTCTGATAACACCTTTGCAGTTAAATCCCTTCAATATATGTTATAAAATTGCCTGCTGAGTCCAGTGCAATATTAAAAGTTGAGTGAGTTATTTCATACTGTGAAAAATGCTACCTTAACAGAGAATTCATAAAGGTTTTTTTGGTGTGGAATTTCATTCTTTTTGGAACTTACAGATGGTGCTAAAACAGTTTTGCCTCAACTGTGTTGTTTCAATCAGCGATGGGGGAAAAAAAATATTTAGTGGGTTTTTTTAATGTCTAGATTTCTTTTAAATCATTTCATGGATTATTGTGATGAAATATCTCTGACTAAAATGCGTATTTGATTGGTTTAATCACTGAGAAAATATACTGAAACTGTTTGACAGATTTTCCTCTCTGTCAGAGGGCTTGTAGAGTTGTAGTGTTATGTTTAACTCTGAAGTTGCTGAATTGATCCTTGTGATATACCATTACTGGAAAGACAAATATTCAGAAGGAAACAGCTTGGGTACACATGTGCTGGCTTTCCATCTCTCCATGATAAGATGTCACTGACAGACTTCGTTATAGATGCTATAGAAGATAGCATTAGCAAAACAAATGTGCAGGTTCTTTGGAGGAAGTGAAGTTGCTCCATACATCGTTTATAAACTTCTTCCAGTCATTAATCTCTGTACAGATGTGTTGGCTATGCCTGGAATAGCCACAGGTTTGCAGTTCTCTCTGCTTGCATCTCTGACAGTGCTGACCCAGTCTCAAGAACTGTATGTTTCACTCTGTTTTTTCTAGTAGGTCACTCAATGAAATGGTGTTAATAAGAGCAAGAGAGAAGCAATTAAGATTAGGACAATTTCTTTCTTTTTTTTTCCTTATGCTTTTCCTGGAAGAAATGTCCTTAGGTCTTATTTAGCTTTAGTGACCGCTAAACTGCTGTGTGTTAAAAATACTCTTAAAAAGAAGAGACTGGTGAGATTTCATCCATGTAAGTTCTGCAATCCCGTTCATAGCACGATCCACAGCATGCCAAGTTGGTAAAATTGAAGGGGTGATGAGTTGCGGTGAAAGGTTCTACATTTGGGGAGCTGTTGAGAGACGAAGAGAAGCTACAGACTTGTTTACATCTTCCTAGGCCATGATTATATAGTTTTGCAAAATTGAAGGTTTTTTTTATCTCTGGGATGTAAAAGCATTTTAAAAAATAAAGACAAATTCCTTTCTAGGATGCTGTTTGCATCTCATGAGTATTATAAGGCATCTATCCAGGGTTTCAGAATCTGTTGCAGGAAATGCTTTGCACTATGATTTTGTAAATTAAATCATTTTCATACCTAGATGAAAAATGTTATCTATACTTACTTAGGCAAGGTGGCTTACAAAGTGGGGATGGATTCTAGCTCAATATTGAAAACAGTAAGTTTTCAGGATGTTCTCAAACATCTCATGAATGAGACTGATTTTTGAGCTTGATTATGATCTTCCAAAGGTGAAATTGGCCTGAGAAACTTATTAGTTTTGCAGAAATACTGTACTTGCATACTAATTGCCTTAATTTTAATCCCATTTTTTTTTCCTTTGTGTCTGAGCTCATTGCTTGTTACTCCTCTTCTTTATGGTTTAGGACAAGAAGTATTGAATTAGATGGGAAGAGATGTACTCTCTAACAAACATGAAACCATTTCACTATGGCAGTGTTTGCTCAGGTTTTCTCCTATCATTTGCTGGGAATACACGAAGATAAGTTAAGATCTGAGGTTCTTAAATTTGTGTTAACTCTGAAACTCTGTGTCTACAAGGACAACACGCCTTGTGTGAAATAAATGGCATATCTACTTTAGCTTCCTTCAGAAGTGAGGACAATGTTCACTGTCCAAGGAGGTTCCTCACAATGGTTTTATGGGAGGTACATTACTGATGGATTGTGTCTGAACTTAAAATAAAGCCTCAGTCTTTGGTATTGTGCTGTTGGCTATTCCTAGGCAGTTTCCCGTTCGTGTATGGTTGTTTTCAGTTTCATCCTGACTTGCCTAGTTCATGCCTGTATAGTGATGAGGCATCTTGCATAGGATTTTTGATTCCATGCCAGAAGCCAAGCATTCCAAGCTCTATTTATCCTTAGTTATCTCCTTTATTTATCCTTGCTTCCTGCTTTTCTCCTTGCTAGAAGGATCACTGTGATCTTGTTGCACCATTCAAAATTGAGTTAATCGTTGTTGGAATCTGTTATAATATACCAATGCAAGTTTGAACTGTCCAGGTGTCTGTAATCATTCTTCTTCACAGGTGACTAAAGACCTCTTACATAAATGTGTTTTATAGAGCATCTAAAATAATAATTCCACAGTGAAAAAAAAACTCCTTAAGTTGTTCTGAGCCTTTAAAGAAAAATGCCTTATAGACATCTGTTCTCCAAAGAAGTTGTTGCTTATCTTTTTAATGCATGACTTAAGAAAATGACCTTTTACTTGAACATGTAGTTCTGAGTGGCTTTGATAGAAGCGTGGATGATTGCACGCTATTCCCGGAAAAGCATTCTGCAAGTTTGTTGTGTGTATCAGTGACCAGCATTTCTAGTAGTTTAGATTTTAGTTAACAGTAGTTGTGTCTGAGGGCTTAAGAAAAGCACTTGTATCTGTTAAAAAGTGGCATTTTTATTTAGGGGGGACGGGGGGGAAGCCAGTAGTTTTCACTCACTAATAACTTCGCAAGGTAGTAATACTGATTGAAACTTTATAATTCCTTTGACCATCTCTGAGCACGTCACAGGTCAGGAGAACAACTCTGCCTGAAGCTGGGTAACACAAGATCACTTTTTCTTTCACCTCTACTCAGGTATGTCTATGAATAAATAACTTAGTGATATCTTATGATCAGTTCTGTGAAACTGAAAGGTTATTTGTCAGATTGATGTGTGTACCAACAATAAATTCCTGCCCAGGAAGGAAGTAAAGGAATTATTTTCCTGAATAAACGTTCAGTTTTCTGGATTAGAGACCTCAGAGATTCTTTCTAAGAAGCATAGCAAAAGTGAGAAGTCTCATTTTCAGCAATTACATGGAAGGAGGAGGAGGGCCCCATAGAAAAGGGGAAAAGTTTTCTTCCCTGCTGGCAGAGGGGAAAATTGAAGCAATAGGGAAATGAGTAAAATTTTTAGGAGGAACCATATATCTACGTCACAGTTCTTAAAGTGAAACGTGCAGTGTCTTTATGAAGACTACTCTGTATTAACTTAACTCCAGTTGATAGTGCAGCATGCAGCTTAACCTTTTGTGCTTGCTATCCTAGTTAGTGAAAATCGGAGACTTTCTTGTTAAAAATAAAATAGAAAACAAACCCCCAAAAAACTCCACTCAAGTGCTTGTGATTAGCTTGAATGAAACTTTCTGTTTTGATATTGCTTGTTCCTGTTTAGCTTGAATCTGTGCAAAAACTTCAGAAGGTCCTCAAACAACAACAGTTTAAAAAAAAAAATATCCCTTGGAAGTAGTTATTACTACATTGTAATGAAAAATCTTAATTTATCTTCTGTCAACTGGAATGGAATATTCCTGGAATGACTAGCATACATTGTGGGGTTGAAAGTCCAGTGTAGAGCAAACAAAGTATTTTCAGGCTGTGCACTTTCAACTTCAGTGGTGTTTCATTTCTGAAATGTGATGACTTGGATGTCTCTCTTTTTGACAAGAGAAGTCACTTAATCTTCATCCTCCTGAAGTACCAGGTAGTTATTTACAAGTGTCATGTAGGAAGTTACCTTGGATAGACTGTTATGCCCAAAAGTGTGGGGAATGATTTTATGTGTATCTTTTTTCTGGGCCTAGATCCTTCAAAAGTATGTTAGGTTTGTGTGGCCTTTAAATTTAAAAATACACATAGTGTAGGGGAAAAAACATTGTCATGTAATGCAAATTACTTTGATTTAACGTACAGGCTGTCTGCTGCCATTGTCACGAAAAGAATTTAAATTAAACTGCTGTTGCTTGCGTTCTGGCCTAAAGGCTGATCTGAGTGCAGTACATGAGACATGTTATTGTATTATCTGTGACTTTTTAAATTATTCCTCGTATCTAGTACCTTCTGATGATAATTTTTTTTCCACTAATTCTTGTGAAGCGTATACTTTCTTATTGTGAAGATGACAACATAAATTGTTATGTCCCTGTATAATGTGACCTTGGGCCAACCTTATGTCTTTGTACAATGTGAAGTAAAAGGTGCATTAGCATCTGAGAAATGAGAAGTGAACCTGAAAACAGTAATAAAATAGGTCTAAAGTATTTGTAAACCCCTACCTTCTGAGCTTGGATTCCACCTCTCCTTCCCCCCCCCCGCCACCCCCAGTCTTGAAGGTGCATGGTCTTCCTTTTATTTAAAATGTACCTCACCTGAAACTAGAAGCCAGAACTTCTTAGTTTTCTGTAGTTATGCTCATTATTAACTTTCTGAGATAAGGTTAGTCTGGCATACTCTTTGATACAACTCTTAACAGGCTGTGAGCATTTGAGAACAACGTTCCTATATACGTGACCTGATGAAACATGATAAAATGTTACAAGATATTGATATGTCTTGTGTAGTACGTTGTTCCAGTTAAAGCTGCCTAAATCTTTATTTTTCTACTTTAGAGTGTGTTGAAAAGCAAGATAAAGGGCCAGTTGTTCTCTTATGAAAATGTTAAAAATTGCAGCTGACCTTATGTTGTCTACATTCTTTTTGCCTTCCAGTATGGTTTTAAATATTTGGGTTTACAATTGCACATGCTTTCACTATGTTATGGTGGGCCATAAGAGTTGAGAAGGCATAGCCTACTGATAAATTCAGCAGCTGCTTCTTCATTCCTAAAATGACTTTTGCTGGATTGCTTTCCTTAAAATGTTGGTATTTTACCATGATTCAGGCAGTATCAGTGACAGGAATACGGAACTAACATACATTAAAAATGAGGGCTTTTCCTGTTTTTGCAGTATGACTAAATATATATACTGTATATAAAGTATGCATTTTAAATCATCACCTTTTATCATGTCTGTTTATTCCAAGACACTCAGACTGAAGTATTGAACTTTTTGGAGTATAGTGACAGCCAGTGTGACATCAAAACAGTGGTATCTAGGGTATGAAGTTGGTTTCTTTTAATAGAATTTGGAATACATAGATGGTTAACCAGTTAAAATGTTATATTATTCATTCACTTTTTGAAAAGAAAATTTAAAATTTTGCCTGACATGACTCATTGTGGATAACTGTAGTGCTGTGATGGAGTCATCTGTTAAGCTAAAGAACACTACTTTGTGGGGGAATTGAAAGTCCGGTAAAAGAAGCCCTTTACTCATTATTTCTTTCATAATTTCTGAAGTTCTGCTTGTATCTATAATGTGATTAGTAACATTTCACTGGGGGGCAGGGGAGTAGCAGCAATCTGGTACTGTGTGCATCAAGAGTTGTCTATGTAGTTACATGGAACTAGTTAGAAGATATGGTTTGAGGCTTGTATTTCAACGCTAGTAAATAGTGATCATCTTCCTATCATTAGGTGTGCATGCAGTAGCCTGGTATTTAATGGAATACAGATTGATAACTCTGTAGTTTTCATGTTTTTATTGCCACTATGCTTAATATATTTTATATATCATGTTTAGAAAATCTGTTTGTAACTAACCCATCTTTTTCTTTCCAAAGATAAGCACTAAAATGATATCCATGACTCTGCTGGGTTAAAAAAAAAAAAAAAGAAAAATTGATTTGTGCTCTCTGTGTATTACTGATCTTTTATAGTATCTTGAGGAATAGGACATTATTTAAAAAGAGGAAGTTAGGTCTGCCACAGAGGAAACATTATATTATGGATTAAATGCTGTCCTTGTCATCTTTGAACTACACTTTTTCTGCTGTCCTCTTACATGCATGGTGTTTGGGTTTTTTTTCCAGTTCTCTAGCTGAGTTGCCGACAAGGAGGGGTTTTGAAAGTTGTATGTTTAGCTCTCTTGTCCTCTTTTTGGATATTGGTCATGGAATGTTTGCTTCTGAAATGCTGCTTGATTTGACACTAGATAGGTAGAAAAATCCTTTTTTCTGTGCTCAATTCTGTCCTGTATGTGGGCTTGTGTTTGTATGCGTGCTCTTAAGTTTTGTTCGCTAGAATTGTCCCACAGGAGATATTCTGTCCAGCTCTCAGTGGATATAATATTGTTCTTGGTGTTCCCCATCTCAAAATGCACATGGAGGGAGGTTGGATAGTGTAATTAGTTATGCTAGTCCTGTGCTTTGTGCATATTCTCCTCAGCTGGGAGAAATTCTTTAGATAATGCACAAGAGTTGAAAAAGGGGCTGAGAACTTGCTTTCTGTGACTTGATTGCATCTTAAAAAGTATAAAATGTCAGGAATAGTAGAGCTGGAAAGAAGTACTGTTAGAATTGACGTTACTACTTAGTACAGAAGGCTGTGAATGATTCCACAGATGTATTGCTCTTTTAATTGTTTTCTTCTGAGAGAAGGCTTTGCATCAGGTGAAAAGTTAAGACCAGGAATAAACAAGGTTTTAGGATGCATCTTTTTTTTTTTTTTGTGTTCTCCAGGTATTTCTTCATAAATGATGTTGTGGGGCACGCTCTGGCTTGTGATTAAGCTGCTTCATCTTCAGAGCTCATAAGTGGTTACACTGAACTGGATAGAGGCAATGACATAGAAATAGTGTGAACAGCCAGTCATGGATTCCTGGTAGTCATTCTCAGCAGTATTGCCATGGGACCATAGCCAGTCAGTTCCCTTAATAAGTGTGACGATCCACTGGCAGCTCTGACAACAGCTGCAACTGGTGTTATAGCATACTAGCACCTAGCTGTTGAATCATTCACTGCTGATCTTTCTAGCTACTGTCCAATAATGAATTTTGGCTTGTTTCTTGACTACAATTTCCATGTGCACCTTAATGACCAGTCTTTGCACTGATTATAGCGTGTCAGGCTTTTGCTATACTGCTGTATATTCAGGCAATACCAGAATGTGAGGTCAAGATTTTAGAATAATGTTGAACAATACAAGGAGAGCAAAACAGCGTGACCCTGATCTTCAGCTTTCTCTAAGTTTAGTAAAACTAAATTGTTTGTATGGCTTCCTTCAATATGATGGGAAAATTGCCCAAGTAATTGCAATTGCTTCCTTATTTATTCTATTTATATATATATATATATGTATATCATCCTTCAAAGTGTGTTGTGGGAGCTTTGCATCAAGAAATATCCAGTACCATAATGAAGTGATTGGAATTACTCACTTTGGCAATTTTAAAGGCTTTTGCAGGACTTGACAGTGGGAAAAGCCTAATTTATGAACATTAATTTTATTAATAATAAGAATTAGTAGAATTTTTAAACTGCTTTAATATCTTTCATCTAATTCTTATACAGCATGACCTATGAACTGAACTTGTGGATGATTTCTGTGTTTAGACATGACATTGTTAACTAGATTTATTAATTTTTTTTCACTTATATCCTGATGTTATTTTGGATGCAGTATCTGAAATATCTTACACAGTGGTGCCAACAAGCATAGGGGATTTTTTCTAAACTTTTCTTTTGTACTTTGTTTGGGTTGTCCTTGACCTGATTTTTGTCCCACCCCAACCTGCAAAATCAATTTGGCAATCAACTTCTTGATGTTCCAATTTTTACAAAAGTGTATAGAGATTACATGCACCAGAAATTCTCAGGGATTGTTAAGCCTAGATATATAGCTTGGATATTGGTGGATATTTTTATTTTTTTAATGAAATGGTTTGTTATCATCTGACCTGTTTAAAAACTGTTGCTTTGAATTATGTCAGATCCTTTCAGCCATTGAGTCACAAATAATGTTATTCAATCTCTTATTCCTCTCCTAATACATCTGTCCTCTCCAAAATACATCTATGTGCTATGAAAATTCAGATGCCTGATCTGTTACTTCCTCTATGACTTTATCTTAAAGGTCCGAAGTTAATTTCCGTCACTTATGCTTAGAACCAACCAGCTTGTCTTTTATCAGGCTGCAGTGTGAAAACCCATTTTTTTCATGAAACATTCTCATCTAAAGTCTAGTATGGCACAAGCCCTGTTATATTGCTAGAAGTCTTCCTGAAAAGCATTGATGAAAGCATTCTTGGATGCTAGGCTTAAAATCAAAAGGCACTGATCCTGTTCTGGAAATGTTTTACTGAAGTTAGACTATCAGTTTAAAAATTAGATTTCATTACGTTTGTTGGTTTTACTGATGTGCCATACTATTTGAAAAGCTGGAGTTCTACCTTGCTCTAATTTTCCAGCTTTTAAGAAGTTCCTTGTTTGTTTTGATGGTCAGGAACTAAACAATTTCTTTACAGTTTTAGGTTTCCTTTTATTATTGAGTAGAAGGAGAGGGGAGATTAATGTCAGGGGATACCTTGACAAAAGAGCTGCATTTCTAGTTTCAGGATCATGTTCTCTACCTATCCTTCGGTATGCTTTAGAGTTAGTCAAGTGAACTAGCTGTTGTGATGTAAGTGAACAAGATGAGATGCCCTGACCTGTATGAATACACTTTAACATGCTGCTTGTGAATGAAAAGGAGGAAGGCGGGGGGGAAGCAGAGATGGTGGTTTAATAGCAAGAGCTGTAATACCTCATCTTTGAGATGGAATGACATCTCTAATTCTGAAGGGTGAAGATCTTTTCTACAAAAATTGAAACTTAAAAAATTTTCCAGCCAATTCATACCTCACTGTTAGCAATCAAAGGAAATGAGACAGTAGGCTAATAGAATGTTCCACAGACTTCTACATCTGCATAAACTTTTTCAATTCCACAACTTGGAAAATATTTTGCTTTTAAATATTGACGTGCTAATGAATTAAGAGACTTATTGTGGTGTGGCTTATAAACTGGTTGCTGTCACCTACATTTTAAATAGCTACTTTTGCTGCTTTGTGGTTCATTTTGGCTACAGAAAATTAATGCAGATCAGTTGCCAACCATTGTCCTTAACAAGATGTGAATGTGGTCCAAGTAATTACCATTTCTAGTGTCACAAATGATATTCCTTTATACAGCTTGGTCAACTTGGTACAGCTGCTTTAGCAGTAAAAATAGTCACTGTGGTACACATTCCACTTTTAGTGGTGTATTCTGTAGTTTATTCATCTGGCTCAATCCTTAGAGAGGTTTTTATACCAAAGAAGATATTTTTGAGGAAACAAAAATAATTGTTCTTTTGGGATGCTCAGAAAAAACTTCACTCTGAGGCTTGCCAAATTGTTACACAGCTGTTAAGATGATATAATGGGTTTTTTGTTTGACTAAGGTTATAAATACAAACTTCCTTCCTCTTGCATTTATAATTAATCTAGCTGTATGCAGAATTTGTGATAAATCTCTTCCAAATTTCTATTGAGGGAGAGTACCTATGAAATGCTTACAAACTTCAGCATGCAGTTTATATTTGCTTATGAAATGCGTTACCTAATTTTCTGTGAACTAGATATAACCTCCTCCCCTAGTCCTGCCAAAAGAATGTATATCTAGAATAAGAGTTTGTCCTGGTTTTATGTAGCAGAAAAATACTCATCTGTGAGAATTCTCCTGCGATTAAGGATATTCGGGTCAAGGAGTTCACTATAGTTAAGTTGCAATAGAGCATACTTAGTCAGACTTCAAAAATGGGCTCAGAGTGGACAGTAGGTTCTGTTTTGTTTGTGTATGTCAGGTATTCCTGCATTTGTTGTGATCCATGTTTCCTGCTGCTTTCCAAATTATACTGAAGGAAATGACAGCACTGGAAATCAGTTGTGTGGATGCAGGCTTAAGTATTTTGGAAAGGAACTGAGACTGGCTACAGTGATACTGTAAACTGAGGTAGTATTTTGCCTTAGGAAGGGCATGGCTCTTTGAGTATGATGCAAATTCAGTACGCATTACAGTATAAGCTTGTTTTTAGCTGTTTTTCTAACTAATTTTTAATGCTTAGAAATTGCAAGTAATTGTTTTCATATGAGGACATGAATTTTTGTTCTATAGGAAAAAACTGAGGTGGTGTGTGTTAATTATAAAATAATACATCTATAAAAGGTTTAGAGTTTTTTAACAATGTTGTATCAGTACATCTGTAAAAAGTGTTTTTGTAGTTTGGTTGTTTTTCTTTGTTTAAACGATATTTTGGTAGTATAATTACACCTGTAGCAGGGAAAGCTGAAGGAACTAAAATATCTGACTAGCTGAGAAAAGTTATCTCTAAGTCTTCTTGCAAAGTTTTCCATTTTTCCATTGAATTCAGGAAAGAGTGAGCCTTGATGGCTTCCGATATTAAGATGTGATGGCAAAAAGAGGCAGGAATGTTTGTTTATTGACAAAGTGTTGCTTACTTGAAGTTTTCTAAAGTTTGTGGGTTTGATCCTCAGTTATATAACAAAATAATAAATACAGTATATGTGTTTTCTGATCACCTTTAGAGCCAGATACTGGGAAGACAAAGACTCTGCTTTCAACTGCAACAAGCTGTTTGTGCAGACAATCATGAGAAACCATAGCCACAGCTGAGAGTGTAGTTGGCTGGTACCCTTGTTTGAGTACTGAGCTCTGTACACCTGTTAAAACCAAAAATTTCCAAGATGTCATTTGAGTTAGGGATGCCTTGAGAGTGTGCTGGCGAGATGTGCCCATGCTGGACAAGGACAACGAGAAGTGGTCATTCTTCCTTTTCCAGGAAACAGAATACAGGATACCTCTTCATCTTTCAGTAACAGAAAGATCATTTAAAACACTGAAAAACGAAAATTGTCTGTAGTTACAATTCAGGTTCTATTTAAAAACTTAGAGTTAAGGTATTCAGGGATCTACAGCAGAGTATTCTTGTAAGAACTCTTTACACTAAGTAAAGGTCTAGGAGAAGATATGTTAAAAGTGTCATTCCAAAGGAATTCTGCAGTCTTGACTCTGGCAATGTGGGGAAAAGATTAGAAAATTCTTACTTTGCCTGAGTTACTCCAGACTTAGCTTGGTACTGTTAATGTGTGGTCATTATGCAGAATTTTGTGAGCCCTTAGTATTCTTTGCTTGGAATTGTGAGTGGTATTTTTCTTTTTTTTTTAAGTATTTAAGTATGTCTCAGTATTCTTATGAAAGAATTTGAATTTAGGTGTTTTTCAAAATATTATGGTGTGACGGTAACCATTTATGCCCATATATTTTTTAAAAAACAAACAAACAAAACAAGAAAACCCCCAAAACACAGATGTAGTTATTAGCAGGTAATGGTTTGTAAAGCACTTTATATAAAGCCTGGAAGGCTGTGAAGTAATGTGAGAGGAGGGGTACTCTGTTGTGTGCCTGAAGCTGGTCACCCGATTTCGATTTCTCTTTCTCATCGCTCGTGGCAGAGTCAGAGGTAGTCAGCTGCGTGCTGGTGGTGCCAGCAGATTGTGCATACTCATCTGAATGAAGCCATGTACAAACTTTGAAACAAATGTGAACTTGTGTATGATGGCTTAATTTTTGTATGAAGACTGCAGAATGTTTCTTACACTAGCCGGAGAGGCAATCAGTTAATGTATGCTTCAAACAATGAAAAACTGAAGTGACTTAACTTCATGGAATTGGTAGTAAACTGCACAATTACAGCTATACCCAAATGAGACACTCATAGAATATCTCAAGTTGGATCATCGAGTCCAACTCCCTGTTCCTCGCAGGACTACCTAAACAAAGTTGTATTACTAAAGTGCATCATCCAAACACTCCTTGAACTCTGATAGGCTTGGTGCTATGACCACTTCTCTGGGGAGCCTGTTCCAGTGACTGACCACCCTGTCAGTGAAGAACCTTTTTCTAATGTCCAATCTGAACTTCCCCTGATGCATCTTCATGCCACTTCTTCGTACCATTTTGTGTAGCGAAGAAGTGTTTACATCTTAGGAAAGAATGTCTTGTTTGTTCCTGATAATTTGGGAAAACTGTGTTACAAATACAGTCCTGTTAAAGTGTAAGCCCTTCCTTTCAAATTTTACTTTTTAGTGGAATTTGTGCAGCATCAAGTATTCATCTGTACCTTTATGTCATCAGTTCTGTGATGCATTTTGACAGAGCTGTGCCTTTGCTCGTGCACAAACATTTCAATGTTATAAATACCTGACAGTAACTTTATATTGGGAAGAGTTTTCTTATTTTATAAATAATATATATATGTTTATTTACAAGCATAGATATGCTTACATGTGTTGCCTTTGGGCTGGTTCTGAGACCACCAATTCCACAGGTATATGCAAAGTCCTGTGCTTATGAAACACGTTTTTTAGTTTCCAGAAATGTCTGACCAGTGCTTGGAAGCATTAAATTAAAAAGTGCAACAGGAAAAACATGATTTCTGTATTTAACCTCTGATTTGAAAGCTCTCTGTAACAGTGTGGGCATGCTGCGTTTTCATATCTTGTGCTTCAGTGCTACAGAGTTAATGCTGGAAGTTTTCTAAATTTAGAATTATTAATGTATTTATGGATGGTAATGCTCTACATTATTTATTTTTTTATTTTTCAGATTGTTCCAACTGCTGTTTAAATGTAGACTTCCCTATGGGTAACTTGGTATATGAAAAGTACTAAAGCATTAAATGCTTGTAAAGAAAAGTACGAGCTTTGAATATGTTTGTAGCTAAAGTAATTTATTAAGACTTGTCATTTTACTGATTTGGTAAAACTGATCCAATTTTAATATAAATCAAATGCAGTAAAATTACAACTTTTTGTGTCATGCATATGTGTTTGCATATGCCCTACAGTAGGTAGAATTTGAAATTTTCTCTGTACTAATAGGAAAAGTAGCCTTTTCTATTTATTACGAACTTAAGAATGTAAGCAAAGTGTTTGAAATTTTTATAGTACACTCTATGAGGTAGAAGTGGAGTTGCAGTTGACAGGCGAGCCTGTTACAGGTGAACTTTCTGCTGCCAAAAAGGGGAAGTCCCGCTTGTTTCTTTCTCTGTCCCTTCTCCCAGCTGTCTGGTATGAACCGAAAGAATGTGTTGGCTCTAGTATTTGTCCCATCAAAGAGTAATCTATTTCTACTTGCTAACTCAGCAGAAAGATGATTTTAGTGTTTGGAGTGTTGAGTGAGTTTTCTGGTGGTTTAGGAGGTTGAGCAGGCTCAGAGATATTCTGGAGCAAAGTGCTAGTGGATGAAGGGGAAGGAGGGTCCTTCCTTTTCTTGACAGCAATGAGGTATTAGGCTGGCTCAAGTTTAATGTGCAAGTTGTTTTTTAAACTGTAGGACAGGAGCTTTTTTTAAAAAAAAAAAAAAAGACATCAGGAAAGCTTGTAGAAACACTTTTTCCAAAATCCCGTTTGGAAAGGATTGTAGAAAGTTGGCCCTGGAATAGAGTGAAAGATAACTTTACAGTTTTGTTGCTTCTGAGCCCGTTGTCAGTGTTTTCCAAATGCAAAGAAAACATCCATCCAAAATGTGTTTGGTTTCTTTTTTTTTTTCTTTTAATGTCCTGCAGCTCTTAAATGGCAATAGCAATAATAAGTTGCCTGAATTTCTCAAATGCTTTGTTAAAAATAAGTGTTTGTAGATTTACCCAGCTGATACAGTTGTAGGTGTATTTGATGAATGAGTTGATCATGCAGTGTAATGCAGCTGGGAGGTAGGCTGCCCCTTTCACAGTAGCATGTTCCTGAGAATAGGTCAAATTGAAGGATTTGGTGTTGGAGGTATCTTAAAATTTTGGCGCTCAGCTTCATCTGAATAGGTGGTATATTTATCCCAGGAGACGATAGGAAGGAAGAAGGAGGAAGCATGTGCTGCAGCCCCTCCTTTCCTATGTGACTGGAACTGTTGAGTATGCACAGCCCAGTGGTGTTCAAAAAGGCTCATTCACTTTTTGTATTTAAAAAAAAAAAAAAGTTGCATAGAAAATAAGTACCCATGTTACTTTCAGATGGCTTTAAAACTAGCCATAAGTTATATCAGTCTGATCTAAAAATTGTGACTTTTTAAAAAAAAAAAAAAAAAAAACAAAAAAACAAAAAAACCAAAAACAACAAAACAAACAAAAAAACCCCAAAACCCAACAAAACTTCTTTGTGAATGTTAGAATTATTTTAGTCAGCCTTTGGTGTTCTTTTTTCTCATCATCTAAATCTGTTTTACCTTGGTTTATTGATATACCACACCATCAAACTTAGATGAGCGACAAGAATAATTGAATACTGAGTGACAGAACTTCCAAGTGTGTTTATAAGCAAAATGTAATGTGAAACATAATGTGCAGTGTATGTATGTCTGTGTGTATAATAGCTGCACTCAACCACCTTCTTAGGATTATCCTTCACTGAATAAAAAAACCTCATTAGTTTAAAAGTTTGGGGGGAGGGTGGGATTAGTTTTAATCAGGAAACTTTATGGAAATAATCTTGAAACATGTTCATGAGTGACAGTATGGAGTCTGACTCACTTGGTTTATTTTATTTTTTTCCCCACAGTTGCAGTAGCAAAGCACTCTACTGTCTTTAGTTTTCATATGCAAGAAAAGTTCCATTCACAAAGCTACCAAGTGTGGTGGTAGCAGACTTTACAGTAGTTGTTTATGAGACTCAGGTGCTGAGCTGTTTAGACAAGGCCTCTGCAGCTTAGGATCTGAACAGTGTTTCTTAGGAATGCTGGCCTAACCCCACGAATGTAAATCCTTCTGTTTAAAGTCCTTCTTTAACAAGACCCAGCTGTCAGCCCTGTCTTCTGTGGTTGTTCTACTGTACAGAAATTTTGTGTTCATTTCCTCAGTGGCATGATTTACACTTTCTTTTTTCCTTTTTGCTATGGAAGCTGATTTTCTTACATTTTCAGGAATGTGTGCTTTAAAACATTGTTTCTGTGTTAAATATTTACGTTTGGTCTTAATCTCTACAATTAAATTCTAGATGAAGTCCTTTTGGTATGCATCAGTTGGTGCTTAACTGGCTTTTAGACTGCTCTAACCTTTGACATAACAAAGCTTTTTATGTTGAGGCTGCTTTCTTGCTCTAAGTGCTTTTTTTTCTAGGGAGTCGAGTCCAGAACTGGTGTTTTTACCCTCTTTCCTCCCTCACTCTCTGCTGCCAAGATTTATTTAGAAACTGAAGCAATGCAGCTTTTTAGTATGAACATATATTTTTAAAGCACATCTTAAGTATACAAAATTAATTTAAAAAAATTTAATGAGTTTCATGAGTTTTATAAACTAGAGATTAAGGTCAGTGCTCAGTAGGCAATACTTAGATTCCTGTTAGCAGTCTGTGACCAATTTCATAGCTTTATACCTCAAATTGCTGATACTGGTTTTAGTTGTTATGTGGACGTCTTGGTTTAAGATAATTAAACCATCCTTCAAGAGAAAGGATGTTTAATTGACAGTAGAAGCAAAATCTCAAGTGAAGAAAGTATTAAAAAGAAAAAATACAGGGAGAAATATTGGCAGTTTTCTCCAGTTTCTTAGAAACTTTGGAGAGAGTTTTTCAGTGACATTCTGCTAAAATGGCAAATAAGAATTAAGTTGTATTTTCAGCCTTTATCAGTGATTAATGTGCCTTTCCATATCTGCTCCCAGAGTTTCTCCTGTTCAGCAATTTGTGCAGGCTCTACTAGAGAATAGTGGTGGTGGAATTGTAACAGGCTTTGGCACCCTGCTCAACCAGATGTCTCACAGAAGTTGTTTTGTGGATTGAGGTCACTTCTGGAATGGCTTCTCTCTTACTTCTAGAGGAGAAAAAGAGCAAGCGCTGAGAAGAGTTGTGCAAGTGCAGGACTTCCTTCAAGGGAATTATTTTTTGTTTTTTCTTTCCTGGTGAGGTTGTCAAAATACAGCTTGGATTCTTCCAGTATCACCAAGGAAAATGGTGAGCTGCAGTTTATGCAGCGGGAAGTTGGCTTTCTGTGTTGTTGTTGCATGTGAGGTTTACAGGGATCTGAAACTGTGCCTAATCACCTGCAAGACCCAAGGGAAGATGCTGATAAAGTATTCTCTTGAAGCAGTGATTCTCCTGCAGTTGTGAGATTCGTGAACATGTTTTTGTACCTACATCCATATCATGCAGAACTTGTCTGTCTTTTCCCCATTTCATACCACGTAGTTGCTCCCAAATTTCATTGTGTGGCAAGGGCCCCTTCAGCCCATGCGCCTCACATCACTACCTAGTGAGCTGTGTTGGTTTACTTCCAAATGATCCCCTCCCTTTTCCTGTCATAGAAAACTGCCCTGTTCCTGCTACCTTCCAGTCTTGACTGCTAGGACTCATCTCTGTCCAAGTGCTCCACATCAGTCTTTCTCCTAGACTCAAAAGGCTCTCCTCTATGCAGTCCTTATACGTAGTATTTCTGTCTCTTCTGGCAACATCATGGTGCAGTTCTGTACATCCACTTTTTTTTTTCTCCATCAGAGTGGCTATCCTCATCTGCCTCACACCTCAATAGACACACATCCTTCTGTGTAGAGGTTGGTGATGAAAAAGAGCGATGGGGATAGAGAGGGGGTTTATGTCCTTGTTTTCAGTGAAGTTGGAGGATGAAAGTTGACTGCCAATTTAAATACTTAAATCTGGTCTTACTAGTGGCTTAAAATATAAAATTGATTGAGCCGGGGTAGCCTGTTTAGATATGTT
Organism: Burhinus oedicnemus; assembly: GCA_008921705.1. Taxonomy (NCBI): domain Eukaryota; kingdom Metazoa; phylum Chordata; class Aves; order Charadriiformes; family Burhinidae; genus Burhinus; species Burhinus oedicnemus. The sequence goes on along the minus strand of VFFE01006784.1, from coordinate 306,540 downwards.
TATTTTTGGTTTAAGCCAGTGGTGGTGGTGTTCTGCTCAGCTTGTTAGGAGTGCGTTTAAAGTCAGTCAGGTGTCTTCTAAATTAAATGTACTTTTTCCTTCTTTGATAATGTTTCAGCCAAAAATTATTTCCCTACTTGTCCTCTAAACACTGTCATCTCTTAAGGTTATGCTGTTTTGTCATGGTTAACTATAAACAACAAATGTGTGGACTCATGAATGCTAAGAATGAAACACCTATGTACTTTAGGTGTATCAAACATTCATTTGTGGGTTTTCTGAAAAATATACAGTTGTGAGTTTTTTGATTTTTCCTCTGGAGATGGTAGTTCCAGCTGTAGTGAAATGCAGCTCTTCACAATGTAATCTTAATTCTTACCAGAAATCCTAAATCAACTTCCAGCCTGTTGCAGCTGCAGTTAGTGTAAAGAATATATACCCTGATAAGAAAGTTTATATAAAGCAAGCTGTGAAGAATGTTGTTTATTTATCATCACTAAAGCACTACTTTTCCATTTTTTTTTTTTAACCATTTTTTTGGTTCAGAATTTTTTGAGCCATTTCATAGGCTGTCACTTCGTCCTTGTTGAAAGAGATTTGGCAACTTCCTCTGAGTCTAGATAGTACCCACATCGTACTGATTGCCAGTGTCTGGTGTGGTATCTTAAGTGAGCATTGGCATAATGATTATTTTTAACCTTTGAGAGGGTCTCTTGAGCAAAAATAAGTTTTTAACTCTACTAAAGCATAGAGTAGCTGAGTCTTAGGAGGAAATACTCTTGCTTGCGTTGTAATTTGACCTATGACCTAAATGATTTTCTTAAACTTTCCTCCTCCTGGTTGGTTTGATCCTTCGTGTATACCATCTTCTATAAGCACTGTTAAGATGTCCGGCTTTTATAGGCAGTTGGCAGTTACTTGCTTTATTTTGCTTTCTTATATAGTTGAAAGACAGCCTAGTATATGTGTAAAAATGAATTTTTTTTTTTTTGTCTTTAGGGCCTTTTTCCACCAGGAATATACAGGTGCAGTAGACTAGTCTGTAAAGGGATGTGAATTTTATAGTGATTAGTTGGCAAGTGCTTCTTCCCTTCCTAAGTGCAGGGTGAGCCTAAAAGTGCTGCTGTTAGCCTAGTGGTCATTATTACTGAGCCACAGCTACAAGAATATTTGGGTATGTCCTGGGATCTATGTGTAACGCCAGATGTTGTAACAGCATTCATTGCTATTCATAATCTGCTGGTGGAGAAGAGAAACTACATAATCTTTCTATCTTTCTGGAATGGATGAAGTTGCAAGAGGCAAGTCAGTGCATAAAAAAATTAACTCACATTGTGCCTTCTAATGCTTTCCTGGATTGAAGAGAAAGATCCACAGGGCAGTGTGGTAGATTGGGTACCTGTGGAACTATCATTCAGGGAGGGGCCAGAATAGCATGAATGTACAGCACCCGTGCACAGGCTAGTCTCACCTGCTTCTGTTGCATTATTAAATTAGTGCTTAGTTTAGTGTTGGTAGTGAAGTGGTTTCCTTTAAATGCAGCTGACAAGTGTTTTTCAGAGCCCATCAAGTCTAACTATGGATGTATACAAAGCCATTCTTTCATGCTGTGTCTCTTCTCATGTATTGTTGGAGACATCCCCTCCTACAGAGTGCACATCCCTTCATGCAGTTTCATGCATCTTGGTTCAGTCACCTGCTGATCCTGAGTTAAGAAGTTTCCCATTCTCTAGGTTTCCTTACCAGTTGCACTGATGTAGAAGTAGCTCTTTTTTGCATTGCCTGCAAACAGACTACTAGTCAATGCAACCTCCATTTTGAACAGCAAGGGCATGAATGGACCTGTATATTGCATGAGAGGGAATGGGAAGAAAGTAGATCTGCATCACAAAAAGATGTTTTGCTCATGTCTCAGTTGAATCCTTCTTTTGAAGCAGCTATAGAGGAAAGAGAAGGCCAAATGAGACATAGCAGAATTAGGTGCCGTTTTATTTGAAAAATGTGTTAGACCTTTAGGATCATCACTTGGACTGTTCCTAGTAGTATGTCTAAAAATGTTGTTGTCATTGCAAGGTAGAATCCTTTAACTGGTTATGTAAAATACCATGCATGTTTCTGTGCCTTTTTAGTCAGATTTTATGTTCTGTTGTTACATGCAGAATGTTGCTGAAGGTACAGTTATGGATTTAAGTAGTCTTCCTTGTTTTTTCTTCCCAAGCCATGAGCAGTTTGCTTTGTATTCCTTGCCTTGGCCCTTATCTGTAAAATAGAAAATGAAAATCTTCCTTCATTCTTCCAACATGTCTGGTGTAGTTTTGATGATAAATGCATGCAAAGATGTTACAGGCTTGCATTTTTACTTGAATCATTAAGCCCTTGGGAAGTTTCAGTAAAAGTTCAGACATCTAGGTTCCTAACTTCCTTTTCTAAAAGTTTTATATAAGCCTTAGTGGAGCTTCAGGCTGGCTGATCGGTATGTGTGAAGTCTACCACACCATTAGGAGATGTGCACTTCTGGATCTCTCGTCAACTTCCTTTATGTACTCTGGGGACAAAAAGATTGCCTTAGTGTTCTCATATCACTTGCAGCTGTGTATTAGGATAATAACTGTAATTTAATTTACTATTATGCTTCAGGACTTAAGTGAGTTGCCTTCTGCGATCAGGAATTTTTGTCTTCTCCCTGTACTGCTGCACATCTTCTTCCCCCTGCCCCCAATTAATGAAATATTTAGGGGTGTTACGTTTTCCTGAAATGTGTGGCCATAGCTAGAATTGGGAAAGCAGAGCAAGGAGCCCAGTGGTCTGAGGTAGGGAATCCTCATTCCGAGATGCTTGCATAGTCTGTCTTGCTGTGTGCTCAAGCTAGGGGCTAGCGTTGGCTGAAATGTGTTCTGCCTCTGTCCCTCAGATCAAATTGGCAAGAAATGTTTGAGGGCTTTTCTTTTTCCTAATCTGTATGGACCACGAACTGCTTCTTAGAGGCATCTGAAATTTATTTTGCTTAGTAATTTTTCAGTTATTGTAGAGGCTCCATCACAGTTCAACCTGGGGGAAGTTTAATGACCTACAACATATAGGAAGTGTAATCTTGAGGATTTGTAGGAAGGATTGTTCTGAGAAAAAACCTCAGGACTGAAATAGCCCAACTTGTTAGAGTCATTTGTGGTTCTTCAGTGGGTAAGAGAGAGATACTTTTTAATGATCATTTACGTGAGCAAAATTTACCATTTATCTAAACTCAGACAGATTGACCTGGTTCAAATACTGTCATGAGCAGGTTCAAAGTATATGTTGTCTGCAGTCAAGCATAAATAACCCCCTTAAAGCTTAGAATTTACATTCTCAAATTGTATGATACAGCTTAACCTGACTGTGAAACCTGTTTTTGGACATCTGTCTTTTGTCAAAGTTGCAGCTGCTCTAAGATATTTTTGTTTCATTTCTAATACATAATGCATTCTCTGTCTACTTCCTACTAATATTTTAAAAAGATTAGTTATGTAAAAAAATTTATTTACAGACATACACTTCTTGAAGTTACTGCATTAAACTTAGTTCTGCCTCTCTTTCTGCATCAACTTGTTAATGTTTGTTTTTTGGACATCATTCCAAAGCTAAAACTGGGAAGAGATGCTACAATAGTGTTTGTGTTACGGTAACTGCATAATGAAGATTCTGGAAAATTGGAGCTAATGTATGTTTTTAAGTACATCTATGTCTACTGGAGACAGACTATACTTTAATATAGATTTAAAGCTATACATTTTCCTAGCTTTCATTATCTCACTCTGTTTTCACACTGAAAATTCTCTAGTCTTAGCTGGTGAGACTTAAGATGTTGGCTCCTATAGCCAATGAGTGTTGTTTTAGAGGACACCTACATTTTATCCTCTGCTTGAAAAATATTTTAGTTAAGACAACTTTTTTTTATGATCTCTGGTTAAACAGTTTTTTAGAGCTGTCTTCAGGTTGTCTTCGTAAAGAATCTGCTGTGAGACGTGATGTAATCTAGGATGCCCTTTTTATGGGAATTAATTTGATGTCCACTTGGGTACTCTGGCTGGAATCTTGCTGCAGGAAATGGGACACAGTGATCGATAAAACCCCTTCTTTTCAAGGCAACATCTGTTTGGCTAGATGTGAGACAGGCACTGAAATATATTGGTAGGAATAAAGGTTTTACTGTGTGCCTGGTCAGCAGCGCAAATTTCAGATGCAGTTAGATTCTTCAGTAGACATTTCAGTTATTTTGGTGTATTCCCTCTCTTGCAGGAAGAAAGATCTTTTAAATGTGTTTCAATAAACAAGGGGTCACCCTGTGGAGACTAATTTAAAATTTTAGACTGCAATTATGGAAAGCTAGAGTCAATATAAATAGTAATAATAATACAAAGACAGCTTAAGTGATAATGAGAAACCAATTCCATGGAATATAGGGTAGACTTCTTGATCCACTTCGCATTTTACCTCTCTCTTCAAGGTTTCAAACAAAGAAGGGGTGGGTGGGTATTTTGTGGGTGGTTTTTCTGTGGCACTTCAGAAGCATTTCCCACTGTTTGCTAGAAATCAAGATGATGAAGTAAACATTCTAGTATCTTAGTTTACTTCAGGAAATTGTGGGTGCTTGCGTCACTGAAGTTAGTGTACAAGTTCTGATGGAATACAAAGGAAGTTGGTAGCTGCGGTGGATGTGAATATGAACAATCATGTTTTTCTATTTCTTCATGCTGCTAGCCAAAAAGAGCTTTATTCTTTCATATTTGTGTTGTCTGTGAAGAGCACTGTGTTGTCATATCCTTGCTTAACATACTCAGCTTCTTTCTAAAGAATTGATGCTGAATCTGTGGAAGACCAGGGAGCAACTATGCTATGTTTAACTTTCCTGGTTAGAATCTCTGGGGGTAGTTGTTGAACAGCCTGTTATAGTCTGAAAGGCATAACAATGCTGTAATGAACAGCACTGAGATTTAGAAAACCTGTATTCACTATATACAGCACTGATGTATTTTGGGTGATTCCAGTAACAGTGAGACAGTTTGCTTTGATGTTACCATCTGATATCCAAGTAAGACTTTGCACTTCTTCCAGTTGGTTTTTCAAACAATTGTTTCATTAGCAGTTGCTACAATTTATGTAAGTTATGTGTTCACTTGTGTTGCTGTAAATATTTATATTACAAACTTACAGGTAATGTAAAGAAAAATATTTTTAAGAGCTTAGTGAAAAGGTTGCTGTTTGACTGGGCTTAAAGTACAAACAGCTAGAGGCAAAGGCAAGTTCTTGTACAGGCATGTGCCTAATTTTAGGAGTAGTGTTAGAAATCATGCTGTGTATGGTTGACTGAATAACTGTTACTTTCAGCAGCTTTTAATTGATCTTTTATTGCAAGTCTAGCCTGTCCGCAATTCAAAACATACTTTTTCAGACACGAAGATTTCTTTTCTGTGGTTTCAAAGATACATTCTTGCATGTAGTGGGTAGGGGAGGGAATATTGTGGGCTGTCTAGTTTTGCACTTCCTAGCTAAACCTGAGAATAAAGTCTTACAGTGAGGATGCCTGTTTTTCATACTTGCTGGATTTCTGCAGTCCAGACCAGCTGCCTGATATCAAGTAAAAGACTTGAAATATGCTCAAACTGCACATTACTTGAAAACTTCTTTTATGTATTCTGTAATTATTTGTCTTCCTTCTCCCCATTGCTTTGAATGTCTTGTACGTTTCATGTTCTGCTCTTGACTTCCTATGGTTGAAGAATAGGATTTATTGCTAAAGTCTATTTTAAGCTATTGATATTGCCCTATTTTAATTTTAAAGAGTGGGTTAAAGAACCCCGTATGTAAACATTTGTTCATTACTTTTTGCCAACCCTATTTCCAAATTGCTACTAATTATTTAATTCCTTACTTATTTCTTAAAATAAACTAAAGTCAATTTTCCAAAGTAATGCCGAGTCCCTTGCTTCCTTGATAGTTGGAATGCAGTTGAGTTTGACAGGACAGATCAATTGAATTGTGGCAGATAATGTGTTGATGTAAAGAAAACATCCTTAATGAGTTGGGGAGGGAGGGAAAGAAGGGCAGGAAATGCGTAGTAGATTTGAATCAAAGGTTGTCACATTCCTTAATAATCCAGTGACCCAATATTGAAATACATAAGTAACTCTGAATGCTTTATACACCTTAATTGTATCTTCAATCTATTGATCTGTGATTAGGTACAACTACTTTTTTCTCAGATCTTACATTGAGGCAGGTAGATATTGCTGTCCAGGACCTCAAGAGATCACCCACAGTACTTCTGAGTATGTGAATCTTTTCATGTGTGCAAGTATTTTTCCATTTTTAAAGCTGTATTGCGTAAATAAGTTTACTTGTTTAACTGGTACAAAACAGCGCATAGACATTATTTGATTTTTAAAACGTGGCAACAGATGCTATCTTTGTATAATACATAAATGCAGAAATTTAACTATTAAAACTAAGTAATTTCAAAAAGGTATGAGGTTGTTGGTTATAAAAGGTCTCTTTGCTTTTACTGAAGTGGCTGAAGCTTTATCTTTTATCAGACATTCAGTGTGTTTTCACCATGTTGTGTGACTACAAGCCTGGAAGACTATTGCCTGAAGCATGATTTAAAAGAAAAACAAAACTCAAAATTGGCTTAAAATAGTATATTGAGGGAGGCTTTCACTTGACATAAGATTTTTATTTGGGATGTTTTGAATTTGAATTTTTTGGCTGACAGATTTGTACCTCAGTTCTTGAACTTGAGGGGCGTTGGAATGTTTGTGTGCTGTAGGAGCCTTGGGATGTATTCAGCTAGTACCTGTGCTATTTGAAGCTAGAAGAAAACAAATGCTCTTTGGTTCAGGTTTTCATCTAGATTACTCTTAATGTAAACTGGGTTATAGGACACTGAATAATGCACAAAGAATTTTTCCATAACTTTCTAATCCCCCTCCAAATCTCTTTTTCAGGAGTAGATAATTTGAGAATATTTTATGCTTAATTAAGAAGAAACATGGAAGTACTAAAGCAAGTGATCTGCACTGTATTGTTGGCTTAGTGTGCTGCAGTATTAAATTCAAAGGAGAAATGTTAGTCAGTTATAGCATAAGGCTTCCTTATTTTCTATTGAAAAATGTGCTGGATTTGATCAGTCCCTGTCGTATGGACAGAGTATTAATATGAAACAAATAATTTATGTGCTGAAACTACCTTTCATTATTTACCAGAATGTCAAGAAAATGCAGAAACGTGGATGTGAGCTTTGGCTGTCAGTTTTGTGAAAGCATTTACTCTCCTCCCCCCTCCGCCGTATAAGTAGCCTTATTTGTTTAAGCAGTCAGGTGAATGAGTATTAGACGTGAAAACCTGCTAGAATCTTACTATTGTACTTAATGTGTGCACACTATGTTTGTGTATGGTATATTACTGTAGTGTTCTGTCATATACAACTTCTTAAACAGAAATGGATACTGGCATGATAACACACGGATGATCACAAATGGAAGAACTCTTATTTCCAGATCAGCTCCAAACAGTATGTTTTTCAAACCAGAGTATGCTATATAGTTCCTTTTTGGTTCCTGAGGCTAGATTTTTAAAATGCAGAAATCCAGCTACTTGTTCAGATGTTGTTTTTGAATGTTTGTGTGGTCTACTGCACCCCTATAGTAGATTTGTAACAAATTCCATAGTTGCTTTTAGGAAAGAAAATGCTTATTTCAGTAACAAGCATGAGCTTGTACAAGCTTCTGTTTAAATAATAAGAAGAGTTGAGGGTGAAAACATCAGTTGCCTGAAAGAAAGATGGCTTGTTTTCATTTGGGGGCTTTATGCTGTCAGTTGCCTTTGAACATACTTAAGCGTCTCTAGTTCAAAATGCTTATTACAGTGCTTCTGAAATTATAGTGAATAAATACATTCTTCTTAGTGACCCTTTAAGCACATTGGCATTTCCAGTTGGACTCAGAATTCCATTGTTGTTTCTCTGATAATCTTTCCATCATTAATTAAGTGTGGCGTAGACAAATCCTGTAGTCTGATTCTTTTACAACTACTTTTTTTTCAGTGCAGAGTGTTTTCGTTGTAAGGAAATATTGTTAATATAACAAAATTTTCTATTGTCCTGGACTGGGTTGATTTTAAGGTAGGAACTACTGTCTCAAAGTGCAAGTCTGCAAATGGGGTTTCAGTGAAAGATACATCAAGTACACTTTTGATTATAACTTACCACTGTCCTAAAGCTGTTGCTTTTTGATAACAGCAGTTTGTTAGTTTCAGAATTCTGCGATAGTGTCTTTTCTTGAAAAAGTCAAAATGGTATATTTGAAGCATTGTTCTTGGGCTTTTCATCTTTCCTCATGTGTTCTGATATCATATCATCTCATGCTTGGCCTGACATAGTAAAAGCTGCAATGGGTTGCATTAGAATCAGCTTGAAAGAGTAGATGTTTTTTTCCTAAATCATTGGTAAGTTTTCGGGGTTTGTTCCTTAGAGTGGAAATAAAATACTAGAAGAGTAGGTTATGATTACATGTTGCAACTGGTGACTTCTAATAAAAGCCTCAGTAATTTTTCGTAAAATAATACTAGAACACTGTGCTTCATGCATTTAAAGGTGAAAAAAACTAATAAACTGTTTTGGAAACTAGACAGTTGACTTACAGTGATTATGGGCCTGCCTGTTTAAATAGCATTTCAAAGTTGACTGCTGTAGTCTGTAGTGGATAATGAAATAGTACATAGATCACACTTTAGTGCAGGAAGCCTTACTTGCGTATGGAAGACTATACCATGTTGGTACCTTATTTTATCTAGATATCCCAGCATGATGCTGCTCATTTTCGTTAAGTTCTATTCTGACATACACTTGAACAGAACAGAAGGTGAAGTGTTGAAAAATAACTTGAATCCTAAAATTGCTTTTGCACTTCACCTAGTATGAGCTAAGCAGAAGCAACAGCTACTTAAACTTTGCTACCCTGCAAGTGCTTTAGGAATGTAAGTGGCTTACTTTATTGTGTTGCACTAGAATAGTTATTCCTTTTCCATTTCTTATTTAGCTGTAAATGACTCCTTCAAAAAAGATCAGCAAAACAAAACACACAAAAAAACCCCCAACCCTTAAACTTATGCCTTTTTTTTTTCTTGTTATAAATAAAAATGTCATCTCCTTAAATGCGTGATAACTCCCTGTTAGGTCATGATTTGCTAAAGTATGCTGCCCGTTTGCTGTGATCAACAGCAGTGAGAAAGAAAATGGTTGTAAAAGGGAAAATTTCAAGCTTTTTAATTGGATTGTGCACTCTTTTTGAGTTGTTACTGTTTTGAGTTCTTCTGTCAAAGTTCAGATACTGTTAACTGAGCATTTTGTCTCTGCCTTATTGAATTAATCCTTTAATGCCCTATGGGATACCTCCTTCTAGTAGTGGAGCTTGTGCTAAGAGAGATCCCTTTTACAGAACTAGAAAGTTTGTTAGCTGTTTCTTAAGTGAGACACTATCCTCTGTGTGCCTTTTCCAAGCAAACGTTGACAGGCTCTTAGGAAATGCAGCTGACGTTAGGAAGCTTGGGTGGGGACTACAAGGAGCTGGCAAATACTACAGGGCTTAGTGCTAGCTTGCTGGCACAACAGTACTTTACTTGTAAAAGTTTTCTTTAGGCTGCTAATTCTGTCTTCAGAGTAACTGAAACTAAAGCTGTGTCTCTGACGCCAAGTTAAGATAGCTAAAGCAACAGTTTATAGGAAATTGAGAATGCTGGTTTCTTTCCACAGCTTAGATCCTCAGAAATATTAGCAAAAAGAACAAGCTCCTCTGTTAATGAAACAGTTATGAACAGTGTCATAGAATGAATGCACTGCAAAACAAGCCCCATCTAACTGTAGAGTAAGTGGCAAAAACAGCTCAAAGAGGGAAAGGCTAGCAGTGTAAAGTATCTGTAAATACTGAGCTCTGTCTGGTTTATGTCACAGTTTCCATTTATTTCATTTGCCAGTTCATATTCATATTTCCAAAGCTAGGCTTTTAATAGCTTCCCTTAGCCTTCAAATAAAAATTACTTCAAGTGTATCTAGACATTGAGAAGTGCTATGTTGTTGAATGCAAATACTTACAGCAGTTTGACCATATCACCTTAAGTATAATGTGGTTTGTCTTGAACTTACAATATTTTAGGTCCGTGTAAAAGCCTAAGGAGTAGTAAAGCAAAGCTTTGAAGGGCGTGAAAGTGGAATCTAGCTTCTATTTGTTTTGCAGAAGTTCAGGCAGAGTATGAGTTGCTGCTACCCTGTTGTCTCCATTTCTGTATGTGGGAGGGCTTTTGGGTGACATCATGGAGAGGAATCTTGCAGGGGGAGGCATGCCTGACTTACAGAACATTAAAAATGGTGCGGTTTTGGTGGAAGCATGCAGCTCTATTACGTAAGCATATTGGCATTTTTTGGATTTCCACAGGACTCTTACATTTTAGGAAGAGCTTCCTTCCCTTCCCTGGAGTGCTAGAAGTACTTAACAGGACTCAAAACAAGTGTTGGAGGAACCATTCAGATGGTGAATTTAATATCTTCAGTGTTTGCTTGTTGCAGTATGCCATGCCAGGTTATTTTTAATATCATTGCCCCTTTTAAGCTAAGCAACTGCATTGTACCCTCCCACAAAAGTAAAACCTCAGTAGGAGACTGAAGCGGCTTTGCCTAGAGCAACTGGATGGCAGTATCTTGCATCTGTGGGAGGCATCAGCTTCTGCTGACCTCAGAATTGTAGATCACCTCAGAAGTCTCCTATTACCTGATTATTTTATCAAGATAAAGTGAAATATAAGCAATATGTAAATAGAAGGAAAGGCTGTTTTTAAATCATGGAGGGTTTTTGCAGGAGCTATTGTCATGCAAAGTCAAAAAATCAGATTGAACGGTTTCTCTCAGAGATCACCTTTATTGTCCTTTGTAATGTCTGTCATCAGTTCAACTCTGCAACATTGTGATATCTTTCAGACCAAGATTTGTCTTTTCATGAAGGCTAGCATTTAGAAAGTTTAAAATAAACTTACAAAATGTAAACTGGTGCTTTCTGAAAGCTATGTAGCAAATTACTATGTAGCCCATGACTTGACCAAATCAAGCTGTACAGCACACCATGAATTTTTTGTGTAGCTTTTGGTGACAAGCTGTTCTTGTGTCTCTCTGGACATTCTGTAGTATGTAAATTTTCATTCTGAAACAGATTCTGGGCTTAACAGTATGGATGTACGCAGGAAGGCACTGTGTCTTAGCTCCATATAAGGGGCTTGGAGGACATGTTTGGGGAAGAGAATAGAGGCTTGTTTGACAAAAGATTAATCTCCTTTGAGGTGATAACAGATAACTTTTGGAGAACATTAAGTCTTTATCTTGGTCACTCAAATTTGTTGAATAAAGAAGGGTCTGATAGCTGTAATGGTGACTCTGCTTCCAGGGAGCAGTTTCTTTGTTGGGTAAAAATTGTGCAGTTATCACTGAAGTGATCTGGACAGTGTCCAAGATTTAAACTGTCTCATGGGATGTATTGCTGGCATTCTCTGTGGCCTGTTTAAGCATTTTTGTTTACAGATGTGTAGAGTCAGCTATTTGCAGTGCAGTGAGACTGCACTTCCTGTGGGTTGAATGGTGTTGCTTAACTGTGGTCAGCTGAATTCCTTGGACAAGAGTTGAATTTTTGTAATGTAAAGTCAATAGACTTTGCTAACAATAGCTGGCAATGAATGCACGTGCAAGGCTAGCATGAAATAATTTCTGATTGTGTATTAAATATTGTGGACTCTTCTTCATCTTTTTCTGCATGGTTTGGACAAAAGTGAGCTGTAAGAATGGCTTTGTAATTATCCATTGCAGCATTCACACTAACTCTTTACTTGTAAGCAGGATAATAAACTGTGAACGTATGCAGTTTTTATAAAGCCTATGGACAGACATGTACTTTGACTTTAGAACACTTTTTCAGAAACTTAGTAGTTAACACCAGTTTTCTTAGACACTGATACATTTTGAGTATCAAACTTCTGTTTTTTTCAGATGGAGCAATTATCAGATGAAGAACTTGACCATGGTGCGGAAGAAGATAGTGATAAGGAAGATCAGGATCTGGACAAGATGTTTGGGGCCTGGCTGGGGGAACTGGACAAACTCACACAGGTTAGGGTGGTTTCAATTGTCTCACAGAATAATTCTTTGAGTATTACCTCTTTCTTTTCAGTTGGATGCTATCTAGTTAGCACTGCCACTTGCAGCAAGGTAGACTGTAGCATGTGACGAGCTCAGTGCTCTTGGCTTGTTTTCCCCATCTCAAAGTTGATAAATTCATTTTTCGCAACCTGCTAGTTTGACCTTTCCCAAAGAGTATTATTCCTTCAGACAACTATGGAAATGGTATTTTGTCCTTATGTATATAGAGAAACACTGACTTTAGCTGGCTAGCGGTAGGCTGTATCTCTAAATGTGTGGTTGGACATTGTCCGGCTGTGACAGCATTTACTTGTTGCACCTGAACAGCCATAAGGAACAAGAAATTGTGAATGTTGCCTCTGATGACATGGTAAGGTGCCCTGATACACCCTAGAGGACTTGCCATTATTCCAGAGTACTCTTCCTGCATCAGAGAGGTAGCTGATAGGACGTCTTCTTTCGGCATTTCCTTCTTTCTAGTGCTTTTCCTTTCCTTCACAAGCAGATCTTGTGTTTGGCATGGTATGCCAGACTCCTGGGGTGATAGGCCATTTCTCTGTGACTGCCTGCTATGTTTTTTTTCAGCTGTGTAAGCTGGCCCTCCTGAATAACGTATTTCATCTTCTCCCTCTTTGTCACGTAGACTTAAGCAAAGATATGATATCTTAAGTTTCAGTAAGCTAGAGAAGAGGCAGCTTATCTTCATCTTACACAAAGACTGAAGGAGAATTGAGCTAACTATGTGACAGCATTTCAAATTCAGGCTCATCTCTATTATCTTCTGGTTAAATCTCTGCCTGCAAGATCTAAATGTAGATAACACTCTAGGGGCAAAGTGATTTTTTTTTTTCTTCTTTTTTCCTGAACTTGTACATGCAGGGCAATAAAGAATCCTGCCTTTTGAGATAAATGGAAGACAGTGTGAAATCTGTCTATCATAATTCTTGTTGTTTAACTTCCTGTGAAGGATTTTTAATGGTAAGTGAGAGCCATTTTGAAGGTATGGGCTCTGTAAATTACCTCCAGTGAGGACCTTCAGAGGAGCACAATGGGTAATTGGTCTTAGACCTTTTGTTCTCTGCCCCATTTTTTTCAAGTATGAGCAGCCTAGAAATAGAAGGATACTTGACCTGGGGCTTACAGCTACACTATTGACATACAGACTTTATAGTGATGTCCCAATTTGTGTGCTGATCCATGCAAAATTCTTAAAACCTACTAAGAGATAGTTAAGGGGAGGACCCACATTATTTGTTTCTTACTTCTATATTGCTGTACAACACAGTCTGCAGCATAGCCTGACAGTTGCTCTTCTTCTTTTTGTGGCTACTGAGAAATTACATTTCCCCCAAAACTTTGAATGACCTCATATAGTTTTGTATAAACAAGTTAATGCAGTTAGTTGTGTCTCAGTTTGTTTGTTTGGAAAGTAATTGTGTCTTAATGCAGCTGTCCCAATAAAGGGGGGGTGATTAGAGCTAATGAGCTCCAAAGTGCATTATCCTGTAGTCTCAGCATTTGTTGCTATTTATCAGCTGGACTCCAAGATCAGTAGGAAGAAAGGGTTTTTGTCCCCGAGTTCCTTGAACTTTAACTTCCTTTTTAGATTCCCTAAATGTTTATTTTGGGGGGATTGAAAGTAAGACCCAGATTTCTTTCCAGATGGAAGTGCTTTTTAAAAGATTTGTAATTATTAAGATGCCCATGAGATCATTTGAATTCACTTTGCCCTCTTTAACGGTTGGTCTAATAAAAGCATTATAAAATGTAGTCACAAAATTTGCGGCACATGCAAGCAGTGTTTGGCTGTCATGGTTTGGGCAGGATTGGCCACTGAGGTGAAAGACAGATCTTTTCCCCACCTCTCTTCAAGGAGAGGTGGGAGAGAGAGAGGCACTTAAGAGTTTAGAAGGAACTAAACTACTTTAATGAAATATTACTAGTAAAATAATAAAAACAAAATAATGAAACACATACAAAACTATATCAAGCTCCTGGGATGACGATCACTTCACTGAGGAAGTCCCAGACTGGACTCAGTGACAGACAGGAACTGGATTCCAGATCTGGATTCAGGAATGCATGGATCGGGATCAAAGGCGGATGAACAGACAGTCGTCCTCGAATGCCAGCCATTGAAGAAAGAAGACTGACCCTATGATCCCTCAGCTTTTATACTGAGCATGAGGCAGATGGGATGGAATACCCTGTTGGTCAGTTTTGGGTCACCTGTCCTATCTGTTCCTCCCCACAGGTGCAACGCCTCTATGCTTTTCTGCTTCTGACCCTCCAACAGGGCAAATAACAAAGTTGGCTGGCCTTAGTTGTTATAGCAATGAGTATAAGCAAGAGCCTCTCTGCATACCACTCCTTGGCATCAGCTATAAACATAGGTCTTATCACTCTGAGAGCAAACAGTTTCTGTGCAATATGCTATTAATTTCAGCAGTTAGAAGAGGCTTAGCTAAAAAGTAAAATTACTGAACAGAAAATTGGTGGTATTTTACCTCAAACCAGGACAGGCACTGATACAGAGTCCATTAATATTTATCCTGCTCTGGTTATCCTGCTCTATAGTGCAGGTTAAATGGAGGAAATCTTACCTTGCTTCTCATGATCATTCAGAACTAAGCTTTTGGTGCTGTTGCAGTTTTCAGCAATTCTCCAAACTGCTAGTTTAGCATCTTAATGCATTATGGAGAATGTGCTCTGATAGTAGTGAAAGCGTATCACATGTGTTTCCAAGGATGTGAAATAACTTAATTATTATTAAATTCAGTAAAACACATTTTAGATGCCTTTAACCAGAATATATTTGCTTTACAGAAAATCTTTTGTGGCAGTCTATGGTTTCATTCTGAAGGAATGAGCCCTAACATGCCTCTTCTGTCTCCAGTTTCACTGCTGCCTCTAGGCTTATAGATAGCTATTTTATTATTATTATTATTATTTTTTTAAATTTTTTTTCAGCTATTCTGTGTGGGGCAATATGTAAGCTCCATTAGAGGTACTAGAGGTGAGGTTTTTTCCACCTGATGGAAGACAAGGCTGCATCACTGGCTTCTCATTAAGTGACGATTGACTTCCCAGTAAAGTGATTTATTTTTATTATTTATTTTGAAGTTCATGGAGAAGTTAGTTCAGCAAAAATAGATATTAGGAGAAAAGAGTAGTGCATTTGATTTTTAACAAAGGCTTGAATAAAGATGTAGAAAAATGGAGATAAAAAGCTTAAGTGAGAAATATTTATAGAATCATTTTGGTTGGAAAAGGCATTTAAGATCATAGAGTCCAACCATTAACCTAGCACTGCCAAGTCCACCACTAAACCATGTCCTTAAGCACTATGTCTACATGTCTTTTAAATACCTCCAGGGATGGTGACTCAACCACCTCCCTGGGCAGCCTGTTCCAATGTTTGATAACTCTTTCAGTGAAAAATTTTTTCCTAATATCCAATATAAAGCTCCCCTGGTGCAACTTGAGGCTGTTTCCTGTTGTTTTATCACTTGTTACTTGGGAGAAAAGACTGACACCCACCTTGCTACAAGCTCCTTTCAGGTAGTTGTAGAGAGCGATAAGGTCGTCCCTCAGCCTCCTTTTCTCCAGGCTAAACAACCCCAGTTCCCTCAGCGGCTCCTCATAAAACTTCTTCTCTAGACCCCTCACCAGCTTCATAGAATCATAGAATGGTTTGGGTTGGAAGGGACCTTAAAGATCTTAGAGTTCCAACTCCTTTGCCATAGGCAGGGACATCTTCCACTAGACCAGGTTACTCAAAGCCCCATCCAACCTGGCCTGAACACCTCCAGGGTTGGGGCATCCACAGCTTCACTGGGCAACCTGTTTCAGTGTCTCACCACCCTCACAGTAACAATTTCTTCCTAATATCTAATCTAAATCTACCCTCTTTCAGTTTAAAACCGTTACCCCTTGTCCTATCACTACACTCCCTGATAAAGAGGCCCTCCCCATCTTTCCTGTAGGCCCTCTTCAAGTACTCAAAGGCTGCTATAAGGTCTCCCTGTAGCCTTCTCCAGCCTGAACAACCCCAACTCACTCAGCATGTCCTCATACGAGAGGTGCTCCAGCCCTTGGATTGTCTTTGTGGCCCTCCTCTGGACTTGCTTCAACAGGTCTGTGTCCCTCTTATGTTAGAGGCTCCAGAGCTGGATGCAGTACTCCAGGTGGGGTCTCACGAGAGAGGAGTAAAAGGGCAGAATTCCCTCCCTCGACCTGCTAGCCGTGCAGCCCAGGATGCAGGTGGCTTTCTGGGCCGCAAGTGCACATCGCGGGTCATGTTGAGCTTCTCATCAGCCAACACCCCCAAGTCCTTTTCCTCAGGGCTGTTCTCAATCCCTTCATCCCCCAGCCTGTATTGATACCAGGGGTTGCCCTGACCCATGTGTAGGACCCTGCACTTGGCCTTGTTGAGCCTCATGAGGTTCACATGGGCCCACCTCTCAAGCCTGTCCAAGTCCCTCTAGGTGGCATCCCTTCCCCTCCAGCATGTTGACTGCACCACGTAGCTTGGTGTCGTCAGCAAACTTGCTGAGGGTGCACTGAATCACACTGTCCATCTTGCTGACAAAGATGTGAAACAGCACTGGTCCCAATACTGACCCCTGAGGAACGCCATTGGTCACTGGTCTCCACTTGAACGTCAAGCCTTTGACCGCAAGTCTTTGAGTGCAACCATCCAGGTAATTCCTTATCCACCAAGTGGTCCATCTGTTGAATCCGTGTCTCCAATTTGGAGACAAGGATGTCACGCAGGACAGTGTCAAATGCTTTGCACAAGTCCAGGTAGATGATACCAGTTTCTCTTTCGTTGCCCTTCTTTGAACATGCTCCAGCACCTCAATGTCTTTCCTTTAGTGAGGTGCCCAAAACTGAACACAGTACTTGAGGTGCAGCCTCACCAGTGCCAAGTACAGGAGGGACGTGGGGACAATCACTTCCCTAGTCCTACTCACCATGCTATTCCTGATACAAGCCAGGATGCTATTGGCCTTCTTGGCCATCTGGGCACACTGCTGGCTCATGTTCAGCCAGCTGTCAACCAACACCCCCAGGTCCTTTTCCTCTGGTCAGCTTTCCTAGCCACTCTTCCCCAATCCTGTAGCACTGCATGTCTTTGTTCTATCGGACCTAGAAGATGCTTTTCTTTCAGACAAGTTCATCTTCAGGAAAGCTTTATCAGTACAATCATTGCTTAAATTCAAACCCTCTGCAGGGCTGGTGAGCCTCAGTGACAGCAAGAGCTAGATTCCTCATGTGATGTTTGTCATTCTGGGGGCAGCAGCTCCAGACCCTTTCAAGCATCTCTTGGGTCACCAGCTGGCTCATAGTTCCCTACTGCTTGCCACTTACAAAAATGCGGATAGTTGTTATAATATTATGCCCACATTAGCCTTCATAACATAACAATTCAATGTATTGGGTAGAAAGAGGTCTTGTCTCTTTTTTTTTTTTTTTTTAACTATTACTAGTTTTTCTAAACAAAAAAACCCCTTATCCTGCATAAATTGGCTGGGGTTTGCTTTCACAACTTAACATTTCTCAAAGGAAAGCCTTATTGAGAAAAATGTCTGAATTTAGCCAATTTTAAATCCCTCTTAATAAAATAGAATTCTTCATTGAATGCTTTTGTGTGCTTATGCCATGATTATGCTCATAAGCTAATGATGCATTTCTTAGAGAGTCTTGCCACAGTTTGAATGTGTTTAGATACTTGAGCAAGGAGTTGTTAGAGGTAAGCCAGTCCGTGTTTCAAAATGAGCTAGTCTGTAACATCACTTAAAATGCATTTGGAATATGCTTCCGTCCTTTTGATTCTAAAAAACCAACCAGAATGTGTTTAACATTGAATACCTGAAGCTAAATCTCTGTGATATGGGTTTTTTTGATATGCCTGGAGTTTTTGAAAAAATTCTCTTAGAGAAAATTAATTTTCATTTATCTTGAGGATTTGCTTATCCAGTTCCTTGTCAAACTTTATCCTGCCCCTTTTTTTTTTTGTCTCTTTCAGAGTTTGGATACAGACAAGCCTGTGGCACCAGTGAAGAGATCGCCTCTCCATCAGGAAACCAATCTTGCCAACTTCTCATATCGCTTCTCCATGTACAATTTGAATGGTTTGTTTGAATTATTTACCTCCTCAAATATTACTTTGGGGGAAAAAAAAAATTGCAGCTATAAATATAGACACTATAAAATGTAGGAGCATTTAAATACACTTCTAGCTCAAGTGAGAACGTTTTTGTTGAAGGTATTGCTTTCTGACGGCACAGAATTTTAAGTATCCTAAAGTAGTATCTTTTACAGTACCTAGTATCTGAGAATTGTAGTCTAGTGTTTGTACAGAAATACACATTCCAGGATCTGGTCTCATGAAAGAATGAATTGATGTGTATTTGTTAAATGGGAAGAAAGAGCATCTTGCTTAATGGGACAGGATGCAGGAATACAGCTACAGAATGCTTTCACGTTAAACAAAAATCATGTTTTTCCTTGTCTTAAAATAGCTTCCTGTGGCTGTAGTACAGGAAGGCTTAATTTAAAGGCTTGAGTATGTGTATAGTGTTTTGTGAAGTTTTTTTTAAAAGCAGTGTCATGTACCTTGCATTGCTTTAGCAGAAAATGCTTAGCAAACTCTACACTTTTTTTATTACATTATTAGATATTATATATATATAATTAGATTCTATTCACAGAACAGCAGTTTAAACTTTTCAAATGTAATCTGAACATTCATAGATTTCTTCTGTCAGCCAATGTATTTAACCTAAATAGTTGTTTGTTGTTTTTTTAACTGTTCTTAGACTAGTCAAGAGTACTAGTGCAAATAAATTTCTGCTTAGCAGTGACCAGAGATTTTGCAATACAGATGGGAAAAGAAAGTACAGCTTCCTTTGCTCCCTTACCCTAACTGTTAAATTTGATAACACAGAGTGAAGAGTTGCACAGACAAATTAAGTAACTCTGCACATACTGAAAACTCTTGTTTATTGCAGAAGCCCTGAATCAAGGGGAGACTGTGGATCTAGATGCCCTCATGGCTGATCTCTGTTCCATAGAGCAGGAGCTCAGCAGCATTGGGTCTCATTCAGCAAACAATGCTGCAGTGAAACGCCTTGCCACAGAATCCAAAGCTCAGAAACCACCTGCTAGCCGATCTTCTACTAAGCACAGCAGCATGAAAGGATTATCCTCCTCATCTGATAAGGTGACTAAACCATCGCATGCCAACGTATCTTTGGATGACATCACTGCACAGTTAGAGAAGGCCTCTTTGAGTATGGATGAGGCAGCCCAACAGTCTGTTGCAGAAGATACCAAACCAGTAGTTACTGCTCAGCACAGGAGGACAGCATCTGCTGGCACAGTGAGCGATGCTGAGGTGCGCTCAATCAGTAACTCCTCCCGTTCCAGCATAACCTCTGCAGCTTCCAGCATGGACTCTTTGGATATCGATAAGGTGACGAGGCCTCAGGAACTGGACTTGACATCACAAGGGCAACCAGTCACTGAGGTAGAGTGTCATTAATTCAAGACTTTGGTTTAGTTTGGGGTTTTTATTCTTCAAATCAGTGGGGTTTTTTTTCCTTCCCCCCTGCCCTCATTTCCCCCCATGCTGACACACCTAGCTAAACATCTTCAGTGCAGTGGGGTTGATTAAAGATTAAGACTGCTTTTTCATGGACTGCACATGCTGTGGCCACTTCTTTCTCTGTTTCTGTCTGCAAAGAATCTTTTTAAAGAATGTATACTTACTTTTTTTTTAAGGGCTTTTCCCATTTCTTCCTCCTCCTAAGCCAGTCATGGATTTTAATGTTTTATAGTTTCTGTTTTTATCCTAAGTAAATCTCGTATATTGCTTTTAATTGAAATCTGAGGAGTGCACAGCTGTGCAAAAAAGAAAGTACATCTGACAAGATTACATTCCTGTTACAGTACACATAATACCTGAAATACATGGAGCAATTTGAATGCCTATCTGGAGCTATACTATACCAGTAATTTGCTGCTACTTAATATTCTTGTTTAATATATAACAGGGAGAAACAATTTGAGGCAATGCACAACAGAGGAAAAACAACTGGGCTGGGATACAGCAATAGCAGATGTTCATTTGGGATTTTGGTGCCTCACCATTGCTTAATCAGAGAGGAAACTTTTCAGTAAAAACCGCCAGTTTGGGGAATGTTGAAAGTGCTGGCGACTTGTGGAAGGAAATGGGGGAAAAAGTTCTGGTTAATTTAGAGAACTTAGACTAGAAACTGTCTTGTAGAAATATTCTCTGAAACAGAAATCTGGCATGTTCAAAAGTTAGTTGTAGTAATATGCATGTTCTCTTTTATGGGAGAAAACTGGAACAAGCAGAATTTATTCTAATCAATAATTAACACTAATTTGAGTGAGCTGTGCTGAAAGCATGCCTCTACCCATCTGCAGCAAAAGTTCATCTGACATAAAGAGGGAATGATGCAGGCTTGTCAGTCTAATGATCAACTCATCAAGGTCACACTTAGATTTAAATCTTTATTTGAAATGGTGAGAAATGAGTGAGTGACAGTTTAAGTAAACATTATTTTGTGTAAAAAGTTGGTGTTCAGTATACTTTTACTGGAGATTCGTACTGAGTGAAGCAAAACAGAAGTAGATAGAAGTGTCCTTTGGAAAGTTAAAATGTAAGCCTTTGCATTATTGCTGTAGGCTTAAGTGTTGGAGCTAGCCTATGACAGTCACTGATCATATTGTTGTCAGTCATTTTCTTTCTGTGGTATGACAAGGCTTATTTTTGGTTTTTTGGATCTCTGACTCTTATTCATGCTGGTATCTTTTTTTTTTCCTTATGTAGAAAGTTAAGCAGTATTGCATTTTTGTCTCTCCTCAGGCTAAAAAGATGATTTACTTGAATTAATTGCTTCTGTAACTTGCATAGCACAAGAAAAACTTGAACTTTGTACTTCGTCATTTTTAAAAATGCAGGATGTTTTCTGGAGTTGATTTCACAGGTCTCCTTCTAGATCTCAGCCTCTCTTACTTCAGGAGGCACCAGTAAGATTGCCCTTTTTGTCTGCCAGATTTTTGAGTTTTTCCCGTGGTGTGAGTAATCAATAAGCCACCTGCTGCACTCAAGTAACTTGATGTTGGTGAATCAAGAGAACAGAGGTCAAGAAGTTGCTTTGTCTTCACAGGAAACTAATCTATATTGCTGCAAGTGTTGCAGTTGCTTTCCTGGTTGCTTTCTGAGCTCTTGGCCACTGACTGCAAGGCTCAGAATCACCCCCAAAAGCTTTTCTCACAAAGACATGTGAGAGCTGCCTTTTTAAACCCAGTGATTGCTTCTCATAAGAATGTGGCTATTGTTTCTCTGCCCAGATAAGTTGATAAGAATGATTCCTTTGAAGGAGGTAACCAGAAAGTGTTGGTAGTTCGAGAGCCAAATTCTGCTGTCCTCTTGAGAGCAGAAACCTCCACACTCATTAACAGTGCTGCTTTGTTTTTGCTCTCTACGTGCTTTTTAATTTTAGTAGCCTGAGGAAGGTGTTCAACTCTGCAAACCCGGTGAAAATTTCTCAGAATTTGTATTCAACTATTCAGTATTGAAACTATTATGTGATGGGTTGGGACTTTTTACTGTGAAGCAGCTTTTTTTTTTTTTTTCTCATAGCTGGTGAAAGGAAAAGGGGAAAATCGCATTTGTTTGGAGTTTGTGGCAGATTTGGTGGTGGTTGTTAAATGAAATTCACCTTATAAATGGGCCGAAACCCAAGGATTCTTTGTTGGTACCCAGTGATTCTACCAAAAGAGTTTATTTCCTTTTTATTAATTTAGTGCCTGAAAACTATTGCTTAGAGTTTATTAATCTTCATGGCTAGGTTGTGAACCAAAACACCTTTTCCTAGTATGGCTGAATTCTACCCTCCCACCCACACACTTGACTCAATGGTGCTGTTTCTAATGGAGGACATCCCTCTGAGGAAGTAGCCTTTGAAGAAGAGCTACTGCCCATGTAAGAAAAAACCCACAATTTTTATGCAGAAACTGGGAGAGGCTATTACTTCATGGCCACAGCAGATGTGTTTTGAGATTTGTTGTTCTTCTACAGTGCTTTAAGTTAGCACTTTTGTTTTTTCCTGTCTTCCTTGAGACTGGCTGCAGTTGAGCTGACCTTTAAAATTTTTCTTTGCTGCTATGGCTCTTACAAAAGAGGTCAGTGACTTGGCAGCTCTGCCCTTTTGACCGATCCTTTCTGTTCTCTCCAGGCAGTATAGGGACTTTCAAAAAGTCATCTTTTCTTCTGCAACTTAGTTTTAGTGGAATCACAGGAGGAGGAACGTAACATTAAATAAAATGGAAGACTGTTTTGGTAGGAGGAAATGCATGCCTGAAAAAGGAAACCGAGCTTTGCAGTTATTAACTTCAGTATTCCATCTTAAAAAAATTATTCTGTTGCATATTTAAGAGCTCATTGACCTGGAAATATAAGGAAATCCTCTAAAAGGTCTGCCATGCACTGGCCCACTGAAGGTATGTATAGTCTAGTATACTTTCTGACTGATAATAGTGACAAATGTTATGGAAAGAGGCTGCAATTCCATAGCCACCAAAAATGGGAGGATATGACCTCCCTCCCTTCCCTCTTATTTACACAGTCTCATCTCCTCCCTTGTCCCAGCTTTGGCACTTACTGGTACTTAATACACCAAACCTTACCACTTTTATTCTGAGGCTCGTTCTGTGCTATTTGGGTGAATTGCATAGGCTTAGAGGGGTCTGATGTTTGCTGATGCACAGTAGGGGGATTGTAGCCAAGAACTGGAGGCTGGAAGGGAGAGCAGGAATACACCCATTGGTGGTAATGGATTATTCAAGTCTTTTTGCCTGAGCACTTGGACAGGCACCTTAGTGTTGTCACCTTCCTCTTAGCAGTCTGTGCTGTAGGAACTTCGTGGGGTTGAAGATATGTCAGCATCATGCCTGATGATAACTCTTGGTGGTCCTGTTGGCCAGGACCATCCTTGTTGTTCTCATTTTGAATTTGTGTCTATGCCACTTTCAGGAGAGTTGGCTGGAATTCCCTGGGTTGTCTAAAATCACAGTTCTGTTAGTTGTCATCATGTTTTTTTTAATTTTCTCCGTTTCATAACAATTCTTAACACTATCTCTTTGGACATTGTGAACATTAATGTCTTCAAAGACTACTGCTTTGTAGTCTCATGATCTTGTCTTGGTGGTACTAAGTGTTGTCTGTCTGTACTTACGTTCTTGTCTTTAGTCTCCTCTAAGCATTACTGACTAAGGAAAGTTGATTCCACCCCACCCCAACCCACCATAATTTTTGCTAAATTGAAATTTGTCTTTCACAAAATTACTTCCCGAATCCTTGCTTGAACAGTATTCTTTCTTAAATTGGTAAGTTACTTTTTGTCTTCTGTGCTTTTAGTTGTGTAATGAGTGGCATACACATTAAATCTTGGTTTCTGCATGTGGGATACTTTACTTGAACGTAGACTGACTGAGTGATGTGATATCATGAGTAAAGGGTAGGGGAAGTGATGATTATATGACTAACTTGTCCCTTCCACCCACCTCATATTACCTTTTTCCTTCTTCCTTTGGTCACTCTGCCACCAAGAAATTGTCTCTATTTTCAATGAGCTGTGCTGGAGCAATAGGAGAAGCAGCTAGTGGGAAGAGAATAAGAGAACTGTGTTGATCATGCTGGTGTAGCTAGTTATGTCTGATCAGTGAAAGGGTCCATTCATGGACAGCCATTGTTACTGCCCTGCATGTACTCAGTGAAGAGGTTGCAGAGAAGTTTGAAGTCTGCTGTCTGGTCTGGCACAGTACAAGCATCACCCCCCTTCCCTCCTAGCACGATGGAGGTCGTTATGACTGTAACCCAGTTTGCACAGCTGAGAGATTCTAACTTACACATGAAGATAATGCATAATGTAGCAGTTGGTAATGCTACATGACTTTAACTTTTTTCTTTTTTTTAGCTTTTACTTAAATTCATTGTAGTTTTAGACTTGATATATAAGAGGTGAAAATTATGATGGGGACTGCCAGTACATTAAAACTACACGTTATTTGCTTCACTTGGCAGAGAAGGCAGCACTACAGAGTAAACTTTAATGTTTCGTTTGGGGAAAACAAGGGAGCTTTGGGGACATGACAGTTAGTAATAGTTGTAATGTAAGCTCAGTACACATAGACAAATCTATGCATTGTCTAATAACTCCTGTGGGATAAACTGGAAATAGGTGTAAGGAAAGAAAAAGTTTGTTCCATAGCAATTTTGCCTTGGCTCTTGTATGGACACGTCACTAAAATAACGTTTGCTACACAGTAGCATAATGCAGAAGCTTTTTCTACCCATTAAAGATTATTGTAGGTCCCATTTTATGTGTGATTACTAAATGTTACAGTGTATGAAAATGCAGTTAACTGTTTCTGTATGCAGAGAAATCAACCCATAATTTATAGGGTCTTTGGTAGGCAACAGTATCTTAAAACAGAGTTGGATTGCTGATCTTCACATACTATTTGTAGGTGATTTAAAGAACAGTTGTGGTCTATTTTAGCTCTTGGAGGAATAGAGCATTACTGGCTCTTGTATTTTGGGAGCTTAGGGTTTGAGTAGTTTTCCTTATGTTTCATGTTTTGTGTGGTTAGCAGATGCTAAGGATGTTAGTCTCTGATATGTGAGTAGTCAGAGATATGCAACAAACAAGGCATGACAGGCATTTGTTTTGTTTTTTCTTCTAAAGACTTCAAGTAATTAAATTATTTTCATTTTCTGCCAGTTCTATTATGTCTTTAGTTTTGTACATAAAGTGTATTCTGGAGTGTTTATGGTTATCCTTTTCCTAAGCTGAAAATAGTCAATGGAAAGACTTAATTTGAAACAGAATTAGACCATCTCTTCCTCTTTCTTTTTTTCCAATTATTAGTCACAAAGTGTTTTTTAATAAGTCAACGGTAAGGGAAAACTGTGCATATCTATTATCTTGAAGCATTACTTTGGCTTCAGATTTTGTTGGCATAAGAAGTGTGAGCCATCCAGTTTTCAAATGTTCTTGAAATACACGTAAAATGACTCTTCACTTGCGAGATTTTGAGGGTTTCAAAATATCCTCAGAGATAAACATATCAGTTTATGAAATATAAACAATACTTATGTATTTTGTTAATCAAACGTGCTTGGCTATTCATCATGAAGTTTACACATGGCAATAAAATTATTTTGATCCTATGATGCACTAGAACCCAAAGATTACTAATACATACTTCTCAGTGCCTTCAATTTTTTTTTTCCACATTATAGTTAGAGAATCTGCAAAGCAAATTATGGGAAGGGATTTTTTTCTGGTAAGGATTTTTGAATTGGAATCCAATAGAGATGTTCTAAAAGTTTAAATTACTGGACATGCATGGAATTTTATGTTTTAAAAATTGGGGTATATAGATTTAAAATAAGTGAAAGGGAAATGAGAACATAAACACTTTCCTTGTATTGGTAAATCTTGATTCTGCGATCAGCATGTCCAACTCATTTCGTAGTCCTGAATTTAAAATTCACCCCGTAACTTTTTTCCATGTAGGAGGTCACTAATTAAAGTGTAGCAGGAACCATAAAATGTGTAAGAATACCTTTATCTTCTGAGATTGCCTGTCAGCTTTTCCTCACACTGGTTAATAAGCTTAGATGTTCCCTCCCTGGAAGGAACAGGAAAATGGACAGTATGATACATGTCTTGTTTGACACAGCTGGCTGGCAAAGCTGGTATCAACTCAAAAATTACAGTTACGGTATATTTTGTTATCTTTAGTATGAACACTAAAGGCATTGTCTAAGCATAAATGGTGTTCTTTCTGGTTGTTCTGTGATGCTGGAGTCTTTTGTGGGCGAGCAATTGAATGACTTAGACTCTGCTATCCCAAATGTATTTATCTGGAGTTAAAACTGCTTCTTCAGGAAGTTTCCTGTAGCCCATTGCATATGGCAGTAGTGAGATGACTGTCTCTGGCGAAGTCATACTATATCAGTTAGAATTTGCCTGTGGCGTGCTTGTCCTTTCTTCCCTTGTGTTCTTCTGGAGGTACCAAACACTTGATGGTTTCTATTCTACAGCTGTTCTGACTTTTTAAGATGAAGACACACAGTTTAAGGTTCATCAACCTTGACTTTCCAGTTGCAGTAGACTCTTGCCTCTTGCAAGAGAAGAATGTGAGCTGGTGGCAGTGGTAGTCAGCTGAGCTGGTACCCTCTTAAAATGGTTAGATTCCTGTGTGTGTATGTACATGTGCTGTTTTGATTAGTAATGCTAACAGTAGAATAACTGCTGTTGCTGATGGAAGCTGTCTGCAGTCCCGTGACCTTTTTTAGACTTTTAGCTTCCACTCCTGCCTCTTTATGTTCATTGATCAGAGAAGTCACTATCACAGACTTCATCAGTTGTAGAAGGCAGTTTGAATTGGCTGCAGTGTAAATAACCACATTTTAAAATGTATCTCACTGCTTTTGTGCTGGTTCCACAAGACTTTAGAAAAATACTTGTGTTTATGGTAGGATTTATTGAGAAAAAATTATCAGTGATACAGACAAATTAAGTCAAGGTTGGAACTCTTACTGGATTCACCTGCAAGAGACAAAATACCATAGATCAATGATCAAGTAAATCTAGGCAACATACCTCTCGGAAGAAGCAGTCTGGGACCAAGCAACTAGACCTGAGTTGAGAAATAAGAATTCTTGCCTTATGATGTTACCAAATTTTGTCAAAAGCACTGCAAGGAGTTGTATGCTTTGGTTGCAGTTTCCAGTGAAGATACCACTCTACAAGTTGTGATTAATTAATGGAGCTTTTAAAACAGCCAATTTCTTTGTAGATATACCAGTCCATTTAAAATCAAGACAAATTCCTTTACTTTTTCGGTAACATCTAATTAGATTAGGGAAGAGAAATACTACATCTGTAGGAAATTAGCAACAGATTACTTGTTTGTCCTTATTTTAGGTTGCCAAAAATTAAATTTGCAACAGATGACAAAAATTAAGAACACAGCAGTGATTGTGGAACATTAAACTCTTAAGGGGAAAAAAAGAATTTACGCAGTTTTCTTCAGTTGCGTATACTTCTACCTTATAGGATGAAAACCAGGGTTTGTCAGGTTTGTAAAGGAGTTTGAACCCAAAAAATGAGACTTCATGTTCTGAGGAAACAACTGAGAACTGGCTGTGTCAGTTTTGTGCATGCTGGTTTGTGTTTAGTCCGTTATAGTATAATGAAAGTCTGCAAATACAAAGAAAAGTCTTCATTTTTAGTTAACCAAATTTACAGCCTTGGTTACAGTTTCCTGTGTTGTACATTTACTAGTCTCATGTTTGTAAAAGTTATTCAAGATTTTGGACCAGCCACATCAGTGGTTTGCTTTATGAATGCAGGTTTCTTTTTTTTTCTTTTTTTTTATATAGCTTATCTGCTTTTAAACAAAAGGGTAGATTTGTGACTTTTAACTCTCCAGCTGTGTATATCTGTTCTTTTCTAGTGATTGATCTTTGGATGATTTGGTGTCTATGGTCATTTTTTTTAGGATTGATTCATAGTTTAGTAGTCAACAGGCATATAAGTAAATGTTGCTTAATACAGTTACTACTTAGTGCAAAAGGCAGCAGATTAAAATAAAACGAATTAAAGCTATGTGTACTTCTGTTCCTTAGGTTTATTAGCTGCTTTGATGTCTTGTTTTCTGTGCTGCAGGTAGAGCCCTTCACAGGATGAAGTATCTGATATTCTTTCTCTAACTAATGCAATTACACATGAATTAGTGTTACTAAAGTTTGGGTTTGTTTTTTCTTCCTTCTTTCAGTTTTCCACTTACCCTTCCTTTCAGTGTTCCACTTAATGCATCTCTTTTCGGACAGATCAGACGTGATCTGATTTTCCATGAAATTATACTCCATCTTATTTATTTTTTCCTGTTACTTTTTTTTTTCTTTTGGGAAAATTCCACTGCAGATAAACTTTATTTGGGATTTCATGTTTGGTTTATGCTAATTTAGGTCCACGCTACCACTGAATTGGGCAGTCTTGCCTCATCTTATACTGGCACTAGTGTTTGTGCAGCTGCCTAGGGATTTGGATCAGCTTGTGGTCTCCCTGAAAAATAATCCTTCTGAATTAGTTGTTCATTGATCCACTGGACCGCATGGTCAAAATCACTGCTGTCTACTCAAAAGAGCCATGAGAGCACATGATTAGGGGAAGGTCAGGACTACCTCTTTCTTGTGGGAGTTTAGTCTTAAATGTCTTAAAACCAGTAGTGAAACTAAGCTTGAACTGAAATGTTTACTAGCTTTTGTAATCCTTTCTGTCCTGCTGTGTCCCAAGGAACTTGTGTTTGACAGGGAAGCATCGCAACCTGATCTGGGAGGTGCGTGGACTAGCGAATAGTGCACCTCATGTACATGATGCAGCAGTTTCTTAATTTGAAATGTCCACAGACATGTTTCTTAAATTGCAATGAATTTCAGTAGGTTTAGACTGTAACTGCCAAAATGGGCATGAAGCTATAAGCATCCCTAGTACTTAAGGAATACTTGCTATAAATTAAGGTATATATATTTTTTTTTTTCAGTCCTGATTGATTTGTGGTGTTTTTGTTGTGGTTTTGGGTATTTCTGGTTTGTTGTTTGCTTGGTTGTTTGGTGTGTGGGGGCTTTTTTGTTTTTTTGGTGTTTTTTTTTTTTTTTTTTTTTTTTTTTTTTTTTACTGTCCCCCTCAGAGATGCTCTGCAGCTTGCTGTCAGTCCTTCTGGTATAGAGAATGGGCTAAGGAAGCAGGTGAAGAAACCTTGTAAGTTCAGAGAGGGAAACTGCAATAAGCACTTCAGTCTAATCTTAGAGGACTGAAAAAAAGAAGCCAAATCCACAAAATTACACACTAGGAAAAAACCATGTTTTTCATAATAAAAATGCTTTGTGGGAATTGTTCCCATTAAATTGCACTTAAACAGTTGGAGTTTGAGTTTCTGTGTAACAGGCTACCAAAGGGGATTGAAGGAGGTCAGGTTTTAAGAACAGCTCTATTGTCCTGATATTTATTTCGTCTGGAAACAACTGGCCAGTTTCAGCAATACAGGACATAAATTGTGGACAGTGGGCACTGGAAGGGCTGGGCTGGGGCTGAAATACACTGACTCACACCACTTTTTCCTACCGAGCATCTCTGAAACAACAGATGTGCTGGAACAAGGGTAGGAAGGAAAGTGTGCTGGCAGTCTGGATGTATGTTTGCTAGGAAAGGAAACAAGGTAATGAAAGAAAAAAAAAAAAAAGAGGGAGGGAAGGGAGCAGTGGAAGTAAACTGTAATAAAAAGTTAAAAGAAATGATTCTTGGCTTTCTCACAGAGCCATGAGAAAGAGCAGCAGTAGAGTAATTTCACAAAAACCTTCATTTGCCAAAGGTGTTATTTTTTTCTCCTCCCCTTTCTCTATTTAGAGTGATAACCTTATTCAAACTAGCAAATTTGGATGAAAATTATCATTTATGAATCTTTGGCTTACCTATTAATTTTCCTGTAATGGAAACCAGACAAACTCTCAGATTGCTGCTACTGCAGGTCTTTTAAGCCCTCTACAACTACAGAAAATGGTAGACTCTTTTCTTACTTAAATCATTTCTAAGGGGATGGCTGTTAGCCAAGGAGTCAGTGAACAAGGCAGTGAATCACAAAGAGTTGTTTTTACTAGTAATCCTGTTGTCAATACATTTTTTGACAATGGCTTGATTGAACAGAAATACATAGTTGCATCAAGAGCATTTCAGACACAGACTTTGATGTGGGGAGGGGTTGGTGTTCAGAAGCACACCTCCTCAGCTTGGTAGGTTTTTTTTTTTTTTGAGTTATGACCTGTAATGCTGGCACTTTACAAGGGCGAAAAAGAGGCTTCCTTCCATGTTTAGTAGAGGTCTTAGCTTTTCAAAAAAGTGTCTTTTAGCAAAACACTAGCACCTTTTCGATTAAAATATAATTCACAGCTGATGAAAGCATTTAACCAGGTCTATCTCAGATTAGAAAATGCAGAGAAATCAAAGTCCAACTTTTCTCACCAATTTGTGATAGCAATTAGTCAAACTTGCTGTTAATTAACAGAGTCAAACCTAACTTTATTTGTACTATTTCCTCTACCCAGTTTCCCCTAAGCTTTCTTAAGTAGTCCTTTGGAAAAAGAATTTTGGAAATAGATCAACTCAGCTGTAGTTTTGTTTTAAAGGGGAAGGTGACTTCCATGATTATTCTCTCTCCTAATTGATTTTTCTTTTCTAACAAGGTCTCTTGCACTATATATGAAATCATTTTGTTGAGAACAATTCACTTTTTGCTTTAGAGAAGTGACAAGATTTAATCTCCAATTCTATTGAGCAAAGAAAAAGTTAACAAATTTTACTGAAAACACAGCACAACTGAAAATACTGGCAGTTTTAGGTGAACAGAAAGCTAAACAGAACCCATTCTGTACTTCCATGTAAAGAAATCCTTCTGTGGGGAGAGAAAACTTACTACTGATTTTGAAGAGATATTTATACACAGGTAATGGAGACACAAGTTTCTCATATGTGAGAAATAACAAAACTCTTCTAGATATGGGTTTATTTTTGTTTCTTTTTCTTCAGGAAAAATATTGACAAATGATTTTGGGATAATACACAATTTATTGCTGCAGAAAATTCAAATTTCTTTTTGAAGCAGGGAAGTAACAAAGCATTTTTAATTTAGACAAAATACACTTTTTCATTCTTAACAATAGTCTTATCCATCAGCTTTACCACAATATCATGTTTTCTCTCTTTATATGCATTATGCATATACATTTATCTATATTCGCCTTAAATGAACTAATTGGTAGTCTGCTTAGTTATAAAGATGGATCCTCCATAGTTTGAAGTTTGGGAAACAGCCACCACTTGTGTCGTTAGATGCTTTACTAAGGCTTGTTGCAGATGATGGTTAGCTCTTTAGAAATGTCTTGTTCCTCTTCAGTTGGCTTACTTCAGAGTTTATAGTGTGGGTTATGTTTTGTTTGGTGGTTGCTTGTTTTTGTTTTTTGTTTTTTGTTTTTTTTTTTTATAATCTTGTGATATAGGATCACTTATCTTCCTGTTCTTGCACGTTTAAATTTTGCCTCTTTCCTGCAAATAAACTCCCCTGTTCGTGACACCTGATTATTATAATCTCTCTATGCTGGTCATGTTACCATCCACTGTACAGCTTAGTCACTGTATTTAAATACAACTTTTAGGAAAGGTTGAATGAAGATACTAGAGATCAGAAAATGTAGGTATTGGTCTAATCTTTGCTTACTGTCTTTTTCAGTCACTTACCATGACTGTTACTGTCCTCAGGCCTCGGGTACCAATGCCTCGCTTCTTCTGTATTGAAATGGTGCTTTTTCACCTTGTTGTAGCAGGTGCCTGGACAGAAAGGTCTGACATTCTCTTCTGTGCAACCTTACTCTTGAATGGGGAACATTAACAGGAATAGTAACAGTATTTGACTTAATTGTTTTTATTCTTATCTTGGGAGTAGGAGTATGTAGTAAATGGAGAACACTGCCTCGGAGTGCTCCGAGTCACCTTTTCCGAAAGTTCATTTGACAGCAGAGGGAGCCTTGGTTCAGACACCTGAATTAAATGCATACATTTCAATTATGCTGATACCAATTATGAGTGAATATTTTTCTGGCACAAGTGTATTGTGACTGTTACGGAGTTGTGGCTGGCAATACCTCATGTCGACCACCAAATACTGAGCCTGCTAGCTTGCAGACTTAATTACAAATCCATGGTTTACTTTTGCAATCTGTTGTGCTCAACAGTGCTGGGACTGGTGATAAGTCTATCAGTTTTTACTTGGTCACTAACACAGTACCAGCATTAAATTCTAAATGGCAGCCTCTGTGTTTGCTGTCTGTGCTATCTCTGATAAAACATTAATCATTTCAAGGTTCCATTCAAACCCATTGATAGAAATTGTGAAATGTAATTTAGCTTTGAGAATAGAATTAATGTTTTCTAATAGCTCTGAGCTATTCTGTGATTTATTGGTTCCACTGCTTGAGGGTTTTTATAATCTAAATTGGTGATTACAGACGATACACAACATTGTGTATCATAAATAGGAATTATGTGTCTGGTGAAAACGATAATGGGTTTTTGTACCTTGTATGTATATTAGTACATCTAGTAGTATATTAAAGCTTATTTTAGAAATGGAAGATAATTTTACCCACATATAGGTCTTCCCAGCTCATTCAGTCAGTGAATCTGCTGCTATTTACTAGTTTTCTTCTAATTCGATAAATATGTAGTGTAAAATTCAAGGTATACCTGTGGAATCTCATTATCTATGATATGCTCTCCTTTACGGCATGCTTCTTAATTTTTTGCTTGTTTTTGAGGAGGCAATTAAGACTATAATACTCTATGATTTCTGAGGGAATCTTAGTCCAGTGATTGATTGGTGATGAGTGTATCTAACGGTTGTATCTGGGAGGATTATTTTTGCATAGACAAGTCCACCATGGAAGACATCTTTGTAAACATGGAGAAGATGAAGTGAACACCTTTGTGGACAATGGAAGTTTTATGTACTTTTATTCAAGTTTTGACATGTGCTGTTAGTTTTCTTACCTGACTCAAATTTCCCAAATTTCTGCCCTGCAGTGTAGATGGACAGTATTGGGCTGCTCTTTCTGTCATCACTGGATTAATAGGCTTCCATAATCATTCTCAACAAGCAGCGGTTTTGAAAGTCTCTTGCTATCGTAGAAATTTAAAATCTGTTGTGATAAAACAAAATCATAGAATTGTAGAATGGTTTGGGTTGGAAAGGACCTTCAAAGATCGTGTAGTCCAACTCCCCTGCTGTGGACGGGAACATCTTTTGCTAACTCAGGTTGCTCAAAGCCCCGTCAAACCTGACTTTGAACACTTCCAATGATGGGGCATCCGTAACTTCATTGTTGCCCCATATACGAGGTATCCATAACTTCTCGGAAAGTAAGTGTGACTGCTTTGGGAATTTATCTGGAACAACTCGCTTGTAATAGTGATCTGCATACTCTTCCTGTAAACCTTCATTGATTTTAAAAAAATTAAATCGTAAGAAGGAAAGACATTAAAATACCCCAAATGTTGCTTGTTTTTCCTTTTGTTCTTCATAATGTGAAGATATGCAATAAAAGTAAATGTCAAATTTAAGTAGAATTAATGATATAGTGATTTTTGATAGAAATTAATTATACTGTGAAACAAGGTGTTTCTTATCAAACAGTGCAAATCAGTGTGTATTCCTTATTTATGGTGTATACATCTAATTATAGAGAAACTCACTTTAGACAAGGCTTTCAATGAAACAAGGAAGTCATTTATTACATTCCTCTTAGAATTTGTAAGGCACTCAGCTTTCATGGTGATGGCCATATATTATTATTATTTTTATTACATAAATACTTAGATAAAGAGAAATGTGTGCCAGCAGTGAATCGAATAAAAACCCCAATTGATCAATAACTCGATTTAGTTTAGAATTTCTTTAGAAAATATAGTGTTATTAATCAGGAGAGAACGCTTCAAGTACAAAATTTGATTTTCTTAGTGGAAAATCAGTTTGCTTTATCAAAATCTTAAGGTCTCTTTCCCCCTTTCTCTCCCCATCATACAATTCTCCTTTTGCAGTAAGGCTAAATCAGATTTGTCTGAAGCAATAATTGGTGATTATCTCCTAACTGCAAGATATAGTTGAGCCTCTTTGGTTAATCCTATCTTGCTTGCCATCGATAGTGAGTCAGAGCAAGGCAAGGAAGAGAGGACTTGAAATGTGATTTCTAAGGACATTTTCCTGTGAGGTGTAATTATGTCCCAAGAGCTCTGCCAGTTGTGGAGAGGACGGCAATTGGTGCTCGGCAAAGAGATGTGAAACGGTTGGGGTGGAGAGTGACCTCCTGCCTCAGCGCAAACGCGCCTTTCTGTGGCATGGTGAGAGGGGGCCCAGGTTGTGTTCTGTTAGTGCGGAACAGCAAAAACCCTTGTGGAAAAGTTTTTATTGTTCTGTAAGCTTTCTTGTGTGCTCATGCAGAACATGTTCATTATTTGGACTAATGAAGTGTTACAAGATGAAATTTACCTAATGGAAAAAATCCCCACTTTATTCTATATCAAAATTAAAAATGAGAAGTGAGGATTATTTATGCTTATGCAATGTTTTACATTCTATTAAAAGCCTCGGTTTTGCTTCACACTTGGGAGAGGGTTTATGTACGCCACAAACTTTCATTACGTTATTATTGTTATTATTGTTGTTGTTATTATTATTACTGTTACTGGGTAGTCTAATGAAAGTTATCTATCTCTCAATTCAAATCCCGACTTGCTTGTTTTATTCATGCTTCTTAGCATCACTTTGTCAAAGAAGACACAGTTTCTGTAGAAGTAAGGCTCTTCTGAGAGATGCTGAGAACCTTTAAAGTGACCTCTGTTGGAGCCAAGAGGATGATTTATAATTTTATTAGCAAAGTCTTCTCCTAGAGACAGCTTCATTAGATGTTTTATGGGAAAAGAAATGTTTTAGAAGTCCAGCCACTAGTTTCTTCTTTCACCCTTATATACCAGGAAACCTCACTACACCCTTAGTGCCAGGTTCTTGGCTCCTTGGCTGGAGTCCCCATTACTGTCAGAGCAACCCTATGCAGTGTGGGAAGAGAATAGCAAAATGGTAATGAGATTGTGATTTCACAGTTTACGGATTCATTATGCATCCTCTCTCTAGCTAGTCTGTATTGCTTTCAATTTTGGAGAGTAGATCAATATGATAACTTAGATATCAATCATCTAGGTAATGGTGCATAAAACTAACAACTGTAAAGGAACTTTTTCATAACTTACTGATATATATGCCTTGTGTTATTATAAAGTATTTCTTACAGTATTTTGATTTACTCTTTAGTGATACTGTGGTGGAAGGAACATATTTTTTATTGTGAATAAGTCTTTCATATGTAACTTTGTTAGTGAAAAAATATATATACACACACCATAATCTTCTTCCAGAGCTTTCCCATTTTCAATTTGCCATACATTTGAAATGATGTTTTCGTATTCTTACATCAGCAGAATGCTTTGTTGTCCTACATACTGCTGTAGAAAATATTCTGAACATCTCTGCTACCTGGTAGAAACCTATTCGCTATTTCAGAAAAGCATCTTGACAGTATTAGGACTGTATCTCGTATGTTTGTATGCTACAGTAGACTGAATTTTCAGGCCATTGGCAAATCTTGTGTATGCAAAATCCATTTTTAGCGACTCTGTGTCTGTCCTTAAATCCTTTCTCTTAAGACGTCAGTTGAGCAAAAGCAAAGCCTCTAAAAAAGCTGTAGCACGACATCTGTGATTTCAACAAATCTTGTGCTTCCTGTGTTTGGTGCATTGCCTAAGAGTGCCTGGGATGCAGCCAGACTCAAAGACTCTACGTCTGCAAGGTTAACATAGAAACATTCACATCATCAAGGCTATATTAAACAGAAAACACTTAAAGGAGGTTGTGGAAAAAAAAATTGTATTTTTGGCTTGGAAAAATGTCAGAGATTCTTTTATTATAGTATTAAAATAAAATAAGAATTTAATTTGTGAATAATTGTTATTAACATTTTAAACGTAAATAACTTTATATTAATTTTTTCCCCTGTTCTTGTGATCAGCCCATGTACAGCTAAATATATAATATACTGGAGATCCTTACAA
This sequence comes from Burhinus oedicnemus, assembly GCA_008921705.1. Taxonomy (NCBI): domain Eukaryota; kingdom Metazoa; phylum Chordata; class Aves; order Charadriiformes; family Burhinidae; genus Burhinus; species Burhinus oedicnemus. The sequence continues at coordinate 270,510 of VFFE01006784.1, read as the reverse complement.
CCCTAAGAATTTAAGCAATTGTGATCAGTACTTATATTACTGAGTTTACATTAGCATTACATTAGCAAATAATGTGCTGAGTTTTTTTGGCTGGGAGGGGGGTTACGCCAATGGTTGCAAAAGGATTAACTTTTGTTGTCCATTCCTAAAATATGAAAGATGTAACTGAACAAAGAATATGGGAACAGTGCATGCAAGATGGGTGTTTGCTTTAGCATGTAGTTTAATTTCATAATTTTCTGAATTTTATTTGGGAACAAAGATGGTTAAGTTAAATACATAGAGGTTAACATCTCAATCTAGACACACTTTCCCCTCATGGCGAAGATCTTGCTTTTAGCCATGTATTTGGTGGTGGGAAGCAACCGTCAGCCCATTGCATGGGATGGTACAGCAGCGCGAGCACCAACCCAATGCATGAGATCCCGACTAATGCTTGCACCAAATCGGCTCTGCTCAAGCCTGGGTGCACTGAGGTGTTCTGGCATAGGAATGAAAAATGAGTCTGTGTGTCTTTAATTTTCATATTCTTGTCTTGTACTTCTTGCTTGCTATACTTGGCAGTAAGATTTCAGACTCCTTTTTAGAAAGTGCCTTAGCTACTTACTGATGGTTTGCAATTTGTTTTCATTTTGTCTTGGACAAATTGCAGTAGTAGAGAGGAGGCTGTAACTTACATATAGTTAAACACAGAGATTTTGTCCTTAAAAGACAAATTATTAATAATTGATACATCTTGTTTAGGCCAAGAGGCTATGACAGTAGTCATATTTTTTCTAATTTCTAGTAAGCAGGAAACCATCAAAGCTTGCTTTGTTTTCTGGGAAAATATTCTCTGTCTCGGGAGGTGTTTTTAGTGCCTGGGCAACAGAATTAACACTCTTCCAAAGAAGGAGGTTTGGTTTTGTTAAATTGTTAATTGAGTAGTTGTAGTAGTTGTACTGAGAATTGATATGTGTAATCCCCCCCACAACCACACAACATATGATTATAAGAAGACACATGGATTTCCCCCCCCCCCCCCCCATTGTACTATCCCAATCCATTTTATATTTTTGTGCTAAACACTACTTCACATTATGAAACAGAGTTTGTTGTATTCTTTTTAGTGTGACTATACACTGATTTCTTAGTCTGCACAGTTGGTTTCCTTTCTCTTTTCTTGCCACCGTCTGGTCCTTGTTGCAGCAGGTAGCTGTGTATAATTTGAACGTTGCTATAGACCAGGTGTGCTTAGTCTTCACAGCTCTCTTAATGGCCAAAATATGCCAGCGTTAGTATTCTGCAGATATCTGAGCAATTTTCAGTCCCTTAGTTTTTTATTAGGAAATTGTATTTAGAAAATATATGTTTATAATGCTACAAAGTCAAAACACTATCAAATCAACCAGGTAACTTGGAAACGGTAAGGGGCCAACCTCCTTTTCTGGAGGAAAAGAAGGTTATCAGAAGTAGCCAACATGGATTCACCAAGGGGAAGTCACATCTGACTAATCTGATAGCCTTCTACGATGGTGTGGCTGGACAAATAGATGAGAGGAGGGCAGTGGATGTTTTTCTACCTTGACTTCAGCAAGGCTTTTGACACCATCTCCCACAGCATCCTTGTAGGCAAGCTTAGGAAGTGTGGGTTGCATGAATGGACAAGAGGGGTGGATTGAAAACTGTCTGGCAGATAGAGCTCCAAGGGTTGTGATTAGTGGCACAGAGTCTAGTTGGAGGTCTGTGACAAGTGGTGTTCCCCAGGGGTCAGTACTGGGTCCAGTCCTGTTCAATATATTCATCAATGACCTGGATGAAGGGGTAGAGCATACCATCAGCAAGTTTGCTGATGACACAAAACTGGGAGGGGTGGCTGACACACCGGAAGGCTGTTCTCCCATTCAGCGTGACCTGGACAGGCTGGAGAGTTGGGCAGAGAGAAACCTCATGAAGTTCAACAAGGGCAAGTGTAAGGTACTGCACCTGGGGAGGAATAACCCCATGCACCAGTACAGGTTAGGGGCTGACCTGCTGGAAAGCAGCTCTGTGGAAAGGGACCTGGGAGTGCTGGTGGACAACAGGATGACCATGAGCCAGCACTGTGCCCTTGTGGCCAAGAAGGCCTATGGCATCCTGGGGTGCATCAAGAAGAGTGTGGCAAGCAGGTCAAGGGAGGTTATCCTCCCCCTCTACTCTGCCCTGGTGAGGCCGCACCTGGAGTACTGTGTCCGGTTCTGGGCTCCCCGGTTCAAGAAGGACAGGGAATTTCTGGAGAGGGTACAGCAGAGGGCTACAAAGATGATTAGGGGACTGGAACATCTTTCTTATGAGGAAAGGCTGAGGGACTTGGGGTTTTTTTAGTCTGGAGAAGAGAAGGCTGAGGGGGGATCTTATCAATGCCTATAAATACTTAAAGGGAGGGTGCCGGGAAGGTGGCACCAGTCTTTTTTTCAGTGGTGCCCAGTGATTTGACAGGAGGCAATGGGCGCAAACTTGACCATAGGAAGTTCCATCTGAACATGAGGAGGAACTTCTTTCCTTTGAGGGTGGCCGAGCACTGGAAGAGGCTGCCCAGAGAGGTGGTGGAGTCTCCGACTCTGGAGACATTCCAAACCCACCTGGACGCCGTCCTGCGCAACCTGCTGTAGGTGACCCTGCTCTGGCAGGGGGGTTGGACTAGATGATCTCCAGAGGTCCCTTCCAACCCCTGTGATTCTGTAACACTTTCCTGAAAGAAACAGCATGGAGAAGAGGCTGCAGGAAGGCAGGTAGGATGGGCTCCTGTGGTAAGAATCCTGTAGTAAGAGCCTATTACAGTGGCAAAGCAAAATGTGAATTCTCAGTTATACCCTTATGGTGACATTAAGGTATTTGTAGCAGGCGAGGGGTATATGCTTGGTCAGTAAAAACAGCTCTTCTATTGAGTTGTAACTCACTTGCCTGCAGTGGTTCAATTGTGCCCATAGCTGATGTGGTCCTTTCTGTGGCTGGTGGGAAATGTTCAAGGAAAATGTGCGATTTCTTTTTTTTTACTCTTTAGTTTTTCAAATATGCAAGTTATCATTGTGCTTAGCAGCGAATGTTCCTTTTCAGCACAGTTTTAGTTAGTTCCCTGCTTATCAGTTCAGCTGACTCCTTGCTGTTTGCTGGGCTGCTTTGGATTCAGAGATACAAACTTTTTCAGTGTTTGTAGTATCTGGATCCTCCCAGAGCAGGAGGGCAATTGCCTTTTAGAAAAGAAATCAGAATTAAAAATAGAGTAATTAATTCTTAATATCAAGTATTTGTTCCAAATTAAAGTGGAGCTGAATTGCAGGTTACTAATATCCTCTGCAGAAAGGAGACCTTAACCTAGCTCTTGGACTGTTAAAAGGAAGTGCGTTTTATAGCTCTTAAGTATCTTGAGATGAATTCCTATGTCTTTTTCAGTAGAGAACTATTTTAGGTTGTTCAGATTGTGTATGAAAACAATCCAGGATTAAAACCATCCATGTCACTAACTGCTAATAAAAATTCACTTAAAAGTTGTGTTCTGAATGAGATCCCAGCAGAAAATACAAAACCTCCTATATGTATTAGTAAGAGAAGTTCTCAAGGGAGAGTCTGTGCATCAGGCAAGACACAGACATGGGGAAGCAGAACCAAAAGTATTCTCAAGAGTAAAAACCAGAGGAAAGAAAGTTGAAAACTCTTATTTTCTTTTGAGTTTGTTCATCTCCTGTTCTTTCTCCTGTTTCTGAGATGAGTCCCACCATTTCCCTCCAGCAAGTGCAACAGCATTTTGTAAGATGGAGTGTGGTGCCCAGACCTCTGCCTGCTACCTTCAGGCTGCAATGCAGTGTTTGCCACAGGCTGTTGGCATCATTTTAGAGCGTTTGACACCAGATGTTGAGATCTGGTATTGCAGGTCAATTGTTTGGAATGTAGGAGAAGGATGGGATTGACATGGGGCTTTGAGCCTACTGGAAGGTGTCCGTGCCCAGGGCAGGGGGGTTGAAACTAGATGATCATTGAGGTCCCTTCCAACCTAAACCATTCTGTAATTCTATGACGTGCTTTATCAATGAAAATGGAGTTGGCTGTGTTGTGGTTTGGCCTCAGCTGGCACCAAAGAACCACGCAGCCGCTAGCTCAACCCCCACGGCAGTGGGGGAAAATCAGAAGAAAAAGGCAACACTCATGTGTTGAGATAAAGGCAGTTTAACACAATAGCAAAGGAAAAAAGGAGAACAACAACAATAACACTGATGGAGGAATGTTACTGTTACTGTACCAGCGCTCACCGACCGGACACCGGGCAGCCTCAGCCCGCTCCCAAGCCGTGACCTCTTCCCCCTCCCCCAGCCAGCTCCCCGCTATGGACCAGGCATGGCCTCACATGGTATAGAATATCTGTGTCCCGGGCCGGAAAATTAACCCTATCCCTGCCAGAACCAGGACAGGCAGTTACAGGCTCCTCTTGTTTACTTGCTTGCTAAGGTGCAAGTAAAGCTGCAGAGGGAACATTTGGATGACCTGTGAATGATGGCTGCTGGTCTCGCCTCCCTTTACTCAACCTGGTATCTATCTGGAGCTTCAACCATCCAAAATTAGGCTTTCTATTCATATTTCATAGCTCTAGGAAGTAGGTATCTTGCTCATCTCTTGTGGACTCCGTTACTGCTGCCTGTTAGAAAAAAAAAAAGTCTAAGATGCTCAACGCCAGGCACAGAATTCAGTTTTTGGTATGACAGTGAGTGATAACCAAGTTGCAGGAGCATTTTTAATATACTTGAACGAGATTTTGGTATGCATTTGGTTTTCCTTGATCTCCATGTCTAAAAGGTAATACTTTGTTGTGGATGTGTGTGTGTAGCTTCTCATGACTAGAATGCTCATGTACAGTAAAGGCACAATTTAATTCTAATTCTGACTCCTAGAGTGGTTTCAGTAAAGATAATTTTGGGGCTTTTCCTTGTGCTAAAATCAGAAGGTAGGAATTTTTAGTCATGATTTTTGTGAGTTCCTTTGAAAGGTGGGTGGTAGGTGGTACATGGCTGGGAGTTCTGTGCCAGTGTTTTAGGAATGAGGAGAAGGGTTCATTAGTGAGAGCTCAAGAAACACTTTGCAGTAGCTAAGTTGTGTATAGAGACTATGTTTCTGTCTCTTGCTGATGAGTAGGAATTGATATTTAAGATGGAAAGATTTTAAGGTCTTAAAAAAATTTGGAAAGGTTTAACAGATTTTAATGAATGTTTCCTGTGCAGAGATTTTAAAAATAGACGACAGCGTTATAATGTTTAAATCTACAGGGCTTTATATTGTTAGGCAGAGATAGTCGCTGTCCTGATATTTGGGACCTTTTGGTCTAATGAAGGCAGTGGTCTATGCCCCTATGTAAAACATGTACATCTTTTACTGCCAAAGAGAGTTATTTAATTCACTTGGTGTTTTGTGACATTTTTATGCATTGTTTTTGAGGAAACCCAATCTTTGCTGCTAGAACAATACGCTGTTGCTGTTTTTTTTGCAACTTTATAGTTTCTTGTCCTACTCATTGTCCTGGTTTGAGGTAAAACAGGACCAATTTTTGTTCAGTAACTTTTCTTTTTAGCTAGGCCTCTTCTAACTGCTGAAATTAACAGCATGTTTTGCAGAAAACTGTTCGCTCTCAGAGTGATAAGACCCATGTTTATAGCTGAGGCCAAGGAACGGTATGCAGAGAGGCTCTTGCTTATACTTATTGCTATAACAACCAAGGCCAGCCAAATTTGTTACTTGCCCCGTTGGAGGGTCGGAAGCGGAAAAGCGTAGAGGGGTCACACCTGCGGGGAGGAGTGGACAGGACAGGTGACCCAAAACTGACCAACAAGGGTATTCCATCCCATCTGCCTCATGCTCAGTATAAAAGCTGAGGGATCAAAGGGTCAGCTCTCTTTCTTCAATGGCCGGCGTCCTGGGAGGACTCTGTCTCTGCGTCTGCCTTTGATCCCGATCCTGAATCCAGATCCGGAATCCAGTTCCCGTCCGTCACCGAGTCCAGTCTGGGACTTCCCCAGCACCTGCTGGTGACGTGATTGTCATCCTGGGAGCTTGATACGGTTTTGTATATATTTCATTATTTTTCTTTTTATTATTTTATTATCAATATTTCATTAAAGTAGTTTAGATCCTTCTAAACTCTTAAGTCTCTTTTTCTCTCTCTCTCTTGCCTCCCGAGCGGAGCAGGAGAGAGAGAGCATCTGTCGTTCCACCGGATTAGGCCAATTTGGCCCAAACCACGACACTCATCTAGCAGAGTGGTAAACCTATAAAATTTGCTGAAAAATTCCTTATGACACGGAAAAAGGAGTAACTTGTACATTTTCCTCTTGCATACATTTTTCCTTATAAGGAAGATTTATGGTTGGTAATACAACCCTGTGAGTTGAGCCACTTGCTGCAGAGCATGATTTCAGCACCTAAAGCAGTAGGAATGATTGGAATGCATGTTTTGCATTTTGATTTTCATCCTATATTGTTGACCTTTAGTTTCTCTTCGTTTTTGTCATGTTTGCCTTTCTTTGTGCTTAATGGGTATCAGTGTTGCTTTTTCTTCATATTGATAATGGTGTTCAGTAACTTCTGTCTTTGTTCACTGGGAGTTAAATGCTTTAAAGCTTGATTAAATGCCATGATAGATGTTGCATTATTATTGATAAAACCACTGCTCTAAAATCATGCTTAAATCTCAGTGTATTCTTTATGTTCCTCTGGTCCTGGTGACTGTACTTGGTATGCATTTCTGGTGCTTCTTTGATTGCACAGAGTGAAATGGAAAACATTGTGAAAAGAGGGTATATTGATTTTTCTTCTACTTAAGCGATGGTTTTCCAAGTGACAGAGCTCAATTATATTATACTGGTTATAGGACTATTTAACATATGCCTTTTTAGTGAACTGATTCTGGCCAGTAATGTCCTGTATCTTAATTAAACCAATATTGGGAGGGCAGTTGGGTAAAACATACATTTGAAAATGTAAATGTCAAGTATATTGTACCAAGGCTTATCTGTTAAATACTGTGAGGTTACAGCTGCCGGGACTAATAACAATTGTTCAGCCTTTTTGTCTTCTGTTGCTGTATAATTGGATCATGACATTGCCCATTTGATAACTACTGGAAAGTGCAAATTAGAGTAAGTTGGAAGGGAATGTATGACCATGGTATTTAAATTTTTAATTGCTGAGTTGGAGTAGGTGCTCCATGAGAGGCCAGCCTGCAGGCCTTTCGCAGAAACATTAGAAAATTCCACTTAATGTTGAGAAAAATACTGAGAGAGAAGAAGTGTCTTTTGAATAGCAAAGACAGCTCAGTCACTTAAAGGAATTAAAAGCACGTTTTAAAATAAGTGAGAAGCTGGCAGCGTGTAGTGCAGGCATGGTTTGCTTTTATGTAGAATTTGTGCTCTGTATATACTTACTTTATATTTTGAGGTATGTGGGCATATGGGTCTGCATGTGTGTGGAGGGAATCACAGATTCACCCAAGCAACAAGTAATGAAACACTGACAGCCTGTTTGGGAAACACTGTATAGATTTAGTTAGGTGGGTTGCAGTTCCTATATTGATCTAAAACCATCGCAAATAAAAATAAAATTAAAATTAATGGTAGTAGAATCTTATTAACCTTGTGTTTCTGCATTGATTTACACATTACGAGCCCTAACATGCAGTTTTGGTCTTTTGCCTCCAGCTCTTTCTTTCCTTCCCTTCCCTCATCCCCAAGTAGCCATCAGTACTACCAGTGCCAGGTACTATAAAGCAAGTGTACATAAAGAGAAGAGCAATCATTGCTATCAAGTGTATCTATGCAATGCAGACGTGTTTCTCTACAGCGGGAAATATTTTAATAGTTTGGGAAGAATATTTTTTTTCAGTTTGCATGTTTCTGCTTCCCTTAAATAATGAGGATGGTTCTGAGTTTTAAAAACTGATTAGGACGGTGCTCCATGCTAAAGGTAGCATAGGGGCAGTTTACAACTTCTTTCAGAAATGTTTTCAGATTAGATAAGAATGTACTGCTATGGCGTGCTATACTAGTATAGTGTAACAGTGCAACAGAAATAGCAGGCATCTTATGCAGTGGCACAGTTTTGTATTCCACTTGTTTTTTCCTACCTTAGTGTAGGCTATTTGCACAATTCTTAAGGGTAGGAAGGCTCTGCAGAGACATCTGGACAGATGGGATCGATGGGCTGAAGCCAATTGCATGAGATCCCTAGATGTGTTTAAAAGTCGTGTAGATGTGGTGCTTAGAGACATGGTTTAGTGGCAGACCTGGTAGAGTAGGGTCAAAGGTTGGACTGGATGATCTTAAAGGTCTTTTCCAACCTAAACGATTCTATGATTCTACGAAATGTAGAATAGGAAAAAACTAAATCTCTTTGAAGTTAGCAGAAAAAAGCAACTTCTCTATAGTTGAGCGATCAAGATAAAAATATGACATACTTCGTATGAGGGATAAGTAAGTGGCTGTCCTGTTATCTCAGTGCTTCTGTGTTGTTTTGCAGGATGTGACCTTTCTGTTCTGCGAGCACATGATAAGGGTATCTGTAGCCGTGATTCTGTCTCCAAATAATGCATAGAGACTAGGGAGAAGAACAAAAACGAAAGGCTTCACCTTGTAAAGTCTGGTGGCATTTACCTTCACAATAGCAATACTTGATTGATAGTGGACATGTGTATGCCATGGCTGCCAGATGCTGATGCAGGTTTGACGCAGTTCAGAATCGTAAGGTTTTTATTCATCTGGATTGGTGAAAAGTGTCAGCTGGGGGAAGCTTGTTGAGTATTCAGGCAGCCTGAGTATAAACCTTCTGTTTTGGAAAAAGGTTAAGAAAACAAACAAAAGCCACTGCACCTTACTCCATAAAGTTATTTGAGATCTTTTAAGAAGTTCTGTTCTATTCGACGTGAAAACAAAATAGTGTTTCCAAGCAGGTTAAAAAAAGGAACCAGCAGAACTGTCCTACCTCAGAAAGATTAATTAAGGCCCTGGAATTTTTGAACTTTTCATGATCTTTCTTGAGTTCCTGGGGTTTTTTTCCCAACTGAAGGGTTTTAGAAATCAAGGCAAAAAGTAATGTAGTTCCACAAGGTTATTGCGGTTTTATGATCGTTCTTCTAAGAAAATGTTCTCAAATTTCTGCCCCTTGCTTGTGGGGCATATATGAAGATATGTCCTTTCTGTCTTAAAATATGATTAAGATCAATTTTAAGTATTTTTCTCTTAATAAATGTAACTGAATGTCTTACAAACACATACAGTTTCGATATTCACAAGATAGAGAGGACAAAAGCCAATTTAATTTACAGTGAAGATTTTTTTTTCTTTTTTTTGAGAGTGCCATCAATATTGCCATTATAAGAGCATACGCTTCCCATACAGCTATATGAGCCATTGTGGATGAAATAGGGTTGCTTATACTCTAACAACTTTGTCATTTGTAATCTGCTTTGCTGTCTTTGACTTAACAGAGCATCCCCTCCTAAGCAAGACTCCCACCGATATCTTGCGACTCTACGTGCACTTTGTACTGAAGATGCAGCTCTGTGGAGGGAATATTTCTACACAGACAAGTTACGTGAAAGACATGTACAAAAAGTAACCTTTTCGTCTGTGGACTGATGTGGTGCTGTCCCATATGAAGCACAGACCCCAACTCTGTTGACCTTTTTGCACGTCAGGAGCCTACATATGCTTGGTGTCCTATTGAACTTAGGTGAATTTTCTACACACGTAGTATTCTACATGCCCACATACATTGGAAGTTTTTTGCTTACTTTCTTGTGTGAGTCATACTTTGTACGGCCAAGTCTTCTTCCCAAGAGGGAGTAATTTTCAGAATTTGAACTGGGCATTGGATTCTAGTAAGCTAATATTCCTACCAAAATTGAAGTTTGAAAGACATGTCTTCTGAAGCTTGATAGCCCTGGCAGCAGTGGTGGGTTTTGTTACCTAGAAGCTCCTTTAACACTTATGCCTTGATAACTGAAGGTAATAAATATTATTACCAAAACACTTGCTAAATTTTTTCCAGCAAAACTTTCTGTTATGTTGTAGTTGCCAATCTTGGCTAGACCCTTCTTGCCCTTATCCTGATGAGTTCTTGTCTTGAGGACTCCAGCAGTCACCATCTCTGGGGGAGAAAGGTCCTGTGTGGCCTGCAAGGTTGCAGGGAGCGAGGCAAGGGCAGGGTGTGGGGTCCATACGTGTCCCTGTCAGTGTGGGAGGGGAGACGTTTTGGGCTGCATATGGAGAGCTGGAATGAGGCAGGAGAAACAGCAGAGTTGCTCGATATGTTTTTCTTGGATGTATTTCTTCTCATCTGCAATTTTTGTTTCTCCTGAACAACACTGAGGATACTGGACTTGTATTTCTGAAAATATTACAGTGTTTGTTGGGCCTTTAAATTACAGTAGTTTGCTTTTAGTCTTAATGCTAATGAAATTTTCTCTCTAGGGAGATTTTGGATAGTGAGAGTAAAGAACTAGTAAAGCTGAAACTCACATCTCTGTTGATATACAGGGATTAACATCCTGTCTGGAAAATTATAAAACCATAATCTATTATAAAGAGCTTGAGGGATGTGATTTAGACTTAGCTGTTCAAGAAAATTCAGACTTAAGGTAGAAACAGTGTTCAGCCCTACTGTGTTCTGTATAGAGGGTGGCAATTAAAGTAGAAAATTGGTCTCAGTCCATGAGCTGTTGGGCAGTATGCCCTAATGTTGGCGCTAGCTCCTATCTATAAATATTCTTGTCTTGTCTGTACATGGGATTTAACTGGGAGATGTTTGGTCATTGTTAGTTGGCACTCAAGTATGGAAACCAGCCAGTTCAGCTAAAACATGGAACGCTTGTTAGGGTGAACTAGAAATGTGCCAAGCCTTGCGTCTGACGGTGTCGGGAAGGCAGTTGTTTCAGCTGCTATTCACTGGTGATCTCGTTGAAAAATTATGTAGAGTGTTTCCAAATCAGTGTATGGTCTTCAAGAGATGCCAAAGTTTGGGGAAACTTGTATCTGTGCTTTTTGTCTGGTATTCATTTTGTAGTTATACGAGTGCATATTACTAGAAATAGTGTGTTTTTTATTTTTCAGGCAGAGTGCTGGAATTTGGGATAACCGTGTCCCACAGTCAGTCTTCATCTCTGTGGTACTGTTCTTGTTCAGACAAACACCTGACTTAACCTGTGTCTTACTTCTCTGTTTTATGAAACCTGGGCAATACATTCTAGCCCACAAAAAATACCACCAGGCTGAATCAATCTGTTTGCAATGCACTGTTCAGGCTCACGTACTGAGAGTGTCCTGGAGTGTGAAGTGTACAGAGTAGCACTATGCTGCCGGCTCTTCGTTATCTGTAACGCGTATTAACTGTATTTTACATACGAAAACATCTTTACATACATATGGCCAACAGAACAGTTTATTTCTGAAAAATAGCTTAGCCATTACTGGTACTTGCTGATTCTGACCTAAGAAGTCTTGTCCAGGCCCAAATTAGAGTTTCTTTAGGCTTGTTTGTGCCTGTGACGTCATTTATGCAGATTGTAGGCTTCACTATAATGCCAAGTATGAAACAGCATCTTGCTAAGAATTATTTTTGCACAGCTAATTATATTTCAAGTAAAAAACATTTTGTATTCCTTTTCAGTGTACTCTTCTTTAAAGTTTCACATCTGTTAAATTTCATTTTATACGCGTATCAGCCCTGTCAGTAAATACTTTCTTAAACTATATTAATGCAACTTCTGAAAAATTATTTTTGTTTTTTTGTTTCCTCTGTTCATATGAAGTTTATATTGTGATAATGATGTCAGGCACTTTTTCATCTATTTATAAACTTCTGCTGGATAGGAACTCTGAAGAACTGTTTTGGAGAGGTGTTGTGCTTTCTTCTGGTTAATAAGACCTAAGAAACTTTATTTTTTCCTCACAGATCTTAAAAGAGGCCTTATAAAATTTTTTTGTCAAACACCTCTCTGTTAACCTTCTTGAAATGTTCACTGCTTGAAATTAGCAGTGAATAAAATATATTGACTTGGAGATAATGACTCAAATTCTTCTGTACTTTTTTTTGGATGCACTTTGTAGGTATCCTATGAAATTTACATTCTGCAAGCATCACAACAGCTTGAAGATGGAAATGTTTGCACAGGATAAGAAATGTGGGGACCAAATTTCTGACATGCTGGGGCAGGTGGTGTTTGTGTTTTGTTTTTCAAATTGTGGTTTTAGGAATATGAAACGTGATGTCCTCACTGAATAAAATGTAGGACTGGAATTGAGGAATCCAGGTTTTGGTTCTAGCTTTTACAGTTTACCAGAGTCACTTGTATGGGCTTTTAGTCTTAATAGCCTGTTACAGGCACTATCTTCCATCACAAAACACTGGGTTGCCTTGGAATGCTAAATAATGTAATTCGGACATTTGTGTGGAGATGCAAACATACTATCAAATAATTTTTATATTAAAGCCTATCTGTCCAAGAGAGTAGGTAGGTGGGACAGATATCTTAGTGGCTTCTCAGTCTCTGCCTAGCTTTTTGTCAATACCGATACACATCTGTGTCCCGTTAGTGCTGGGGTGAGCTTGAAGAGTTACACTAGTGTTACAGCAGTTACAGTTATTGGCAAGCAAACATAATTGTATTTGAGAGATCTTCATTTATAAGCTGAGTCGCAACGGGTTCTGCCAGGATTTGCCATGTTATATTATTCATTGAAAATCAGTAGAAGACTAGGTTGTTTAAAAAAAAAAAAAAATTATAATGCAAACACAAATATCAAGTTGCAGGGCCCTTCTATACAAGCACTTTTTCTTGGCCTTTTAGAACATTGTTCCACTTCTCTTGATTTGCAGAGACCTTTGAAGTGTCCTAGTGAAAATCCAGACCTCTTGGCAGTGAATTTACGCATGTTAACCCTGCTTGATTTTCATAGTTGCTTTTTGTGGGCATGGTTAGGAGTGGTTCGCAGACCACCAGATGGTCCAGGGCTGGAGGTGAAAGCCTGTTGCCTTAGACAGTTTTTTTCAAGTACTTGAATGTTTCTGTAGTTCTGCTAAAGCCAAAAATGTCTGAAATTGTGCTACGGAGAGGAAGGGGTATGTGAAAGGAGAAAATAGGGTGCTATCTTAGTATGTTGTTATGAGATGATCAGCATACACATGCATGTCAGGTCCAAGGATTTTAAAAAGTGTTTGATCATTATAGTATTGAAAAGGTCATAATACAGCAGCGTGCAAACATGTAGCAGCTCATGTACTCATGCCAAAATGTATTGCTGCGGATCTCCAAGTACCAGACTTATTATTAGAGAAGGTGGACTTAGAATGAACTCTGAAAGATGCCTTACGGGAGAAAGCCAAATACTTGAGGACTTTCAGAAGCACAGGAGGAAGCTAGTCTTCTGCCACACAGACAAAGTTCAAAGTCCTGTTCTGGATGATGTTATATTCTTTTGACTGTTTTATTTTGTACCTTATTGACAGAGAGCATAGAATGGAATTTATTGATGGAAAAATTAAAAACTTCTTTCATAAGTTCACTACAGCATTTTTCATGAATGTGCCAGTTTTTCACGCTTGCATAATATATTTTCCTTCAATTTTTGACTAAAAAAAGTAAATCTGGCATTAGGATTGAGTATACCTCTTAAAATGTTGAAATTATGTCATCCAAGCCCTATTTTCTCCTTTTTGGCACCTTAAAATAAAAAATTATCATGCATGTTTTACATAAAAGTGAAATCAGAAATGGAGTGATTAAGGTTTTTTTATTTCAATTTTTATTCCAGGAAAATGATCAGGGTCCAATAAGTAGCTAGTAGGGAGAATTATAAAGGAGGAGCGAGTAGAGGTATTGCATTTAATTCTTTAGAGGTAGTATATTCTAAACTATTTCCTTCTTGAATACCCCTGAAGTTGATGTTTACCAACCTTAACTGCCTAGTATGCAAAAACTCTGAGCTGTTAACAGGCTGTGGACTCCATCGTATTTGGCTCTCCTTGTTGGCTTCAGTTTTAACTTCTTAACCTACGCTCTAAAGATCTTTTGAAGGTCTCTTGAACAGTGCATTGCTACAAGCTGTGTCTTGGGAAGCATAATGTGAATTACATGTTGTCCCCTTGCATAGATTGAGGGTAATTACATGCTGCTTTCCTACAGATGCGGAAGTTTTCTGGATCCTTTCCATCTCCTTTGCACCCTATGGTATATTTGTTGCTTAGTAATGGTGGATTTCAACCTTTGTTTTACAGCTCTCGGCATTATTTTTTTTTCTTTGTAGAGAAACCAAAGAACCATTGGTTTAATAAAAACATTTTGAATAATTATACACAGTAATGCACTTCCTTTTATTATGGATTTGTCAGTCCCAGTCAACCATAAACTGAGGATCTGTGATTTTTAGCAGAACGTTTTGAAACATGAGCAAACTGAAAAATGACTGTTATTACAAATCATACTTCTCTGCAGAATTGGTATAAAACCCTACTTAAATCTAATACATAAAATCATGTTGTGGATCACATGTGAACATTTCTAAGTGGTATCCTCATCTGTTGTGTTTTTCTACTAGTGACATTTACTTCAGAAGTGCTTTTCTGTTGTTCATGTGTGCACTTTTAGTTTCAGTAAGTGAGCAAGGTCAAATTATATTGCTGTTCTGGGAGTAATTTTTTTTAATAGTTTATCTGCGTTTTTTGGTGGATGAGTAAGAAAGTCTATTAAAGTATAGAATAACAGTTTAAAGTGAAGAGTGCAGTTCTTCTGTTAGGTGCCATAGGAAGCATATTCTTCTTGTAAAAGGCAATGGCTAGGTGTGTTGAGAGACTGCACTCATTCCTTTGTTGAGCCATTTTCTTTCACAGCTATACTGTGTTGGTGCCATATAATGAGCAGCAATCCTGTACTACTTCTTACACTAAACCAAAATACAACATGAACCTGGTTGGTGTGGGGTTTTTATTGCTGCATTATTTGTTTTAGATCTCGGTCCATTACAGAATCACAGAATGGTAGGGGTTAGAAGGGACCTTTGGAGATCATCTAGTCCAACCCCCCTGCCAAAGCGGGTTCACCTAGAGCAGGTTGGACAGGAATGCATCCAGGTGGGTTTTGAATAAATCCAGAGAAGGAGCAGCCTGTTCCAGTGCTCTGTCACCCTCAAAGTAAAGAAGTTTTTCCTCATCTTGAGGCAGAATTTCCTCTGTTCTAGTTTGTACCTATTGCCCCTTGTCCTGTCACTGGGCACCACTGAAAAGAGTCTGGCCCCCATTAGAAGCAGTTGAGCATTAACCAGGCAGTGGTACACGCCAAGACTGTTGGCTTCTGCCAAGGATTTGGACATTTCTTGCTTTGGAATTGCCATAGTTATATGTTTTCCATAAATGTGGAACAACAGACGTACAGACTTGAGAGAAAAACCTTTTGTGTGGGTGACCGAAGCTATTGCTTGTGCCAGACCTCCAGGCATTATTGACTATGGGTCATGATTTACACCAACGTTGGAAGGTGTCTGGACCATTAACCCCCCATCACGGTGTGTTGAAGCCACCTGCCCACCTAATTGCAATCTGTCCCTGCTGTTAGGTGGTAGGTTTGAAGACAACTAAGCTTCTCCTACTTGCCTGTCCCTGTACTTTGCAGCGCAGGGACTTGTTTGTGGCCCCAGCAGTTTTGCAGATGTGCAGCCTGTTTGCTGCTGCCGATGTCATCGCTGTAGGAACCCGAGATGAGGGAGCACTGGGTAATCCTGTAGCTGCAAGAGGCATTATACTTGTTTTGTTGAGGAGGATGAACAGAACAGATACTTCCTGTGCTAATGGACCACTTGCTAAGGTCTAATGTTAATGCAACTCATTAAAAATAAAACATGTTTTCATGTTAGTGGAAGACTGATGAGGGAAGGGATGATGTGTCCAGAAGCCTGTCTTTTCTCAGAGTGTTTGAATTGGGCTATTAAGTGTTTTACCTTTCTCTATAAACCTTGTTTCTTTAAATTTACGTGAATTAAATACTCTCACACTATAGAGTGTCTCTTCCTGGTTTCGTTGGTTTGTCAGGAAGCGTTTGTATCAACTCTTATGTTCCTCACTGCAAAATCGATTTACTTTTAGGGGAAATCGGTTGGGCCAGAGGTAAGCAAGCAGGAGAAAAGTTTCATTTGGTGAGCTTTTGATGAATATTGTATTGCTGTTTACTGCCTGAAGCAAACATCATTCAACTTAATAAGTCTCATTCAAGTGTATCAAGTGGGATGTGGTTCAGTTTCCTGTTTTGTTCTTTTAGAGACACACTGAATTCAATATGTCAAATTACATCTAAATTTAGGGCAACACTCCATGAATAAAAGGTATTTTTTTCCTTTGGACTTTCAAACATTTCATGGTTATCTTGCATTTTCCCACTTTTCTTTTGCATTTTGTGTAATATGCTGCTTTTACCCTGGATTGCTTGGCATTTTTCTATTGTTAAATCACTACACTGAGATTAAAATCTGTTCTTTAACTGAAAGATATTTCTGTCTGTGATAGTTGTTTTGCATTTTAATGCAGCCCATATTTTAAGATGAAAGGATAGTTGCTTTTTACCGTATTAAAGAAGACCTAATAATACCAGAGTTGGTGGTGGTTTTGGTAACTGGCAAGTAACATTTCAGCAGATACAAGAATATCTGTGAATTGTGAAATGAAACACTTTCTTTTTAACAAAATGGCTGGACATATTATTTCCAGGGAGAGGGAGCAATAAAAAGGCGGGGAAAGGTGTATTACTAACTTATGAAAAGTCATCATTCATAGAAACGTTACTATCTTTTATTGTGTATCACAATCAATACATGAGATTTCTGTTTTCGGACTTTTTATTCTTGCCATTTTGTCCTATGTTTATCTGACAGTTGAAATCCTTCATCTAGGAAGGATGGATGCATGAAAAAGGACTATGTGATTACTCTACATCGATGGGTTTTCCATTTGGCTTGCTTGCAGTGGAATACTGAAAGCTTTTTTCAATGTTTTCTTGAAGTTCCTCACTCTCCTTATCTGTGATAAGACAGTTTTGCTTGTTTTCTTGCAGATCTGCAAAAAAACATTTGATTAGCTAGTGGATGGTATGCTGAGAAGAATTAGGGGGTTTGAAAAAGTTCCTTATTTTTTAGGTAATCTTAGACTTTTACAAGGCAAAAAAACCTTATTGAGAAAAAAAAATGGACTGAGTTAAAATTTCCAATTCATTGAAAGATGGTGAAATAACAGGAGAAAAACTGTGTTCTTTTGCTGTGTCGTGGTTTGGGCCAGATTGGCTGAAAGTTTCATCAAAGTTGATTTTCTTTAGCCAAAATAGATCAGTTGTTAATTTATACAGAAACTTAGAATAGCTGAATTTCTTTTGAAATTTCCTCTTAAAAATGCATGCAGGGGACTTCTCTACACGTATAAGTATTCCTGGTTATTCCTTACCTTTAAACATGTTTTTCCTGGAATAGGATGGCTACTGAGATTCTTCTTAACTTTACCTGTAAAGTGGAAACAGTAAAATAAAAACAAAAGTAAATGATTTTTCTAGATCAAGTGTGTCAGACAAAGAGCTATTCAGAAACTCCTGTTGAGCTCTAAGTGGACTCCAGTGTGAAATCTAAGCAATGAAAAGCTTGACTACAGATGAAGGTTCATCAGTTTTCTCCACGTAAATGAAGGTGTTTGTATGTTTTATTACCTTAGAACTGAAATATCAAATTGTTCTGGTTTTTTTTGGGGGGGCAGAAATTACATGGTCAAAATCGAGAGATTCTAGGATACGAAATACACAGTGGGTCTGTTTTCAGGATATTTTTTGTTTATCTGAACAATTGTTTGCTACAAATTGAGCAGCCTTTGTTGTAAATTATAACCACCTTTTTATTTTTTATTTTGCCCTTCTGTATCCCTTCTCTCTCGTTTCAAAGTCTTTCCTGTAATACAGAAACAAACTCACATACTGGCTTGTGCGTGTGATGGAAACTACTTTAAATTTTGCCTTAAGGATGTATGCAACAAGTATTTCTTCAGTGTCATGGAAGACTGAAAAAAAATGAGAATGGATGTTTTTGCTTTGGTTGTCACTCCTGCTCCGTGTCATGGCTTCTGCTGGCATTGACAAAATCTGCAGCAGGGTACACGTTGCTACTCGTGGGGTTGGAAAGAAGTAGATTGCAGGGACTAAGACCACTTGGATCTCACCATGGAGGAAGAGTACCAAGGAAACGTTGGGTGTTGGTGTAGTTGAAGACCTGTGCTCATTCACCATACCTGGAAGATGAGTAGTGACAAGGAGAGTACTGAAACCCTTAAAGTTCACTGTCTGCCACATCCAGGTCTCTTGTGCCAGCGCAGAGAGAGAGGAAAGAAAGAGAAGACAATGTTTTTTTCCAGGCTGGTACCTTAATGGGTAGGGAATGGTTTGGGGGGAATTGCAGGGCAGAAAATACGTTGTCGTTAAGATGTCATCCTGATGTTGCTCCGCCTGTTACTGCAAATCTCATACTGTAGAGGTAAGAAAAGTATTCAGGCCTTCCTGTACATCCCTGTAGGGGTGTTTGCCTTAAACAAACACGGATTTCGATTTGCTGCATGGCTTTCAGTGGGACTGTTGTTTTTATGGAAACTACTCTACACTTCCAGCAAAACTAGCAGGATTATTTTACTACTGAACCTTCATTTTTTGAAGAATTCAAGGGTCCTTTTCAGTTCAAGTGTTCAAAACTGCTTAATATGTAGACTTTCATAGTCTAGTTTTGCATCTGTTTAACCCTCTACACAAGTTAGGTATTTCCTGAAAGGCTACGTACAGAGTATTTAGCTCTGGCTGAAGAAACTTCTCATTGTATTTTTTTAAGGAAAATTTTCCTTAGCATTTCAGAAAGGAAGGAGTATGTAAGACACATGTTACTCAGGAAAACCAGACTTTCAGCTCAGTCAGCCTTTGTTTCCTCACAGGGGACTCGTACACATTTGTGTCCTCCGTTTGTGACCGGTGCAGGAGATGCCTGCCCAGGGGGGCTCCTCTGCCACTTGCCTGTTGAATCCCCTTGTCCTGGGAGCTGCAGAAAGGAGTTGTTGCAGGGAGTGTACGATGCCCAGTTCCTTCCTTGCGAATTGTGTTACTCATTGTTTTTACGCTGCCTTTCTTGCTCTGAAATACCTAGAAGTCTCTTGTGGGGTAGGGTGCTGGGTGACCACACGCTCTTGCTGCTCCTACAGCCTCCATGCGTCTGTGGGAGCTGCGTCGGCTGGCACGGTGTGTGCTCCACAGAGATGCAGGTTGGCATTCAAAAACCCCTCCAGCCAGTATCTTCAAATTTGTCTTGCAAATAGAGCTAGCCTGCAAGGAAATGCAGGGCGGTCTTCCTGCTGGTCTGCCAAAGGCCTGAAGGCTTTTGAAAGGCGTTAATGGCTTCATTCCTTGCCGAGCTTTCTGAAGCCTGAAGACCTTTTTGAAACCAAACTCTCTCTCGTGTTTCAGGTGAGAAACTTACGGGTGCTGATTCATTTACTTTACCATTAGACTGAGTGCATTCATCAGCCCCTTGGCCTGAGGGCACGAGTGGGAAGCTGGGGAGCAGCCAGGTACGGGGACCTCGCCTCAGCTGTAGGGGTGGCTTGGTGTTGTGTGGGGATCACCGTCTGCACAGAGGCTTCTCTTTGATACAAACCAACGACTGCTCTCATCCCGTGATATTTTTAATTAGATCAGCTTTTAAGTATAGTATTCTTCTGGTGGGAGGGACAAAAGAGGGTACTTTATTAGGTTACAGCATAAAAGTGCCATCTATCATGCTGCTCTGCTAAGATAGAATTATCAAATTTTTAATGTTCCTGTGTCTGGCCTGTCTTCTGAAACATGGTATAGTTTTATAGACGCTGCTCTTGGTCACGTGGAGACTCCGTCTGGGTGGAATGAGCATTCTTTGTAAATATAAGATAGATTTGAAACAAGTCTCTTTATTAATTGTACACTGGTATATGTGTGGTCACCCTGATTACTGTCTGGACCGGTAATGCCTTACTTGTCTTGCTTTTTTGCTTTTCACGTGTAAGGTTTGGGAAAGAAACATGAATTGCACCTAGTTGTGAAAGCAGATTTTGCTGTCATTGCATGCAGTTCTGCCTTTGAATCGGTTTTCCTTCAGTGTATGCTTTCATGCAGTGGCACTGTTTGTAATTGCCACTTTTTGAGGGCTGGATGTTGCTTCTCCGAGTTCTTAAGCTGCCCCTCTCTCTTCCTCCAAGAAGCCTGCAGTGGAGGAGGCTGGTGTAGCTGTGAGCATGCCAGTCCCGTGCGAAAAGCATGTGACTTCACCTGGGGATATGAGGAAATCTGGAAATAAATGTCCTCATTTCCCCCCTAGAACTTTTGGACCCAATACTATGTCATGTGCTGATTTCTGAACAGTAGGAGAGGTAGGTGCATAATGTAGAAGGAAAACATCATGTCTTGTCAAATCTCCTTAACTGAATCTTTCAAAAATATTTCTAGGAATCCTTGAGTAACATCTATGTTTCTTAAAGAACTAACTGCATTTTTTTAAATGATTATAAATGTGTAATTTCTAGGTAGTATTGGGGAAATATTGTTAACATCATTACTCATGAGCTTCTGAGATCCAGTTTACGTTTCTTTAATTTAATTTGGATTTTCCTGACTTGGCTCATTAAAGTCCCTGAGAGAGATTTACATCAAAATTAATTATATCAATGGTTGAATTGCTTAAGTAACTTGGAGAAGTCAGTTTTGAATAGGTTGTAAGATGCTGTTTAGGTAGTATTCTTATGTTTTATAAAATGAGATGTTATAAACCCTGTAGATTCTCATTCAAGATGGCTTTCACAGAAGTAATGGCCTCTGACAAGGACCATGGAAATTACTATTGTACATATACTTTATAATTGTCTTTTTGTAAATTTAGTTACTGAGTATTGGAAATTGTAAAAAAAAAATAAATAGGTATTGTAATAAAAACTTAATAGTCACAAATAGGGTTCTGTGGAAAGGGTTAACTTTTATGAAAAGAAAATAATCAAAACTTAATGGCCCAAAAAGTGATATTTCACCTCACTATGAAAGGACTGTTCAGAGAAGGTAATTCAAGTTCTACTTTTCCAATAGACTTAAAAATCTGTATATATCAGAACTAATACAGTTGTCAGGTGTTAAGGGTTTTGCTTTAGCAATTTTCACTTTGATCTTGAGTGAGAAGTTCAGTTTTCCAAGACTGTGCTGTTGTGGTGGGAAAATAAACAATTTCTCTCTTTTTTTTTTTTTCTCCCCAACACCTTTGATTATTTTTAGAACACATTTATTGTACGCTTTTCACTTAAAATCACCGTAAAGCCATAAATTTGGGTTTTGGGATTCTTATTTGATTCCTATCCCTCTCTGTCCTTTTTATTGCAATGTAGACCTATACAAATTGCAACTGTAATATATATGATGAAGCACCTAGTTTGAAAGGCATGATGCAATTACAATACCAGAACTTCTGGCTTTTATAGAAAAACTTCTACTTGTGTCATAGAAAGCGAACATGTAAACCTTATTTGCAAAGTACTTTGATATATTTAAAAGATTTAAAAATCTTATTTAGTTTTGGGTTTTTTTTTTCAGAAAAGAGTATAAATACAACATAACATGGTTTAATGTAATGAAAACCAGAATGACTTAGAAAACAGAACATAACATTGTTGTGCTCCTGCTGTTTTATTTTTACTCTAAACAGTTAAGGACTGAAAAACTATTTATCACTTTGCACATCAGGAGAAAATACTCAGTGATCCTACCATTACATGACTGCAAAACTTGCATTCTCACAGAAGGAGGTGCCTCCCTTCCTCCAAATATGCCTTGAAGTGCAGAGAAACCCATCAAAGTTCAGAGCAGATGTTTATTATTTTTGTCAGTGTTTCCATTGTGCACTGAGACTTTTCAGAAGGGCCAAGAGGCTCTTCTTGGAGAAGGAGCGAAGTGAATGCACTGCAAGCGACCTGCATTCTGGAGGTAACCAGACTTCTGAAAGAAAACAGTGTAATCCGTCTGCATTATGAGAAAATGAGGTTGACTATGAATTCTCTTGAATTGTTACAGAACCAGAACTGACTACATGAAAATGCGAATGTTGTGAACTTGTAAGAAGTTCTTTCAAATGACTGTTACACCTGCCACATTGTCAGAAGCTGTTATCCAGGATCCTTTCAGAGTTTCTGTAACCCAGAGAGAGCAGCAATGCAGTTTTAAAAATTACTTTATTGGTATAAATAAATAGTCTTTAAATCTGAAAATAAATATAATGAAGTCTTTAGAACTAAATAGGGCTCTGAAGGTTATTCCTGAGGTTATCACACATGGTGGATGTCCAGGCTCATTTGGAACATATTTTGAGGTATATATGGATCAGCTTGATACAAATTGTTGTAGAAAAAACAGAGAAAAACCTGTTAGGTTTGTAATTTGAAAGTTTTGCTTTGGAATGCACTGCTTGAAAAGAACAGATCTGAGATCTGAGCAACTGGCACTAAATCCAAGAGTCTGGATTTAAATAATTTTCAAAATATTTGTATAAAATATTTGTATTATAAATGTATGTTTAATTTTGGCTTAAAGAGTCTAAACACAAAGATAGTGTGCATGGCTTAGGATGTCCCTGAGCTGCAAGTCGCTAGAGAATGGAGGTAGGAAGTATTTTTGCCCTGTTCCTTTGGCATCTACTGTTGAAGGCTGGTAGAGACAGAATACTGGCATGTTTTGGTGGGTGTCTGTTTTTCGTGGGGAGTGGGGTTTTTTGGCAGTGTTTGGGTTTTGGTTTGGTGGTGTTTTTGTTGTTTGTTTTTTTAATTTATTTTGTGAACACTTGGTTTTCTAGAAACATTTGAGAATTGCTTTTCCACATGGACCTAATTATATCTTTAATGTACAAAGAAGGTATCAGTGGACTTCTCTGCTCAAATGTCAAAATGGCCTGCTGCTGAATGCTATTACATAGTTAATTTGTTTTAATGCCATTTTTATGTGCATGCTATCTAGGGATGTGATTTCATCATCAAGCAGTATTGATCCCTCTGGATGACTTTAGAAAGTAAGGATGCTCAGAGAAACCCTTTGGAGACAACTGTAATTTTGGCAGCTGCTGACTGCAGCGAGTGATAGGGGCTGCCTGGCACCAGTCCCTGGGAGCCAGTTACGGTGAGATTGGCCCCATACCGTACTGGATGCTCTCCACCTCTAAAGTTGTAAGAAGTACAATTTTCAGTGCAGTTCTTCTCCCACTAGTGTTCTGGGAGAGATGAGATCTCACTGACCTTCAATTTCCACTTTTTACCACCACTTGAGTGTGCAGGAAAAGTATTTCCCTTTCCTTTTCTTCACTGTTGCACTATGGTTCTATATTTTCCAATTATTATGCAGAGTAGATTGTGCTGTCTAATTATAGATGGACCTAGTTAAAGTAGGCAATCTTTGTATAGGAACATGTCAGCCATGGTGGGTTTTGTTGTTGTTGGCTTTTTTTTTTTAACTGGAGCAGGAAAGAGATTTGAAAGGGTGACTGCTTTTGTTTAGTGCTTGTAGGTTTATTTGTCATATCACAGATCTTACTTGCTGTGAATTTACTGTGCACTGAAATAACGTTACCTGGTTGATTTAGTATGTATAATTTAAGATACAAAATTTAAGGTAATATTATAAATTTTTTTCAAAGGAAAAAATAATTGCTCACTCATTTATCAGTATTTTGATTAAAAAATCAAATCCTGCATCTCCTGAATGGAATAGTTAAGATATTTCAACACAGGAAAAAAACTAATATCCCAAACCTAATTCAACAAGCAAAAGAGGGTAACCTAATTTTCCCACAAAAGCCTGGAAAAGTATGGGAAATATTTTTCCTTCCCTTTTCCATTTCTAGCTTGTCTTCTAAACATCAGGCTAATAACTTCTTGCCATGTTCAGAATATTTCATTTGAGTTCTGACAGTAATAACCCTGTTTTATTTGGCTGTCAGGGGCCCTGTAAGATGGACAGATAATGTGTTCATTCTCTGTCCAGTGGGAAGAGAATACATTAACTGTCTAAAATGATATGAAAAGAATGAGAGCGAGTTAAGTTGATTTCAGGGAAAATAAAAGCAATATATTTATTTGCAGTGCTACATTGCAAGTTGTTGGTTAGATGGGCACTGGTAATTCCTTGGGGATTATATAAAACAGGCCAAAACAAACACAGCCGTGCCTTTTTTTGAATACAGACATCCACTTGTTCTGGAGATGCCATTACTTGAGATGCTTCCCTGTTTCCTGTACTTTTAAAGGTCTGAACCTTTCTCCATCCATGTTATAGGAGATTTAAACTCTAATGAAAAGTCTGCAGTGAGTATAGCCTTTAACAGGGAAATACACTTTCTGGGACATCTGGTGTACAAAAACTGGCTGATTCAAGCCCAATGTGGCGTGTAACAAGTGGTAACTGCGTAGGCATCCTAAGCCTGTTTAGCGTGCTGCAAACTCTGAGGAGCCTGACTTGGGGATGAGAAGTAATTCATCCTGAGACTCCAGGAGTATCTGGCATATGTGCGGAGGCGTGCAGAGACTCGAGCAGTTATGTTTCACGGGATGTGGCTACATCTCCATCGTGGGCACAGCACTGTAGCAGTAAGGCAGACGTGTCCTTCTCAGCGCTCGCCGGCTTGTGGCGCGTGGGGAATGCAGTCCATGTTTGTTTGCTCTAAGTTTTCTTTCGTTTTCTCATTGTCCAGTTGCAGAATGTCAGAATATGTTCCTGATTTCTTGCCTGGTGGCAGTGGCATGAGGAACGGAATTGCTGCCTGTATATATTGCTTTGCTTCTTGTCACTCTTAGCTGCCTGAATCCGTTCTCCACCTCGGTCACCTAATTAGTCTAACACTTTCGCCTATAAGTTTTTAATGGAAAATAGCCTGTGCGTGGGATTTCAGAGTGCTTGAAAAGATTCATATTTCACAAGAACAAAGTAGATGGATCATTAATAATGGATGGATAGATCTGGAATCCTAAATCTAAACAGCCACCCGCTTTTGCTGTCCCTTATGTCTCCCAAAGGCCTGTGGTGGCAGCTCTGCCCTAGTTAAGATAAGAAATTATTTCCTGGTTGATTGTCAGAGCGTAACGGGGATACTGAGTGGGGCTGTTCACCAAAGAAGGCAGAGTTATACTTGGTTGCATTACTAGGTTGTGTCTAAAATGACCTGCAAATGAAAACTGGGCTGTGTTGTAAATGCCTGGGAGGGGCAGTTTCAGCCGAGAGTAGCACAGGCCTCCCTGGCTAAAAATCAAATCATCAATTTATTCTCTGCTTGGGGACAATTTCAGGGAAACTGGGGCAGGCAGCCCCTTATTATTTTCAGCTTTTGTCTAGACTGCATATCATTCCTGAGGGTTAGTACCTCTGTGGGTCACACTAGGACCTGCAGGCGGTCAGAGATTACGGTTACATATGTCAGGTACATGGTTTTGGGGATTAGGAGTACTTTAACAGTAATTTTTCCTAACTTGCTTTCAGTGTTTTAATTAAAATGATGCTGCAGCTTTCCACAGTCTTCTGTGTGACACCAATAAACACTTGACTGATTGCTTGTGTGACTAATGCAGCTGGACACTTGTCAAGATAATCTAAGATCTTTTCATGTACACAAGAGTAAAGATGTCTGACCATCCAAATTTTTGTCTGTAGCCTATTCATTTTTTAACTTGAGCACCGTCAACTCTCATTAGATTGCTGAGTCAAAGATGTGAAAATGACCTATCGTGTCATTTTGATGCAGTTTGAACTACTGCTTCAAAATAAAAATCGGATCATAGAATGCACTTCATAACCTTTGTTTCTTGCTTTCAGATTAGCTTTAAAACATTAGCCTTGGTCTGGAAGGAAACTGGTGGATACTGTATTAACAGCCACGTCAGTCTCAAAATTGCATTTTTGTAGCCTTTTAGTCCTTGATTTAGGCCACGTGGTTAAGATGACGCACAGCATGTAATGTTACTGTAGTTGTTCCTCTTCGAACATATGTTCTGTAGATTTAATGTTTCTTATATGTGGTAAATGATATTTGATGGCAGTCCTCATATTTGTTAACATCTAATAGTTTAATAATTGGAAGTACAGCTCTTTAGTGGAATTTTACAGTGGCTTTTTCTTATCTGCTTCTCTCCATTTCTCAAATACCCCTGCCGTTGAGTAACACAGATGGGTATTTATGTTGCCTAATTTTAGGCATCTGATTTGTGCTAAAGTTAAGCAGCCATCCTCATGTCTATACAGCTAGTGAAAGACAGCTACGCCCTCCATAGAGCCGTTCAGCATCGGGCACGCTGAATTCGCTGCCTGTACGCAGAGACTGGCTTCTCAAAACAAGAATTTAAGATTGATGTCTGAAGTTAAGCAATGATTCTCCAAGAAAAAATATTACTGAAAGATGAAGTTCAGTCAATTTTTTTGTGGTTTAATCGTAAGGTCAATTTGCAAAGTTGAGTCTGCTGCGTGACAGGATCTAAATGGAATGAGCCAAGTGTGTAGAAGACTGTGTTTGGTGCACAGGTTGTAGGAAGTATGTCTGGCTGCTGAATAGGTGCCAAGGAATTTAGTACTTGGTGCTCCTTGCTGGCTAGCTGTTCTGCTGACAGTCTTGCAAAATCCCAGACTTTGGGGTATCAGAAAAACATCTTACAGCATATATGTGAAATGCTACTATAGGTTTAGCTGGCATCGATAACTCAGTTCTGGCAGGAGTGATTGATGTGTCTCAGTGAAGCAGTGTAGCCTGAATATAGTCCCAACAGCATATGAAACCTTTTAGTTTGTAACCACCAGTAGTCGGTGCCTATTGCAGGTAAATGGCTTAACACGGGAAGTAAAATTGTATGCATAGTCTCTGTTTTCTTATTTGATGAATCAGACCTGGACAAAGAGGTATGACCAGCAGCTTAAAAAGGACCTCCATTTACCAACAGTAGTCTTTGGTCATATGTTGTACAGGGAACCCTCCTCTCTTTCTCCTCCTGTGGTGCCCATGCTTGTGCTGGTGCTGGCCATCTCTTCTTTCTTTGGTTTTGAAGGAAGCATGTGCTGCTGGAATTGGCAAATAAATGGCTGCACAGTGGAAACGTGTGAGTCTCCTGCCCTTTCCCTGGGCAGTCAGGAGGCTCCTGTCTGGCTAAGAAGCCCGAGGCAACAGCTATGGCCAACTAGTGTGTGCACTCTCTCAGACCAGAGAGTTACCTGGTAGGCTCTGTGGTGCCCACTGGCTCCCTATTGCATAGTCCTTCTCCAGGAGAGTTGCCCCATGCTGAACTTCAGTGGTTATGGTGATGGGAGTTGCAGTTCTGCATTTTTAAGCAACCAGCCCCCATGTTTTGGGGAGCAGAGCAGACGGGTGATACATTGATCTGAAATCGTTAATCTCAAATTTGATCATTGGTCTTAAATTATTTTATTACCAAAGGGGGCAGAAAATGAGACATGACCCAAGCTTTGCAAAGTCAGTTATTTGGGGATTAGAGGAAGGAGGAAGCGGAAGTATCCCTTCAGGTTCCACCACCAAGTGCCTTTTGCCAGCACTGAAACTTGTAAGCGGTTTCCTTGGCTGACTGTGCTCTGCAGGTAAACCTTGCAAGATGAATTTAGAAAACTGTAGACTCTTATCAGCTCAGTTTGAGCTGTTTCTACCTGACATACTTGCATGTAAGATGTACTGGACTTTTTATGAACCACTTAAAAACCAAAAACCTTTATTAGTTTGATGCTATAAAATAAAAAAATCAGGTTGAATGTGCATTTCTGATGAGAATTAATTACAACTTGAGTGCTTTAGTTGAATGATTTTCTTTTTTTGGTTGTCTCAGCTTTTTGAATTATAAAATATATGAGAATCTTATACTGAAATGTTTTAGCTCTGCTGTATTTATTTCAAGAGTTATTTTAAAAATATTCAGCAGTCTGGGCAAGTCTGGTTTTAATGGGTTCTAATAGTTCTGTAGGCACTGTTTTTTGGGTGTTTTTTGGATTCTTCCATATTACTGGATTTCTAGGATGAAAGTGAACACAGTGAAAAGGCAAGTGTGCTGTTAAATATCCTTAATTATTTTTTCTCTCTCAATATAGTTTTATTTCACATAATTTAGAAAGTGTTCTAAAATAGCATTGGAATTGTATCTGAACATGAAAGCTTTCTCCTAGGAAATGTTCACTGGAAGGTCAATGGAAAAGTACTTTTGTTTTAAGTGGAATTAATAAGGATCAGCAAAGTGTAAATTAGATTCCAATGTACTTCCAATGCAATATTTAGAGAAGCCTATATTGAACTGTTTATTGCTTTTGCTCACAGGCCTCAAAAGTTATTTTTGCTTTGTTTCAGAGGGGCTTGGTGACTGATCCAAGCTGTTCTGTGCTTTTGAAAGATGAGCATGCTTTGCATTTTTTCACCCACCGTTTCCTGTCGTTTTCCACTTCTGTGCAATCAGCTGAGGGGGACCAACCTCCTGCTCGTACAAACCGTATGTGTCCTTCTGGCCTGGGCATGTGCCATGGTCCCAAGACCTGTTTTGGGAAGCATCGAGCCTGTGTTGCATCAAGGCGCCTTGTGCCAGGGCATGCACTGTATTCTTGCTCAGAAGAACAATGCGAAACACTGAATTGAGTTCTCAAAAACACTTGTCCTCCTGAGCATCTGGTGTTTCAGCTCTGCAGTGGTTCATACCGGGGCATGATTTCTTCTCCAAGTTACGAGTAGCTTCACCTGCTGCTCCCCGACTGTAGGTGTTTGGATAGTCAAGGAAGTCCCTTTACTCAGCCTTGAGTTTTAGTAATGGGATTGGAGTGGGACCAGCACATAAATAGCCTCAAGTGGAGCTAAAGTTTGCTTGTGGGAGGCAGTATTGGAAAACTAAAGTGACGGTGCTCAGTTGTTTTCTTGGAGGATACTTCACATACCAAAACCTTGATGGGATCCGCCTGGGGGTCTGCAGTATACAATTTGCTAAATTAGAACTGAAGGAATATAGCTGATAACAGACCCAAAATAAACTCATAAATTAAACTCCCTTCATGCAAGACAACAGGTGAAGAATGAACAGAAATGTATATAAAGATTGCAGCTTTCTGGCAGTGATGGGTGAGTGAGGGGGGAGTAGCTGCAGTAGCTTTTTTGGGGGCAGAATTAACTGGCCTCAAAAGAAACAACTGTCATGTCTGCTCCTCAGCACAAGTCATTCCTTGAATTTCAGCTAGAAATTAATGACTGGTAAATCCCACCATGGAGGGGGAGGCCTGCTTTGTATGTGCTGACTCTGAGATATATCACTGTTAACTTCTCTGTGCTGGTAGCACATGTGAATGTGAGTCATGTGCTTTAATTCCAGTGCTGCAGCCGCTGTACAGTCGTTCTGAGCTGGTCCTGAAGCCCTCCACTCCTGCCTCCCGTAGCCACGAGTCTTCCCTTCACCTCGGCACCCCTGCCTGTGCTGCTGCCTCCTGCTCCCACCCTGGAGCCCCTCAATGCCTTTTAATGCCATCAATATACAAGCTTCCAGAGAAGAAAGTTCATTACCTGTCCACTGACTGGTGCATGGAGGCTGAGACAGTCAAAGTGGCGTTTGCCTTTCTGACTAAGTTATTTATCTAGTCCAGGGGCCACAACCATCCTCGAAAATACCCAGTGCCACCCTCCCCCACCTTCCCCACCTCAGAAATATCAGTACCGAAACATCCAAAGCAGGGTGATTAGTGGGAATAAGCAGAAGTGAGTCCGTCTTTGGAGCGCAGTGCTGTGGTCGGTTATGATTTCTTCTGAAGGTCTAGTAGTATTTCTGCTTTCATGCCCTTGATATTAGATATATGTTTGTGGAAAAGTTTGGCATTTTAAGCTTTTTTCCCTTCTCTGCACGTGGAATTTTTATTTTTGTTATTGAGGTTAGGTTTGACGGCAGCTGTGTGGCTGGCAGCAAGCACGGGCGGCTGGGCTGGGGGGACATCCAGCCCCTCTTCTCTCTCTTACTAGGATGTTTTAATTAAAACCAGATCTTCTCTCTGCCTGTTTGTTTCTCTTTGCTGGCTGCCGCTTGCCTCTGCCAGGCTGAAGGAGCATTTGCTCTGGCATGTCCTGGGAACTGCAGTTTTTCTTGTGTGATTTCTGAGGGAATTTAGTAAAACTCCATTTTGGCCTGAGCTTTGACACCCATGGCCACATGGCGCCATTGTCTGGCGCAAGTGCCCGTGTGTGTCCTGGTAGGAGCGCCGCAGTGGGACAGATTTACATGTCTTGTTTGCATTTTTAGGCAGTCGCACAAGTCCACCTTTGAGGACTAATCTCCTTTTCTTCTGTGTTAGTTATTGTGGAATTATGTATAAAGTGGAACTATTTGAAGTATTTAAAGCTTGGGGATTTATCGTTTGGCTTTTTATGGGACTTAGCATAGGATTTGAACCCTAAATACTGTTGGCAAACTAACAGCATTTGAAATTTTGATTTAGATCAGCTTAAGGACAAAATGCTTTATCAGTGATCTGTAAATTGCATTAGCTACAACTCAAAACACTGAAAAACTCCCTTTTCAGCCATTTGCCACTTCTCATAAGGAATTTCGTAATACAATAATGAGGCACATTGCCTAGTACTCTGTTAACATCATACAGTAGCAGGCCAGTGCTTTCAGACGTCTGTGTCCAAAGTTAGGTCGACGCAAAGCGTATTTCAATGCCCTGTGGTGGTTTCTGTTTTACTAGAAGATGTTAGAGCTATTCTGTGTGTCTGAAACTTGGGTCACTTTTAATGAGCCTGATCTTTACACCAGCCAAGTCAACAGTTTTTGACATTGTAGACAATAAGAAGAATGTGTAATGAAATGAGTGTTCATTTTCTCAAATTATTTTAATATTTTATTATATAGAAACACTTAAGGCTGTGTATCTGGAGCTAGTTAGCACCACTTTTTTCCAGAGAAAGACATATGGTATTTTACTAGTGCCCCAGTATATATAAAAAGGTGAATTTTGGATTATTAGAGCTGTCAGTGATGGATGGAAGAGGAAAAAATGGAGAAAAATTACCTGTCTCTTGCTATCTACCCTCCTCACTGACGGCACAGTCTGTCCCACCGGAGCGTGGCTGGGGGAGTGGGCCAGCAGGGATGAGCATGGTGCTGCCCGTGCCCCCCGACCGGCTGTGCTGCCTAGCTGCGGGAGAGGCTGGTCCACGTGCTGCAGACTTGTAAACTGGTGGTGCTGGAGTTTCATGGGGAGGAGGCTTGCCTCCCTTTCCTTTCTGGCAGCCTGCTATTTTGCTATTATTCTTGCTCATCTGCTCCATCAGACGTGTGCACGTCCTGCGCGTCCCCTCTCTCCTGCTCTGTCGCTGCGCCCTTTGCACTTTTACATTATATCCCGTTTTGCTCTGTGTTCTCCCCAGGACGTTTGAGGTTCCCATCTCAGGAATTCCTGCCAAGTTCTGATCCCAGCATCTGTTCCCAACATTATCCAGATGCTCTAATTTTGGGGCCTCTAAAGATGTGGCTCTTCTGATCCTGTGTTTCTCTGAAACCCAAGTAACGTGAAGCACGGATACGATTCTGAAAGTGTTAATCTCATTGTTAAACAATAGTAAAGTCATTCTGGAAATGACACTTTTGACCACAAGAGTTTTTGTAATTGCTGGTACGTGCTGAACGTAAATTAATTCATTCTGCCTGGGATAGAGTTACTTTTGTGTAGCTGTGGCTAGATGGAGCTGTCAGAATGCGTAAGGCGGTTTGATTTATGTGCAAAGGCTCCACGCGTTAGACTTTCCTGGTATGCGCTATTCATGTTATGTACTTACGGGGTTCAATGTTGATGCCCTTTTACTGTTTTAGCATAGAAGATATAATGTTACAATTATTTTGGAAAGTAGAGAAATCATTTGGGATACAACAATTAGGCACAGAGACTGAAATAAGGTTTGCTTTCAGTGAGGGGCAAAATTATCTTAAAGCAAGGACATTTGAAAAAGTAATGAATGCATAAATGTTTCTGATTAAATGTGTATTTTTTTTTGTATTTATGTGGGCAGAGTTGTTTTAGTAAGTGAATGGTCTCCAGTGAGGCAGGTAATTTAAAAGTGGTCTTGCACATCAGGAAAGGTGACCCCTACTGAAAAACATAAAAACTATTCTCTTTAGAAGCTTTACTCTCTCTTGTTTTCAGTCTTTGCCTTTTAATATTAATTACTAGGATGTTTTAATTAAAAACAGATCTTGGAGGTATTATCTGCTTCCTCTGTTTAGTCCTTTTAAATGTTAATCACTTTTGACAGCATAATTCACCCACTACCTGTTTCAGCCTTATGCAATGCATCTGCTTTGTGTGGTGCCAAACTACAAACTGCACCCCAAAAAGGTTTTCCAAAAGTTCATACAATTGCAAAGATTAAGTCTGGCAGGAGAAATACAAAGAAAGGAGAATTAAATGAAGATCTAATGAGACACTGAGTCAGAAAAGCTATTTCAAGATGGCTGGAGCTTCCCAAGAAATTATTCTTACACTGAACGTAACCAGACCAAATCCAGTACTGTTTCTGCTAGAAGACATTTAGAAAGGAACGGAAGGGAAGAGGTGAGATTGGAGATAGCCTTGGAGCCTATGGAGAGCTTCCATCAAGCAGGATTGTGAGCTGTGCATAGAAGAACACTTAAAAAGAGTGAAAAGAAAAAATAAGTAATCCCTCTCCCCCCCGCCCCCAACTTTAAAAAACCCAAAGAACCTGAACCCCCCAGTTGCCCTAATACTCTCCACGGTATTAATTTTATCCCCTCCTGCCTTCCCACCCCAGCTGTTCTCCCCTTCCCTCCAGAGGTGGCCTACACTTGTCCTTTGCCAGGCCAAGCAAAGCAAGCTTCCTCAAGCTGCCTTCAGCTGTGGCTGTGGTTATGTTTTGCTTAAAATGTTTTTAAGCTGGAAATATTTTAAAGCAAAATAGTGGTATTTTTATTGGTCACAAATCAGCAGAGAATCATCAAATCTTACTCAAATGGAAGTTAACTTAATGAAATATCCATGCCATGAGTGTAGAAGCAGAGCGAGTGCTCCTTTGATTTGCTTTGATTGTATTTTTCTGTATAATTTACCAAGAAATGAAATTCAGCAACAAAGTCCTCCCAAACACGTGCTGATTTTCAAGGACTTAGATAGCCATGCCTCTCCCAGCTATTGAAAAGAAAAACAACTTTTCTTTGTGCTGGGCCCTCGGAGACTTCTGTTCTTTATATTTTTAAGGGTGTTTGAAAGGGAATGTTGGGTTCTGGAAGATTTGGATTTTTTTTTTTAATATATAATAGTAAAAATTAAAGGGAACTATAAATGAATCAGAACACCATTAGTTCAGTGAGCACTACTCAGAAGAATTTATTTGTTTGTAGGTTTAAAATAAATAATCTTTTGCTGCACAAGTCAAACAGCTTGTTTTGTGTGATGTTTCTGAATGGAGCCTTCGATAATCAGATTCCACACACGCTTTAATCTTGCGCAAAATTTAATGAAAAATAGAGTTACTAGTGAATATACTGTTTTGCCAGCTCAACAAAAGATGTTAAGTTCTGCATATTTTTGCATAATAAAGATGAGTGTTGACAGTGTAATGATCCATTTGGCACAGATAAAATCATGAATGATTTTAATAACCTTTACAACAATATTTGAATTCACTATGAAACATAATATAGACACTTCAGAGACAGGTCTGCTGCCCTGGTATGGAGTGCCAGCTACTTATAACCTGAATTTTTCTAGGAGAGAAAAGAGGAGAAACAAAGAGGCTAGATCAGCCCAGAGGAGATTGGGAAGAATTAGGGCATCTACAGGGTAGAAGGGGTCTGTTTCGAAGTTCTCAGTGCAGTCCTTGTCCACAGGTTGAAGCTGATGGGTTTTGGCAATGCTTGTATCTCCTTCCCCAGGCTGGGTGACATTTACATTATGTGTTGGAAAAATGCATTCATGGATATGGGGTGAGTAAGGTAAAATGTAAGAATGATGGTGTGTTCCCAAGTTTGGTTGCTTGAAATGGTTGTGCATACAAAGGTAACTTCTGAGTGTTTCTTTTTAAAAAATGTTTTAGGGATTCTTCTAGGTGATGTAGGGCATTGGTCCCAGTTTCCACGGTGATTTAGGGACTTAATTTTCAAAATAAGTTCTGAAAATAAGGCTGGAGTCTTTGAAGCTTTCACACTAAATGATTTAGGAGTAGAATTCCATCAAAAGTCGCTATTTATGTTCCTGTCTCTTTGGTTATAATGCTCGAATGCTGCATCCCTACGTAAGTGCTGTAAGGTGGTGGAAGTATCTGCACCAAGTAGTCAAGAATCATGGACTGATGAAAACTATCATTAGAGTAATATCAGAGATCTCCTTTGCTATTCATTCCTGCATTGCACAGAAACAAAAGCACTTACAGTGAATGTGTTTTGAAGATGGATGTGATTATATTAACCATTTAGTTTCCTTGAGGTCCTCCCTCCTTACTCTTCTCTTTTTCCTGCTGCTTTTTTTTTAATGTGTTTGGTTTCATGAGCATTTAGAGGTCAGATTTGAAAAATCACCAGGCAGCTTTTAAAAGTACAGTTTTAATAATACAGAATCATAGCATCACCTAGATTGGAAGAGGCCTTTAAGATCATCGAGTCCAACCGTAAACCTAACACTGCCAAAACCACCACTAAACCATGTCCCTCAGCACCACATCTACACATCTTTTAAATACCTCCAGGGGTGGTGATGCCTGCCCCCTTTCCTGGGCAGCTTGTTCCAATGTTTGATAACCCCTTCTGTGAAGAAATTTTTCCTAATATCCAATCTAAACCTCCCCTGGCGCAACTTTAGGCCATCTCCTCTTGTCCTATCATTTGTTACTTGGGAGAAGAGACTGACGCCCACCTCGCTACAACCTCCTTTCAGGTAGCTGTAGAGAGCGATAAGGTCTCCCCTCAGCCTCCTTTTCTCCAGGCTAAACAACCCCAGTTCCCTCAGCTGCTCCTCATAAGACTTGTGCTCTAGACCCCGCACCAGCTTTGTTGCCTTTCTCTGGACACGCTCCAGCACCTCAATGTCTTTCTTGTAGGGAGAGGCCCAGTCTTGGCATCTGATTTCTAATGATTTTATGGGGAGACAAGAAGTGAAATGCTTTTCTGCAACCTTATTTGCCAAATTATTGTTGAAAATGTGGCTCCAGATCATTTTGAAAATGGTTTTGGCATTGGGAGCCTGGATTGTAGTGAAAGTCCCTGGGGCTCAGTTACTAGTCGTTTAGCTTGGTGTTTTGTGGGAAATAAACACAGGCCCTATCTCCTCCTAGCAGATTACGGTGTATGGTAGGTGGATATCTGTCTGGATGTGGATGCACCAGGCTGTTTTTTCTTCTTACAGCGATCACTATAATCGTCTTGCTTGTAGAAAACCTAAAGGTGTTTAGGAAGAACTGTAGTATGGCAGTTTTGGGATCCTCTCCCTTTGTAGACTATCAGATGTTATCTAATGGGTGTATTTTGCTTAAGACCAGAGCTCCTTATCTGGCATAGGCTCACGTAATAATTGTGGTGAGTTAAGTGCCCTGTTCCTGGGGCTTGCCACAGGAGGGGACAACCACAAATTTCCCAGTACGTGTCATTTGCCATCAGCCCAGTGCTGTTGGACTGCTACCTTTTATTCTTCGTTTTGTAAGGACAGTCCTAATGGACTTTGAGTTAAGTTGCATTGTTTTCACTATTGTTACATATAAAATGTTAGTCACAAGTGAACAATCGGTTGCTTGCATTTAAGATTTTTTTAGAGCCTTATTTAAAGAAGGGGAGGCATGAATTATTGACTAATGTGCTGATTATTTTTGTCATTACGCACAAAATGAAGAATACTGTTATGTGGTTGGTTTTTTTTTTAAATGCCAGAGGTAAATGTCTCTCTCTTTGACAATTTTTAATATTAGATAATGAAAGTAGTTAAAAAAAAATCCCTATCTCATTGTTTTTAAGACCTATGAAAAGTTTCTTTGGGGGAAAAAAGAAGGTGTTATACAAAAGGCAAAAGGTACACAGAGTTTTACCTTTTGAACAGACCTTAACATTGACTTAAAATAAGCCTAATTTAATAGGTATTGTATTGTACACCAAAGACAATTTAGGCTAATGTCAAGGACAAGTGTTATCTATTCCTTTGTTGTAGTGAGGTATTGAAATAATGAGTGGAACAGAAGGGAATCAGAAAATGTTTGAAGTTTTTCATCTGTGTCTCTAGATGGGTATTTTTAATCACATTCTCCTGGCTTTTGCATGCAAATTACACTGAACAGCACACACTATATAAAATTAAGAGCTGTATTTTACAAAAACTATTTTCTTGAAGTTTAATAGGCTTGCAAAGATTGGTCTATGCTTTAACAAACTGGGTACCTTTTTGTACCTCCGCTGAAATGAAAGTCTTAGATTTAAAATGCTGCTGTTTTGATCCTGTAACAGAAGAATGGAAAGCTTGGTCTTTTTGGAGGTTTCTGAAACCATTTTTTTCTTGGTACTCAAGGGCTGCAGCTCCCAGTGACAGATGAGACAACTGTTAAGATTTAATACATCTTTATTTTAGCAATATATCTCACTGTGTGACACCAGCCCCTCTAATAACCCCAGTGTCTGGATTACTTACTGCATAGCGTCACTGCTTAACTGCTGACCTCTGTGGCAGAAATAAAATACTGAACTCCTGCGTGGTCCATGCTGTTGACTTGGAAATCTGCTGACCTGCAAGAGTCATCCCATACCCATAAGCTCAGCTGCATGGAGAACAATCAGGGTATCGTTTTGAGCCTTGTCCTCTTAGAAAAGGAGGCAGACTTTTATAGTGCACTCTCAAAATGTAAAATTGCTTCCAAAGTAATATTAACAACATTGTCCTCAGTGTGGTTCGCATATATTAATTTGTGCTGAGGGATCAAAAACGGAGGAGGTGAAATTGGCTTATTCATGCACTCAGATGTGTCCCTGCTACTTTCCAAGCATAGCACTCTCTCTTCTGATACCATGCTTTCTTTACGCACCTCTTTAAAGCCAGCATAGATATATTTTTTTCTTATTTCTTTTCAAAATGAGCTAAGGAGGTACCATGGTAAATCATATATTGTGGTAATTTTGCAGAGTATGTCCTTAGCCTTGAACAAGAGGGCTGTTTTTACAGAGAGATTTTAGAAGAAATCTTTTCCGTATAAATTGAGGATTTAAGGAAATAACAGGGTAGCATTATACTCTATATGCTTTCAAAGGAAGAGTCGGTGAAGAAACAACCCATTACAAAAATTCCATGATAAAAAACCTATGATTGAAAAACTTTCTCATTTAGGACAGAGATATTTTCCCCAGCTGTTCTCATAGCCCAAACAAGCACAGAATTAAGCATTTTGGTACCTGCTGTGCGGAGGGACCGTAGCAATTGAGGAAAGCAAACTTCTCTCTAAGTGTAAAATTCTCATTTTTGCTGACAAGCATTAAGGAAAAAAAAAGTGTTTAAAAGAAATGAGGATGTTCTTCTCTTATTTTGCACTCTCATTTTAGCAGTAGTTTTGTGTTTAGTTGCAAGCTCTGGAATCTCTTACCCCATCATCTTAACCAAACCACTTTTGCAGTGAGATGCGTCAGCAGCATTTCTGCTTTTTGGATTTTGCTCGGCTGCCCCCATCCTCCTAGAGATCAGAGTGCAGCAATGGCACTGCCCACACTTTCTCCAGGGCTTAGCTTAACAGCTGCGGGTACCAGTGCTGATTAATGCATTCAGTCATTAACTCCACTGAGAAGGATGGGATCAGCAGCTCATTCATTACTGGTTTTGGAGCCTTCCTTAGTGTGGTTAAAGTTAACAGCAGAAACGCAGCGTTCAGGAGCATGAGTTAATGTAACGAACTGGAGCTTCTACCTGTTCCTGGCCCAGATGAGTACCACCTACCAAAAAGAAGCCCACCTCCTGGCTTCTAAGTCCTTCTCCCCATATCTGTCAGCTTCATAAAATGTAGATTGCTTCTCCTTTTCTTTCTGCCAGCAATGCCTTCCAGCCATGTAGGACAGGGCTGCTGGGTTGTCTGTCTGTAGGACATGACAAATGTAGATGTTTTCTTTGGCCATGGAAGTTAGCTGGTGATGAAGTCCAAGATCCAGCTGTGGTGTTGGACTTGCTGTGTCCATGCAGTAATTTCAGCCGGCTGAGCAGGTCAGAAGAACTTCACAGGATAATCATTTTGTGCATGCTCTGTATGTACTTGTGTCTGTCAGGCTGCACATGTGGGCTGGCGGCTGGAGTCTCGTTCAGTATGTTATGCAGAAGTGGTATGTCTGGTATATTCAAGGTCTGAGGTCATGAAAAAGCAAATCCAGCCAAGCTGACAGGCAGCTCAGTGGCAGCTACCTCTAACAGCCCTCATAATACTTTTAACACTGCTCAGTTATTGTCTTATTTTTTGGTCTAAATCTCAGCCTGACTTAACCCATGGTGGTCAAGTAGAGAACAATTTAGACAGAACATACACAAATTACTTTCCAAGGTGCCAGAGTCATGCTTGCTTTTAGTCTGTTGCTCAGCAATAGAGGGGAGAAGGGAGAAAAAGTCTTTCAAATGTATGTAATATTAAACTAATGTGTTTTAAATATTTTTAAATTTTAAATGTACTTTAAATATATTTAATAATCTGAAAACTTATAAGATAGTACCTAAAACTGCATTTAATTCCTACTGAGAGAAATTAGATTGCAATTTAATATTGGTTCTAGAATTTCTCAGATCAAAGTGCCGTAGGAAATGAATAATCAAAAGCAATGTTTTAATAAAAAGCTTGTATATTTACTTCAGAATAATTTCTTAGATTTAAAGAATCATGAAGGCAGAAGATTTTTAAACTATCTGTAAAATTAAAGTGTCCTTTGAACCAGTAGATGAGTTCTGATCTTGCAAATATGATTTAACTTGATATGTTACGTTGAGCTTCAAAAGTGAAGGGTGTTTACTTAGTCAGCAGATTTGAGAATGACTTTCAACGAGACCTATGAAGTATTTTCCAGCAGTGGTTATTGTATATCATGGGGTTTTGAGGGGGCAGATTATGTTCAGCAAAGGCAAATGTGGAGTCTTGAATATGGGCTAGAATAACCCCACGCACCAGTATGGGCTGGGGGCCCGCTGCCTGGGTAGGGACAGACCTGGTGGACAACTCAATGAATGTGAGTCAGCAGTGTGCCCTTGTCATAAAGACAACCAGCTCCATCCTGGGCTATATTAGCAAGCCTGTAGCCAGCAGGTTGAGAGAAGTGACTGTTTATCTCTGCTTCTGGAATATTTTGATCTCCTCAATGCAAGACATTACAATGATGGCCCAGCCAGAGGCCACCAGGTTGAGTTAGAGGGCTGGAGAGCATCACGGGGAAAGGGAGGCCTTCAGGGGTGCTGTATGGCTGTGCGGTTACCTAAGGCACGGCATTCTCGATACAGCTGCTCTCTATCGGGTATGGAAAAGATGGAGCGAGACTTTTCTCTGAGGTGCACAGGAGTAGTGCAAGGGACAACAGACACAAATTGCAACAAGGGAAGTTTCAACTTGATATAGAAAAAAAAATGGTTAAAGCCAACAGTAGTCAAACACTGGGAGAGATTGCCTGGAGAGGTTGCGGAGTCTCCATCCTCGGGGTTATTCAAAACCTGACCAGATGTGGCCCTGAGGAACCTCCTCCCACTGACCCTGGTTTAGACAGGAGCTTGGACCAGATCTCCAGAGGTCTCTTCCAGTTCAGCTTATTCTGTGATTCTGTATGAGTTTACACTTCTGTATAATCCACAGAAGATCTAATACTAAGTGTTAGTTTAATGGTAGAATGTGATCCTTAAAATGTCCTTCTTATTTTTCCAAAAGCAATAATACAGTAAAGTTACGAGAACATCAGTTGTTTGGCTCCCTTCTAGCTACATTACTTGGGAAAGTTGTTATGAAAAGCTAGTTCTGCCTTCATGACTGAAGTTGATTAATTAGGACAGGTAGAGATTTTCTTGACATTATAAAGCTTTGTTGTTTGTGCTACAGTTTGCCTTAAATTGAAACTGTGCTTGCCCTTTTTCTCCTGTTGGAATGTTGCGTGTTCTGTAAGTGTTGAGGGGACACTCAGGTTGCACAAACAGCACAGAATGCCTCTTAGAT
Source organism: Burhinus oedicnemus (assembly GCA_008921705.1). Classification (NCBI taxonomy): domain Eukaryota; kingdom Metazoa; phylum Chordata; class Aves; order Charadriiformes; family Burhinidae; genus Burhinus; species Burhinus oedicnemus. The sequence continues at coordinate 230,263 of VFFE01006784.1, read as the reverse complement.
GCTGCTGGTTTTGCTAATTGATCTTTTTTTTTATGTCTGTGGCCAGTAGTGCATTATTTGTGAAAGTGTCCATTTTTTCCTGTGTTTCCTCTTACCAGTTCATTGAAATAGTAGTTATATTTAAATGGGTTTTTAATGAGCCATGTAGAAAAGTGAAGCTGAAGGAATAATAAGTATTTGGGTCTGCTGTGGGGCTATTAAAGTCAGTTCAGTCATCAGAAAGCCTACAAATTGATTTCATATTTAGTTTCTTTCATATCTAAATAATAATTGGCTACTCCCTTGCTAATTATTTTCTCAAATTTATGGGTTTTTTTTCCTCTTACACTCATCTGTTTGTTCACAAGCAACTTGTCTTTCAGGATGTTTTGGAGGCTGAGGTGCCATTAGCTGAAATTTTATTTACTTCTGGGCCTTGTTAAACAAGTACTCTTTAGTTCTGCATTGTAACATGGACTGAGTAATATGCAGACTGCTTTGGGTACACATGGTTTTTGCCAACCCTAAAGAGTTACTATAGAATCTGTTTGTATTCTCTGCAATCTGCTTGGGTTGTGTACATTGCAAAGGAAATGCGTAGTCAGTTCTGCGGTTGCCTTGCGGGTTCACTGTACGGCTCGCTTAAGGCTGAGAAAGTTTTTTGCTGAGGAAAGGACGCCAGTGATGCTCGTGTTGAAATTTTCTGCCAGCCTCCTCCATGTCCTCTTTCCAGATAGTTGCTGCACACGCCTGAAAGTGTATGGCAATGCTCCAGGAGTGATTGAAGTCTCTCACGTCAGCAGATCAGGTGGCTGTGAGGAAGTGTGTGCAGACAGAGACCTTTACATTGGGACTGCAGGGCAGGGCTGGGCTTAATCCTCTGGCATCAGGGTTTAAAGGAAACGAAGTGGCTATTTTAGGTGGACAAGGCTAATTTGGATTTTAGAATCTCATTTGGTTCATCAAAATCTCTCTCTTCAAGGACCAAAGTCTCCTGTGAAAAAGTAATTTAGTTCAGTTATTAAGCATAAACTGAGAACCAGAATCCTTGCCAGCATGGGCGCCTCACCAGACGTGGGTGTTGAGCTTCTCCATCTCTCGGAGTTGCCACAAAAGGGCTATGCTCTCTGTTCTGCTGGAAGCGGAAGAATAACCACTTGTGTGAAAGACAGTTTTGTACACAAATGGCCATCCTGCAGGAGAAGATGTGCAGCATAAATGCCAGAAGAGCATAGGAACTGTGAAAGGGAAGACCACATCTGGAAGTTGTTGCATGGGCCAGGAAGGGAAGTGCACGGTTCAGCCAGGGGAATCGAGACACTTTCTGGTTGCTCAACAGGTCAACTGCCAAGCTATTGGTTACTGAACAGCGGAATGAATTGGGAATGTCCTTGTATGAAATTATCTGATAAGTCTCCTTCTGGTGACAAGAAACCAGGTATTTAAAATGCCTCCTAATAATTAAAAAAGGTAAGTGAGTTCAGTTTCACTCTGTTAAAAAGAGCGGACAAGAAGTGCAGACGATGTGACGACCAGAGGATGTGAAAACCAGAAGATCACTTGCTGTCTTTCTAGCATGAGAATAGAGCTGTAATCCTGTCTAATGTTAAAATATGTCTGAAATCATTGCTGGTGCCTACATATGAACCACTATCAGATTCATCATTAAATATTACAAAAGAATTAACAAATTTTGGCCTGATACTTAGGAATATGCAAAATTCAAGTGATCTTTTTGACAATCTTACTTGTCATAGTGGGGGAAAAAATACAGCAAAAGTTTCTAGCTTTGTGAGTTTCTGCAAAGTGGAGGATTTCTGGTTTTGTGGTTTGGTGCTGGACAGAGATGAGCTGATGGCACCGTTTAATAGTGATGAATTGTTTTATATGGTCTTAGTACTTAATGAAAATGTAAACAACCATTGCTGGTGCGAATATTTTTTTAATCCAGTTAATTAACATTTAAGTACTTAATCTAGTCAATTAATTAAGACTGCATATGTGTTTACTAATTTTTAATTACCTTAGAATAGACGGAAATTGTAATAATTAATGTTGGAATGCAGACTGCTGCTGCTGTGTCAATAGGAAAATAAATCTGTCTTCTTGCTTTTTATTTATTTAAGTATAACCTGGTTAGTATGATATGTTGAGTCCCAGACAGACCGATAGGGAAGCTCATCCTGGTGTCTCTTTCAGAAAGTACTAGAGGTTGGAGTGTAATTAATTCCGTACACCATGGTGTTGTGGCAGGTCAGTCAGATGTGCTAGAGAGGGCTGAATGCAGTGATCTCCTGGAATGCCTTTCTCCTATTCCAAAGCCAAAGGCGTTTCAGTAAAACTTTGTTTCAATATCTCAGGCTGTGTAGAATCATTTCTTTGTAAGCCATTTGCTTGATGAAGCTAGTATATTTAGCAAAAAGAATTGAATTATATTGCTCCCCCTTCTTTTTCTCTTTACTGTAGAAAGCGTCTTTATCAGTCAAAAGAAAAGAGTGTAAAATTGATAGCTGGTTTTTAAACTGTACTCTTATTTTTCTTCGGAGGATGATGGTAGCAATGAAAAAAACACCTCTTAAAATATGCTAAGGATCCCAAGTATGCTTTTTACCACTGGGGTGATTGTTGAGCTTTACTGCAGTTCTTTGTATTAAAAAAAAAAAAATTGCAGTTGGTTAAACACTGAATGTTGTTGCTTTTTAAAAAACATGTATCTTTTGTTGATAATTCATATAAGATTACTTACATTTCTTGCTCTGGAGTTTAACAAATAAAAGTATTTTAGTTTATGCATGTTGGCCTTTCAAGGACTTATTCTAATTCCACTACTGAAATGGAATGAACCTTTCCCTAATTTGTGGTCTGAACAAAGCTGCTGTCTTTATATTTGAAAGTGCTACTGAATATTTGAAACTTCATTTTTTCTTTTTTAAAACCAGTATATGCTTAAACTTGGGACCAAATTCTTACCTTGTTCAAATTGATGATTCTTCCCATGCCAACTTACAGTCATGAAGAATGTGGATCTGTATTGAAAGCCCCTTTCTGTTGCTTTTGCCATAATATAATTAGAAATGTAAACATGCCAGTCTAAATTAATCCTATCATTTATTAGATTTTGCTTTGGGAAGACAAAGTGGTTTGTTGCCACTTGATTTTATTTCCCTTTTCCAGGTTTTTCGTTCAGTGATTGAAAAATGCAAATATTGTGTCTGTTACCCTGGGTGATTAAAACTGCTGTAACCTATTTAACTCTATTTTCATGTCTTTGATGCATTCAAGTTCAGGTCCCATCGAATGGGGGGTGGATATAACTTATATATATATTTTATATATATGTATTTTATATATATGAAATATATAATATTATAACTACTACTAATTTATTATTATTGTTGGTATGATATTTTGTCTTTGGCTGTGGAGTTGTCTTTTTAAAAAAATGGATTAAAACAAGCCAAATGGCTCCAGTTTTCATTGAATTTTGGTGGAAGATCTTATAAAGAGCAAATATTGATCTAATATTGAAGACCTAAGCTATTTTCTTCTTTCTTTGTGCATTGGTATGGTTTGTTCAGACCTTCTGCTGATCCCTTCTGCAAAGAATGGATGGTATGATGAGTTTCCCAGGTCACCGCAAATGATGAGATCTAAAACTGAAGGACAGAGAACAGGAGGCACAGCTTATGTCATGTATTGGAAGTAATCATAGAGTGATTCTTGAAAGGAGTATGAAGTTCCTTGCATTTGAAAACTGACACTGTGCATGGTTATGGTAATTTCAGTCCTTTATTTCTTCCTTTTTTTAAAAGAAAAAAAAAAAAAAGACAACATGGAAGCAGTCTCCCTAGAGAAAAGATGCTGTTGTTTCCAGAAAATAAAATCATCTTTGTTTTCTGCTCTCTTGTAAATCTGATATTTAAGGCCCAGCAAAATACCATAGGTTTACCATTGACTTTAGGGATGATAAAAGCTGGTCTAGTAATCTGTGTTCCGTGCTTTGCCAAGTTAAAAACATCTCTCTGGCCTTTAAACGTGACTGGCATCTCACTGACAGGCCATTTGTTTCCCGGGCATAAAGCAGTGTTTATTGCTGTGGATCCCTGCTGCAAAGGATTCTTCGTAGCTCCAGCAACCTACTCGTGTGGCTTACCTCTAAGTAGCCGTAAGGTGTCTCTTCCTATGTTTTTTGTTTTGTTTCTTGTTCCTGCAAAAATGGTAGTTGAGATGTGATTTCAGGGCCTCCAGAGGTACAAAAGTGTGTAACTCCTTTCCTTGAAGAATTTCCCTTGATTAAAATAAATTGTGTTGGAGAAATTGGAAATGAATGCTTGATATCAGAATACAGTGGCAGACATTCTGGCTGTCCTTGATTATTGTGAGCTCACCGTCATCCGCAGAGTGGCGTATCAAGCTCTGGAAATCAAGATCCAACACTGTCTATTCACTTTAATTCTTCCAGTCCCGAAGACTTTCTAGCTCATTATGAGGAATGAGTGTACCTGTGAAACGCTGTTTTACAATGCACTTCCTAACCTGCTTAGCAGAGCTGATGCAAACCTGGGTTGAATTATAACCTGCTACTGTAGAATAAATGTAACGCTAATTAGATTTGGAGAAGACTAACATGGCTTGTATTTCTTCACGTTGTATGCAAAAATGTTACAACTCGGTATGATTTTTAATGGAACTGAAGCCTTTTGAAGGTTTGATGCTGTCAAAACGGCAAACACCTGTGAAAATACCTAAGATCAAAAGCTAAGCTTGAAATGAGAAACACTCGGTTTTAGATGTTCTGAAGTCATAGGTTGCAGGCTGTCTCAAATAGGCAAAAAGCTGGAGGCAACTTACAGTACAACATACATATATAGAGATGTATATGCACGTACCTTTTTACATATATATATATAAAATACATATAAAATACTTGCAGCAGCATACATTGAGTAATACTTTTCAGTCAGCCTCAAAGGAACAGAATGTAATTTAGGGATTTATCTTGATACATGCCATGCAAAGGAGAGAAAAGATTGGATGTTTCATGTCTAGAATACTTAAATGCATCATTTGTGTTTTGTTCTAATACCTTACACATCTTCACTTGTGGATTGACTTATTTTCAGTTGCTGGAGATTGGTAATTAGCTTGTTATAAAACAGTAAAAGTGTGATGGTAAAGTGTGCTTCTTTTGAGAAATATGCTTCAATTTGTGTAACCATTGGTATTTCATAATGTGTTAGAAAATTAAATTTCCAATATTCTTGAGCTACTGACATTTTAGGTGTTGTCGCGTCTCTTTTGTTGCTCTCTTGTGTGTAGATTTCTCAAGCATAAAATAATGAATTCTATGTCAAAAATGTGTTCTAGCTGTCTGCAGCTGCAGCCCGGTTTTCCTTCTGCTCCCTACCTTTCAAATAGCACTGGAGAGAGCATGGATGTTTTATCCATTACCAATTCATTCTTTCTGTTTTGTGCATGCCAGAGCCTAAATTTGCATTAGGTATGGAGTTATTGGCAGAAGTCTGCTACTCTCTGCAATTTCAAAACTACTTGTTAAAGAAGCTAATGCCGAAAGTGCTTTCAAAAGCTGAATTCCCAAATGGTTTCCACTTGGGCTTACAGTTGCGGTTTTCAGGTTTTTTTTACTGATGTTTGTGTAAGCTAGATTTGAGTAAAGGGACTAATATTAAAATCTGTAGGATGAGATGATGTCAAATTCACTTTTTAAAAAAAAAAAAGAAAAAAGAAAAGAGAAAGTGACCTCTCTGATTCCTTTAGGTTATATGAAGCTTTAAGTGTTGTTCTAACAAAATAAACAATTTGCAGAGATCAGCGTAGGTTTAAGTTGATTTGGTCCATTTACTCTACCAATTTGGACAGAAGAATGTAATGCTTTCTTGGAAATGTCTTTCAAATATTACATTATAGATTAATTTATAGACTTCAGAATGCTGTTATCCATAAAACTTTTTTACCCATCTTCACAATTAAGTTCTAAAATTAAATGTGTGTAAGAGCTGGCCTTTTCTCTTTCAGTAGGTCACTGAAGATAAATTGGAATAAATTATTTGTTTCAAATAAAAGCATTCATTTACAGTGTAAAAAATATCTCGGATTTACCGAAAAACACTGTAACATTTTTCCTATTTCCCTTGCAATGGTGAACACAGATTTAGTAAATCTTTATTAAATTGCTGACTTGGCTAAGTTTCAAATTGGGTTTAAGTTCTTAGGCTTGTCTTGGAGAAGTTGATTGCAAACAAATAGAGAAGTATCTCTGAAAATTTGATGCAAGAAATTTTGCAAGGGACGCCCACAACTTAAATCATATTAATAGAGAATAAATTAATAGATAATAGATTAACAGATAATAACTTGTAGTGATTATAACAGTTTAGGGTAGCTTCATATTTTGTCTGTAGCTTTCAATGTGTATTAACATAATTTCTTATTGTATGTTTTTATTCTATAAAAATGTAGTTTTCCTCATGATTTGACTTTATAGTAGTGATGCATATAGAGGTATCAAAACCCAGGTGATAAATTCCAGTACAGAGGCATCGATCGGCACTCAGACAGTTTGCTGCAATTCTGGGTTAGATGAAGTGGTTTGCCGGGGAAGATGTGACCCTTCCTTTCCTAACTTGGTGCCATTTACTCTGTGGCTCGCAGTGATGGGTTTTGTGTCCCATCAGAGCTGTTGACCCTTTGTATTATCCAATTAATGGCTGCATTTCCTTGGGCTGATGATGTTGTGATCTAGGCATTGATCTGAGTCTCTGCTGATAGAAGTTTCTTACTCTTTGGTTGGAAGAAATGACGAAATGCTGATCTGCAATGGCACTTTGATGTTGCTGATCGTTTTTTTTTAACAGTAGATTAAATTGTTATTTGCAGCTCGTAGCTGTGTTTGATGAGCAAGATCCCCATCATGGAGGTGATGGCACCAGCGCCAGCTCGACAGGCACGCAAAGCCCGGAGATTTTTGGCAGTGAGCTTGGCTCCAACACGGCGTCGGCCTTTCAGCCTTACCAAGCAACAAGTGAAATTGAGGTCACCCCTTCAGTCCTTCGTGCAAGTAAGTACACATTCTCGGTATCTCAGCGTGTTTCATCTTAATTTACAAGGATACCAAATGCTGTTACCCATTCATGCTGCTGGGAATATATTCATGATCTGTCCTTATCGAAAGCTGATCAAAATTGAGAAACTGCGTAAATGCTTGTTGCATGCAAGTAAACAAACCTTTCTGTTTTAATAAATTATTTATAAACTACTTTTAGGAGCAATAAGCTCCTTCTGTGCTGCCAGTTTAAAATTGTCCTCACACTGAAAATCACAGCAAAGTTTCCAAATGCAGGTGCTGCACAGTGCAGTTTTCAGTTTCCAGTTTTATTCCATTTAATGAAGAAAATGGTAAAAAGAAACTAAAGATAGGAGCACTTTCTACCGAACCTGTCGATGTTGCTAGGTTATGCTTGTCACCTTTCCGGAAAAACACCTGCTGATACATGCATTTACTGTGTTGCAAAAATACACTTTAAAAACCAGAAACCATAGCCAGGAACATCGATTTATTTTGTTTATTTCAACATGGGGAAGATGAGTTGCAGAGCCACAAAGGCAGGAATTCACAGTTCTTGCTCAGGCAGGATCTTTGAATATTTCAGCTTATTAAGAAGAAAAATCGCCAAACAAAATTTACTGTGTACTTTTCATTATTGTTAAAAGTACCATGCAAACAAGACAATGTTGGATAAAGCATTGTGCCCCTCTTACTGTAGTGTCTATCATTTCACTCACTGAAGTTTTGAAGTAGTGACTCCATTCCAGAAAATTCTAGTCAGAAGTCATTATCAGTCAGTCCTTTGCTATTCTACAGATAATGGCATTTTAAACAACTATTCGTAATTACCAAGAGATTACTTTTTGTAGGTGTTCTTTTAATGGATAAAATCTGTGTTTAAGTAATCAGGTAAAACACAAATGGAAAATTTACAACTCTTTATTAAGTTTGAGGGGTTTTGTACCAGACTTTTCTGTAAAATTAAGGGAACAACGTTTAACAATTAGCTTACATAGACTTGAGCGTGTACCTTTTCAAGCTATAACTATGCTTCATTACAACACAGAATTAAATTAGGGAAAGGATTAATAGCAGAATAAAGAACCATCCTGGAATTTCAGGACTCTTCTGTTTTGCTGTCACTAGGGTATGCCACTGCTTAATGCAAATCTCATTTCCATGCCTAAGCCAAAAAGCTGTCCTCCTGGGTTCTCAGCTTAGGCGGGGCTGGAGCAGACAAATGCATCTTCGCCTTAGTGTGATTATCTGGTGTATTATACAGTGCATTGATGTTAGTGCATCAAAATCATATAGCGCAGATAAAATTCAATGATATATTGGACAGCTCACTTATCTTCGATGTCATTCTGGAAAATACATGGAATACTTAGCTAGTTCACTGATTACTAAAATGCCCAAAAAGTGCTTTGAGACCCTACAATATGAAGGTCTATAGAAATGCACAAGACTTAAAACTGTTAAGAGTCATAGCTCTTTTGACACTTTTTATAAGTGTGCAAAAATAAAATGGGTGAAACAATCTGTCATAAATGTGTTATCGCAAATCAGAGATGTTCTCTTGTTTAGCTAATTCCTTTTTTTTTATGCTGACAATTAGATATATTTTGGTTTTAAATGTTCCAAACCACAGGCTTAGAATCCCAGTCCAGTAATACTATTCTGTATTAAACATACCTATTTCAAGAATTTCATTTAAATATACATTGAAAATGGAAATAATATCCCTATTGTATTTCCTTGATAACTTGTGAAGTGAAGCATAGCATACAAATGGTATTCTCAGTATTTCAAATAATTATCTTCTTACTGTGTAAGTTCTATTCAGCAAATAAAACCCATCCAGTTTTGTGGTAGATGCAGATCCTGATTATTACATGTTGACAAGGTCATATATCTATTAATTGGATTGGAGATGGGATACAAAATTGCTGTAATTATTGTAATTTTCTAGCTAATTGCAGGGTTGGCGGTGAATATTTTACTTCTAACAAATGAAAAACAGTATTCCGTCTGAAATTGGTTTATAGCATTTTAGACATTTTGTTTTACATCTCTGGTGCTTTTTGCTCGCAAGCTGAGCTCTGTTTCTCAGCAGTTCTCTCGCAGAAGCGTAGCTTTGTGCCATTCTGCTCCGGCTCACCTGCACCCGAGGGGTACGGAGCGGTCTCCGTTCGGAGGCAGCATCTCAGTGCATTAGGCTGGGGCTTAAGGGCCTGCTGAGATTTTCCTCTCTTTGTTCTGGTTGCCATGCTACCTCTTTTGTTTGTTTATAGATCACGCCATCGCTCCTCTCCCAGCAAGGGAAAGGTTAGCTAGATCAGGTCCAGCTGGAAAAGTAATATTCATTGGATTCCCTCTTTTCCCATGCACAAACACAGCCTGTACTTTGCGCGTGGGGTGGTTGTGTCAAATTGAATCTTCCCATCTAAATGTGGAAACAAAAATGAGGCTGCCCATACCCCCTATGTTGTTTTGCAATGCAAAAACACAATTCATCGATACAAGTGGTCGATTTATGTTTCTTACCTAGCTCTTTCCCTTTTATGGCTTTTCTGTCACCCAAGTTAAACTTCCTCTTGTTGTATTTCATCAGTTGAGCTGCATTTTTTTTCTAAGCATAAAGTGCACAAGGTGTTTTTTGTGTGTGCCTGCGCGCTTCCTGAGAAGAGGTTGGAAGCTCACTGCGGAAGATTGTTAAAGCAGACTGATGTTTATTCCCTGCTGAAATATAAACTGGAGGCGCAGGTGAAAATTGCCAAACCTAATGAGCAATTTGGCAGATAAGACAGGATGTCAGGCAGTGACAGTTCAGCAGCGGGTGCACTGCCTGTGAACCAAGTTGTTTGTTTCACAGTACTGCATTTAAATATTGTAAATAAAACCTCTTTCCAGCTGCATGAGATATTGTGAAAAGGGTCATCTCTTTGTCTCGTTTTCCTTTTAAGTTATTTAGCTCTGTTAAATAACCAAGGGAGGTCTTGGTTTTTGGTCTTGGTGTGATTATATGTTACAAGTCTCTCTGAACGTTTCAGCAGTTACAGTTAAAAAGCATTTTTAATGTGTAACGTTGTTTGGAAAATATATTGAGAGGTTTAGAGGACTGATTTTATTTATTTATTTATTTATTTATTGTTATTTTTCTCCTGGCCCAAGGTAGAGAAGAGTAAGGGGGCTGGGAGATCTTCTTTCTTGCTTTCTTTAGCTGTTTAATGGGAAAGTGTCGAGAAGACGAAGCCTGACTCTTCTCACATGGGCACATTATTGCTGGAGGCAACAAACACAAGTTGCAACAAGGAAAATTCCATTTAGATATTACGAAAACAATTTTCACCTCGAGAGTGAAAGAGGCTGCTCAGAGGCTGAATGTGGCCCCGGGCAACCTGATCTAGCTGGTCCCATTTTGTGTGGAGGGGTTGGACCAAATGACCTCCAGAGATCTCGTCCAACCTCTGAAGTTACCACGTAATTCTGTGACTCCAAATATAATTAATAAAATCAAATGGTTTGCTTCTTGAAGCTATTATTTGTAAAAACAAACGATGAAGTGAAGTTATTTAGCAGACAGTTGTGCAAGTATATTGTGCATGTACAGCTTCCCAGCATGGATGGTTTAGTGTTGTGCTGGTCTGTGTCAGTGTTACACACATCAGCTGAGGGTGCCTTTTACAAGACTGCTGCTTTTGTTTTCAGGATGTCTTTGGTAGGTTCATCACTTCCTTAAAAATTAGATGTGGGGTAATTGTAAGGTTCTCCTAAAAGCTGGAGGGTGAACGTCTCCTCAAAACGCTGGCCAGAGGAGTTTAAGAAATTACCAAGACCTAGCTAGAAGTGGTGCACTTCAGAGATTTATTTGCTGAAGTGATATGTAGTACATGTTTTAGTAGAACTCTTGGCCTCGGTTTCATATTCCGGTCGCGGAAGGAGAAAAAACCCAACGGTCTAGATGAGAATATTATGAAGTGAGTGCCCAGCTGGCTGTGAAGATGCCGAGGAGCAAAGAACTTGCTGCCGCTTACTTCATTGTTTACGCGGCAGCGTGGCTGTTCCTCTAAGGTTCCCTGTGTGCGTGTGTGTCCTTCCCCTGCAATAAGCGCAGGTTTATTCCTCACAGGTAAGAGCATGCATGCAGACTCTTGCTGTGAATTTGTTGAAATATTAAAGTTCATGACCTTGCTTGTGGATCTCTCTGCCCTCAGAGTAGTTTTTCGTAGTTCACTGGCAAATTAGTAGGACATATCAAGTATAGCCCCTGAGGGCTCTCTTAGGTTAAGGACTGTTCAGTATTTTAATAAATTTGAACTGGAATAGAGAGTATTGCATAAAAAGCTAAGAGGGAGTTTCAAGCACTTTGGATGTCAAGGTTTCTGTTCAGCATTCCCTCCATACATTTATAAACTGTTTTGAAATCAGTGAGATGTGCACAGTCGCTGCATCTAGAAAGGAAAAAGTAATTTGCAAGGCAATGCTAGTGAACAGCTAACTACATTGTACTGCCAGAAGGTTCTGGGCATTATAGTGCTTCTGGGCATTATGCTCTTCCATCAAAGGATCAAAGGCAAATGCTATTGTGGGCTAGTATGGCCTAGACTAGTTGCCCTAGCTGAAGTGACCAGTTGTGGTGCCAGATGTGGAGAAATCGTAAACAAGTTGGGGAGAGCTGAAAGACAGCAACAAGAATAAGATGCTTTGGAGACTATGACCGAGTGTTGGAAGGACTGGTTTATTTAGTTAAGATGATAAAAACTGACAGGGTCCAAGTCTTCAAATGTAGTAATTTTTTCTCATTCTCCATGTCTGCTAAGAGAAGGGCAGTTGGCACTTGATGGGGAAAAGCCATTTTTAGTAACCTGGAGGCCTAAAAAACATTTTTATACCTCATGTAACAAGCAAGTCTTTGTGGGAATTGTTCAGAGGTGTGTTCCGTGCGCTCATGAGCAGTGCTGTGCACTGTGCTGGAAGGCAGGAAGGTAACCGGCTGGTGGTGGCAGATCTGTCCTGTTCCTGGCTAAGCCATTGGCTTGTTTGGTAACCATGAGTGAGCCACTTCTGGCGTCTATTTTAAAAATGTGTGTGTCTTTGCTTAGCATCTCACAATTTTAGTGTTCAAAAGATCTAATACTAAGCAAACCAGTTAAAAGTGTGAGTGCATAAATAAGTGTGTGAATTTCAAGTACTTTAAAATTGCTGTTTTAAATATGGCACTTCACTGATTTGATACAAGTATTTATCTAGAGTCCCAAATGCATATTCTCAGAATTAATTTGTTAATATTTCTAAGCGCCTTTGTTTAAAGGTTTGGAGCACTGCATGTTAGTATGTTGGCAAAGAACTGTGAAGGTGAGTTCCTATTTGTCCTGGTTTCAAAAATGATGATCGTTTCAGCACTCTTTCCCACATATGGCCATTAGAAACTTTGTCATTCTTGTTTGTATCTCTTTGACTCCTTATTTGACTGTGAGTCAGTTTTATATATGGAAATAAAGTCATTTTCAAGTGTCGAAGAACTAAGGAAGCAAGAGATTAGAAGAGGGAGGAAGAGAAAGATGAGTTCATCAGAAAACAGATGTTTGGAGCTTTATCAGCTGGAGTTATCACTAGGGTTAAATAGCTGCTTACAAAATGTAGAGAAAGTCATCCACGCTTATAATGAGAGATTATGGCTTTACAGGCAATGCTTGCTAAAGTCAATGGGAGGTTTTCCACTAGCTCCACCTACCTTCGGGTGAAGTCAGCTTTCCATGGTGAGCCTCCTCAGTCAGGAGCCTTCATCGGGTGCCCATCATTCCAGTGCAGTTCCAGGAATGAATTCTGAAAGATGTCCTAACCATCATTCCCAATTTTGCTTCCTTGCCAGGTTCTCAGATGTTTCTTTTACTGTGTCGGATAATATGAAAAGAACCTCGAACTTGGGGCTTGCACCGAGCTGTTGGCAGCTGAATAAGGAAGGTTTCTCATGCATCGGAGTTTGAGGAGAAGATTTAGCAAAGTCTGTTTCCTCACCTTCTGGTGCTCTCGCCGTTCAGGAATTCTTATCACATATATCCCTCTAGCTCTATCAAGGATGTGATTGTTTTAAAGCCAGAGTTATTGAATCAAAAAATCAGTACCAGGTGCTGCTTTCTTCCGTGAGGCTAAATTTGTTCTTTCTACAGCACAGTTCTGACTTGAGTGATCTCCAGTTGGTGTTTTCTCCAAGCATGGTGCTCTGCTGTTAATTTGGGATTGTTGAGCAGTTTAAAAACCATGTGTTTTTGATGAGGCCGTGACACGTTTGTAAAAACAAACGGATTTTAAACTGCTTAAGTTTCTAAATTAACCTTTAATATCTTCAATCTTCTCAATATACCATCAAGCAAAATACTGTAGCTTCCAGTAGGATTAAAAAATCCCTGAAACCAATAAAGTAAAGAATTTTAGAACTCTAGAGGAAACCTAAGTAATAATGAGACATTTCAAGATGTCATTCCATACGGCGAGGGCTTCTATCTTTGAGTACTGATAATGGGGAGCAATAAAGAGATGGTATTGTATCCGATACCTAGTGGTATTTTGTACCATACCTACACAATGTAGTACAAGAGAGATAATAAGGAAGGGTTATGAAGATGTGAAGTATTGAATTTAAATAGTTTAAGACGTCAGGTTTGGATATTAGTCTAAATTTGACATCTTAAATAGATTTAATGATCACTTGAACAAGAAGCTGTTATGGAAATCACAGGTGTATTCTGAGAATGTTTCGATATGCATATGTGGTGGTGGTGGTGTTAGTGTTGCTGGGTTTTATTTTCCCCTACTTTAAATGAAAGGTAACTTTTTCCTTAAGGGAACTGTGGTTTTATGTATACAAAGATGTTACGCCATTTTATCAAATCCAACATTATAGCATAGCTGCACAATTCCATTGTATTGTGGTGTCATGGGTTTAATCCTGTTGTGATAAAGCTGTTTGTTTATTGAAAGAGTTTGTCATTACACATTTATCAATAAGTCTAATAACTCTTTCTATAGATAATTTCTTGATTACTCCTCTATTTCTCGTTGTTTCATTGTAAGCAAACAAGAAGGAGCACAGCGCAGGCAAAGGAACACGAATCTGAAATGAGTAGGGAATGCTTTTTCACAGTACAGACAAGCACTCTGAATTTTTTTACTTCATGGAGGCATGTGTACATATTACACTTTTTTTATCCAACAGTTTCTAAAAACCTTGTGCAGTATTTATAGGTGGTACTTCTGAAATGTGATAAAACAGTATGCTTCAAGGCATCCTTAATATCCAGAACCACTGGTCCGCGGGAATAACTGGTATCCCGGTTGCATTTTGGTTTGCTTTGCGGCAACAGCATTGGTCTCTGGGGGGAATTGACTACTGACATGAGTTACTCGCAGACAATTGCCAAGAGGAGAGGATGCAGGGTTTGTCAAATGTGCTTAATTATTCACTGGGTCCTAAGTGGGATGATCATATGGAAAGGGTGTTGTAGGGCTAGTGAAGAGTGTTGTGATGCTGGGGGCTCTGTGCCTTGCTATCTGCAGGGTTATGCTGTCTTCAATGCAACAGCTAGTGCGTGCCCCCCCACCCCCTAAACAAAGGAGGATATGGATATTTATTACCACAAGCCCAAGGCTGTAAGATATTATACTTAAAGTATATCCTTAATTAGGCTAAACTTGCACTTCAGTGAGAGCATTGTTGCTTGCTTTTGTTCTTAATTCACCAGGGATCTTCTTGCTCCCTTCGTTATTGCATTTGCAACATGTGAACTCACATACTCTTTTTTTTAGACGGGAGTGTGTTTTGGAGATAGTCCATCTCTTTTGGTGATTACTGGGAAAAAGTTGCTTTAAATTCTGTGTCTTTTGACATGTTCTTTTGAGGGGGATGAAACAGGGACAGATGGCTGGTAGTTGAATAGGCTTGGATTTTAGTTTGTTTTTTATTTACTCTCTCATGCACTAAAAAAGGGCTGAAAGATGATACAGAAATAAAGGAGTGGATGAGAAATAACTTTCCATTAATTTATTGCCGTATTTCATACTTTTAAAAAGATAAAATTTGTTCTTTCTCCCACTCATCTCTTGTTATAAATCTTAAATGAATTGTGTAAGAAATGCTGTGAGTTCATGTTAGGGGCAGATTAAGCATTTAGGGTGAGAATCAAGCATATATATTTAGAAGTACTTTTCTCCAGAGATTTTGGCCCCCAATAGCAGTGGATGCCGTGGAGGTGGCAAGCCCAGCTTGAGCCCATGATCCCGGTCTGAGCTGAGACGAGGGACGAGCCCACCACCTGCTGTCCTGCCGGCTCGGCTCAGTGCAGTGCAGTGTCCCCGACTGGTCCGCGGGCAGGGCTGCCTTGTCTCCCCCTCTGTGACACTGTGGGGGCAGACAGGGTCCCCCTTTGTGACACAGCGGGCACCTCGCTGGGGTGATGTTCACCACCTGGGCTGATGCCAGAGCTTGGCTGTTTGGGATGGGAGGTGGATGGGAACTCGGGCTGTGTGCCAGGTCTGTGTTTCTTGCCTCCGTTATGGATTTAGGTAATTAATTCTGTCAACATTTTTGGATTTATAGAAACTGGAAGTGATTGTATATGTGGGAAAGGAGTTGGGGACTATGTGGGTTTACAAACAAAAGCAAAAAGTGGTGCTTAGGTTAAGATAAAATATTTGTACTACTGCTTGCATGCATACAGTAAAGGGCTGTACAAAGACAGCAATACCAAGCTATTGTGTTAGCTTCTGGAAACTGTGCATATGAGTCGGGAACTAGGCTTCTCAAAACAAACTTTGATCAACCATTAAAACCTTATCCTGTGGGGCTGGATTTGATTCAGCTCTCTGTACAACACTGTTTGCATCTGGAAGTAAAATTGGGACTCTTTTGGCAATTGCTGGGCAGCAGCTGATTCAAAGCAGACACAACGGATGAGGTCAATATCAGCAGACTTCAGGTTCTGCATCTGAGCTAAATACTCGAGGCAGTCCAGTTTCTCAGTCCTGGAGAGGAATGGATACCTTTGGGGTGAGTTCATCTGACCTGTTTTACACCTTATTTCAGGATGAGACGGAGTGTGGCCCAGACTAGCTGTACTGGCTAACCTCCACTGATGAGAGAGAAACAGAGGTGACCAGTTCTGAAACAGATGCCAGTGGATCCCATTCAGCGTGTGATTTACCTCACACTGTAAAACTAAATTTTTATTTGAAAGATTTCTTTTCTTTTCTTTTCTTTTCTTTTCTTTTCTTTTCTTTTCTTTTCTTTTCTTTTCTTTTCTTTTCTTTTCTTTTC
>VFFE01006784.1:0-204392 GCA_008921705.1 Burhinus oedicnemus | reverse complement strand
GGTGGGGGGCAGGGGGGCGGGAGGAAGATAGATGTTGTCAAAGTTTCTCCAAAGTGTAGAAAATTTTCTACGTTTCCAGAAGAGAACAACTCAGGCTCCCTGTTTGTTAGGAACTTTGTAAGGTACATATAAAGATAGACAGGAATGCTCAACTTTGCACGTGCTTCAAGCATCAGCTAGTCTCCTACTGCTCATTAGGCATGGTTTTATACAGAAGGGAATATGGTTTATTATTGTAATCTGTTTGTAGTAAAGAAGAAGAATTAAAGATGTCTGTTGGTCTGTCACCCCTTGGTGAACAGCAGATGTTCTGTTTTATTGTCCCGTTGTGGGCATTATCCAAATAACTAACAACTTCCAATGTAGTCTAGATTGTCTTACTCCCTACTTGGCTACTGGGAACACCAGAGTTTTCTGCAGAAAGTGATCTTTAACCTTGAGAGTTAATGAGAAGATTTCAGCTTGTTGTGCTGATAGCCGGAGCTTCTTATGCCCCACTCATGTAATTGGAAAGAGCTTGTTTGGATGCTGTTAGGTTTGTGTAGTCCCCAAACTTCGCAGCTTCCCAGACCGTTCTCCGATGTAGCCCCAGTGAAAGGTCAGGCACAGCGTCGCGTCGTTTTGCAGACAGACACACTATCTGCCCTCCCATGTCATGGGCATGGCAGCTCCGCTGCCGTGCATCCCCTGTGGATGAGGAGGGTTGATGGCATTTCATCTCATTACTTAAACACGCAAATACTTGATTTGTCTTTAGGGATTCAGCTTGATACTTGTAGCTGAATGACAGAAAATAATATTCTTGAGATCTTTATGCTCTGTGCTTTGCCTTTGAGCTGTATTAGTCCCTGCGTGCAGAAGAGCCTTCTGCTAAAAATTGTCTATCTGAGCACATGGGGTGGCATGACATGGCCTTTTCCTAGTTCTGCTTGAGATCTTTTCTTGGTCATCAGCAGCAGATATGAGCTGAGCGAAACATTAACTCGCAGAGATTTGATAACACTTTAAATGAGAGTGTGTTTCATGAATGTACCAGCAGGTTTCTAATAATCCTAGTAAATGTTTCTGTCATGGAAACAAGAACAAGTGCCATTAAAATTGCAGAAGTTGTTAGTAATTTTTAATAGTTGTTCAGGACTATGTTCGCTCTATCTTATTATAGATGTTAGTTGTAATTTTTTTTTTCCATGTCGGAAACTCGGTAGCGTGCAGCAGAGGCTGTTCCTTCCCACACATTCTTTTTTCTTTAAATTTTGTGCATATAGCTATGAAAATGCATGCACAGATAATTTCTGACCAAAAAAACCCCTTTAAATTATTGTAGCCAACTTTTCTTGGTTGTCATAACTATTATGCTTCAGGTAAAAAATCTGTCTAAATAATTTCTGTAATGAAGCTATGTGGATTTTGGGGTAACGGAAGTTCAGATCTACCTCTAGGTGCTAATATCCCCAAATTGTTGCCTTCTCCAGCCTGACAGTGGCCTGCAAACTGGATGTAAGCAATCACTTTTACATCTCAGAAAAACCCCAGCTGGGTTTTTGACAATTCCTGTACTCCGCAGCGGAGTGGGACTGGAGCCAGCCATGCTCGCCCAGCCTGCAGGGAGGAGAGGCCAGGTGCCCAGTGCCTGCTCCACCGTGAGGAGGTTCTGCTCCATGGAAATGTGGAGGTGCACCAAACACTTCCAAAGATGGAGTATTGATCTGATGACTGGCAAAGAAATACCTCTTCCCTCACTGTTTCAAACATAAATGAGGTAAACAACCATCATACATAACTTGTTAACAGTTCACGTAGTTAAGAGACCGATAGCATCCTGCTGCTGCCTGTTATTTACCATAACCTGTCTACACACTGGACTATTCGATGATGTGATATGTTTACTAATCCAGAAGTTTGGTTGTGGTTTTTTTTCCCCTTCTAAACCCCAGTAGAAATGCTGTAGGTTAGGTTTTAATTTCGTTGCCGTTTGCCCAGGAAAACGGCTGGTGGGTAGGGTTTCCTTCACTGGGCAGGAGCCGCAGTGGTGATGCTGAGGGGCAGCACGGGGGCTCTGCAGCGCTCCGGGGCAGTGCAGACCGTTACCTTCCTGAAAAGTCAATTAGCGCTGTAATTCATGAGCCAGTGGATGCGGCATTAGGGTTCTGATGGAGAGCAGGGAAGGAGAAGAGTCCCGTACCAGGTTCGTAAGGACTTGTGTAACAACAAGTCCCTTGCTGATTACATGTATACCTGCTGAATTGCAATTAAGCATGTTTAACTCTTTGATATCTGGATATAATCCACATAGGAATTCCCATCTCACATATGAGGTGATATAGTGATGCATGAAGCTGTGTTGGCAACAGATGTCGACAGAAAGTTGATTCTAGTATAAGTCAGAAACGGATATAGACTGACAAGTCATTCTGAACCCCTAATATCTGGTACTGCAGAGTAATGGCACTTTTTCCCACCCCTTTACCTCTCATAAAGGCACAATGATGGCCTGGGGACCAGAAGGGGGTCACGACGTTGGCAACCACAGCAGGATTTCTCTGGCTGAAACTCACTGATGAAAGAACCGTAACATGTATTACACACATTATGTCATTCCTGGTTCTCCCCAACTGAGCTCTTCAAGTTACGATCTAAATCCTCTTGTTGCATCGGTATTTCTTCCCCTCTGTCCAGGAAAAAGTTGCAAACTTCTTCCTCCAAGTGAGCCTTTCTGAGCCTACCCAAAGCATTTAGATAATAAACAATATACATTTTTCACATCACTACTTTATGTTGACTAATAGGAGCAATTTTACCATTCAGTTTTAGGGGATTTTTCGAAGTTGGGGTAAGAAAAATATCTGCCAACTTCCTTCCTGTGTCTCAGAGCGGTGAAACATTATCAACTCAAAGCAGCTCGAATTTGCTTCTGTCACTGCAAACCCTTGCCCGCACTGCAAAATGACTTGTGAATGCAGATACAAAATACAGTGTCTTCATTATAATATAACGAAATATCAATCAGAGTCTTATTAGCAAGTCATGATCTTTGATGTAAGCAGAAAAACTTCAGCAGTAGCAAAGTGGACGATGCTTCTAGTGTCACACAAGTATTTGAAGAAGTAATGAGTGGAATGCTATTTTGCAAAAAATTTGTACTATCTGGGGGACTAGAAGTGCATTTTTCCTAGATTTGTGGCAATAGTGTGAAAATAGGTAAAGAGGTAACACAGCATGTTTTAAGGAAATCCTTGAAGAACGTACCCAAAAAACTGAAACTGCAGCTCATTAAAACATACTGAAACATAATTTTTTGACAGAGACGAGTAGAACATTTGTAAGATCTGACATCTTTGTCTTTTCTTTTGGCATGCAAAGATATTTGCATTTTAGAAAAAAGCCCAGAGAAAGGAGACGGAGAGGGTGTAGGTAATTAAATTTTAATTTCAGTTTTAAAGATCTTTCTCTAATTAGCTTTAAAAGTCAGTGTCTAAGTAAATTGAGTTTCAAGGTGCAATCATCTTTTTCCTCCTGGATCTCAGTATTCAAAAGTAAGAATAAAGAATATTGGAGGAATACAAGGAAGATTGTTATTTTAAAGGCCTTTCAAGATAAGGATTTAACATTACCTCATTATTAAAATATAACCGTGGCAGGTTGATGTTTTCTTATTTTTGAATTTCAAAGTCATTGAGCAGTCATAGTTGGGAAAATGGAAAACTTAGGTTCTATTAAAAGAAATTGAAAATGATGCTAAGAAGGTAAGGACTTTTCTTCTTTCTTTTGCTTTGCAATAAGACTTTTTTTGGTGGCTTGGTTCCGTTCTTTTCACTGCCGTCCATTCTTCCAGAGATGTTCTTACTTACGAATCATTTTTGATCATAGACATGCTAATATAATGTCTTCTATTTCTCAAAGGTATGCTGGCAAGCAGTGGGTTTTTGTTTGTACATTTTACACAGCCAAGTGTATTTTCTCTACGTTTATGTGATGGTTAGAGACATATGCACACCTGTCAGATTTTGCAGGCTGAGCGTAAGAGTCCCACGACCTGCCTTGTTCATCTGCCATCTGCTAGACCACGTTGTGCATTTCTAGTTCCGGGGTACGGCCTCTGCCCCGCTCCTGATGTGGCTGCCTGCCACACCTCCAACCGCATGGCGCAGTGGTGTGCAGAAAACAGAATAATTGTGATTTGTCGAGATTTTTATGTGTGAATGCTTATAAATGTGCCATTTTTAAGCTAAAGAAAGCAGAGAACAGTATTTGATAACATTGAAAATATGTCTGTGGGGAAGTACATAAGCTGTTGTTTGAAGATGAATAGCTAGAAGAATAACTGAAAACAGTTGGGTTTGTACATGAAGTAGTTATAAATATCTGGAATTGTGTGAGGTTAACAATGATTTTTTTTCTCTGTAAGAGGAATGGCAGTCTTGTTTTTTAACCAAGAGTTCTGAATGTAGAGAAATTAATTTTAGAAGTTGACGTTTTTTAGCATAAGCATGTTTTCAAGCAGAGAAATGCTAATGATCTAAACTATGTCATCTTAAGCTTTCTTGTAATTCTGAAAGAGAACCGTCAACACTAGATAGTTGGCATTTGGAGGGGAATGTTGCACAATTGGTGTAATATTTGCAAATGTTAAAGCATGTGATAGACATTTAAGCATCTTGGAAATTCCAGGTTAATGTGAGCATAAACACATCAGTATGGTTTGAAAATCAGCATAGAAATCTTAAAAAGTTGGAGGCAGTCTTAGTCTAGAGATTGTTGTCCAGCAGGCTGTCATGAGGATTCCTGTTACTTTTGGTTTTATTTAACATCTTTAAATCTGGGAGAAGCAGTACTGTAAATAGTATGTTAATTAAATTTCCAGATGTTGATAAACTAGGAAAGGAGAATAATATGAACGGAGGAAAGATAAATATCCCAATAGAGATGTAGTGCACATACAGGAAAAATACAATTTAATTCAGCCTGAATAAATAGAAGCTAACGTATAAGAATATTGATCTAAACTGAACATATACTTTAATTAACAAGACACAGATGCTGAAGTGAAGCTATAGAAAGAGTTTTATGATTTCTGTGGATGTTCTGGATTGATATCATGACGATAAAATACCCAAATCTGATTATTGTTGACTATGTATTAGTGTCAAAGTTAAAAAAAAAAACAGGGAGGATACTCCCTGCAAGACAGCGCAGAGCGTGTTTCATAAGAGAAATACACTATTCTGGGTGTCTTCTGAACAAGTTAGGACCAGAATAATATTTACAAAAATGAACAGCAACAGAGAATTAAGAGAGGCAGAGGTGAAGTTATGTGCTGTGTAGCACCGTTTAGGGAAGAAATGCTGTAATTGTCAGTGATACCTGAAAGGAAAAGATAGTTTTGTAAGTGAAGGGGAGATAACTAGTACAGGAGGATAAATTTGGGGAAAATAATACAAATTCAGAAAAAAAAATTCTGAAAATTTTGACGAAGTAATGAGTATTCACCTTGGGAAATGTTGGATTTTTTTTTATTATTAAATAATAGTTACTTAAAAGTGGAATGGATTCTAGGGGACAGAAAATAACGCTCTGGGCCATGAAGAGAGAGTGGGTGGTGTGTTACAGATATCCTCTGCCGTTGCTGTCATGTCCAAAAACATGTTTCTGAAAAGACCTGTGACTGCTAGTGTCTTTGCCGTGCTACTGTTTTGCATCCCTCCCAGCAGCCACCTCCGTATCGCGTGCCTGAGTTTGCTTCTGCAGGACAGATGATGCAGTTCTCCAGAGAGTAATTCTTCACCTCTTGGAACTGCTTATGTTTTCAGTATTTTTTCTTTTCTAATTCGAGATGCCTACATTTGATTTGCACTGTTTTGTTAATCTTATAGAGAAGTGCTGGCTTATGTTAGCTGCTGCTAGAGTTTAATGCAGTTTGTAGATAAGTTCACAATCAGCTCGTTTCTGTCTCCAACTGTTTTTCTTCTACCTGAAGAGAAAAAGCTTTGAAAACCTGTGTGGTAGTCCAGTTTGCAACCGCCTCAGTGGTCTTTGGGAGTTACCATCATTTTGTCTCTAGAGGTTTGCAAGAGTGAAAGTTGAACTGATTTGGGGATTTGAGCTTTTGAAGGTCATAAGGAGCGTTTGGCTCTCGCTGTTCCAGCTGAGTGGAACGAGGAGCTGAACTGAACCTACTGAAATTAGAACCAGAGCTCGGGGAGCTCTGCTGGAGTGTGAAACTCAAGGCTAATCTAAATATTTTTTAAAAGATATTTAAGTTAAATATAGACAAAGTCTTAACTTATTGTTTCAAGTACTTTAAACTGAAAGAACCAGTCCTGCTTTCCTGAGCCCCAGGATGACACTGATTCACCCCATCTCTTGGATTCCAGATGAGGATTTGAGGGGTATGATGAGCTGGATGGGCAGCAGAGGCAGTAAAACTGAGTCTCTGTCTCCCATCCCCAGAGCAGTTTCTTGATGCTGAGGCAGGATTTACGTGTGTCTTGTGTATACCACACACCCCAATGTAAATACATATCTATGGGCTCACTCTCAGGAACTCTTGGCTTTCCATGTTGAAAGCTACTCTTTCCCGCGGAGTTTTTTGATTTTACTGAATCATCATTTTCCCAGACAAGAATCTATAGACTGTGGGGAGAAAAAAAACCCCAGTCCTGCTCAGGTCTACTCATCAGTCGTGGGCCTGATGGTCTGTGTGAGGTGGCCAGAAACGGCCACAAGGTCATTCTTCATTTCTGTGCCTTAGATTCACTGCACACCAAACTGTGCAAGCTGCCAGGGGCACTGAGGAGCTGAAACATCAGTTGAAATCTTCACAGAGTAAAATTGTCTTGGCTGTGCTATATAAATATATGTGTGTATTTTTGTAGTCATGCCCTCCAAGCTGACATCTGAGAGGAAATTGGTATGGGAAGGTATATATTAGCTCTGCTCTGAGACCACCGTTCTTTGCGCTGAATGCCTGCATGCAGGACGACGTATTCAGCTTTATGGATGAAATTTGCCAGATCCTCAAATGCTTTTGCTCGTGAGCATATTTGAAAATCAGAGGAGGTGATGACCCTTTAAAATAAAAATGGAATTGCTGGCAGGAAGGAAAGGTAAAACTGTGTTCTCAACATTTAAAGATGGTTATAAAATGTGTATTGGCTCTTTTTATAATTTATAGTGAAACTGCTGTTGCTTTTAATAAAATGAGACTTCCAGTCAGAATTTCATGATTATGAATGTGAGCATTTTGTTATCGAGCTTGGATTTATCCTGCAAATAACCGTTTTCTAGCAGAACTGTGGCTATATACATAACTTAATGGGATTCTCTGTCACATATAATTCTTTCTGAAGTTACAGCGTGGGACTCATTGCTGAATACTTCAAGTCCTTGAATGTGGCTCAAGAACTGAGTTAGTGGTAACTTTCATGATATTTAATTTAATTTTTCCTTAATTCTTAGACTTTAAAAACTTCCTGTAATTCATTATTAGATTTACCGTTTCAAGTGCTTATTTAAAAGGCACCTTAGCTGCAGAAGCAAATCAATATTTACAGTGCATTAGTGCCACAGAGAATTTGAAGCCTTGTGATTAGAGTTCATTGCTGTTTTATCCACTCTTCAAAGAAACCACAGACTTCAAACGGTATCAGCCATCATCCTGGAATCAGTGACATTGCATCGGTCCCATGCGTACTTCATCTTGTGGTTTAATTATTAAGTTCCTTTCCTTTGATTTTCCTTTTAATATTTCAAGTATATCCTCTTCAAATCTATAAATTCACGTAAACCAGAAGATTGTAACCAACAACATATTGGTAGAAAAATCTGTTCAATATATTCTTTTATGGTGTTGTTTTAATGGAGAGTATCAAAACTGAGTTAGAACGGTCCCTCAGAATAGAACTGGAGAGAGGAATGCAGGAGGTTATATTTACAACTTGTGGTTAACATAGTGTGAATAAGATTTAATTCTTGGATTAATACCTGGAGCGGTATTGACTGTTGCCAAGCAGCATACGCTAGAGCTAGCTCCATGTGCTTGTCCCATTCCAGCAATAAAAAAAATAAATTACCATATGTTTAAATTTGTAGTTTAACTGGGTGTCGTGGTTTGGCCTCAGCCGGCAACACAGAACCACGCAGCTGCCTGCTCAACCCCCGAGGGCGGTGGGGAAAATCGGAAGAAAAAGGCAAAACTCGTGGGTTGAGATAAAAGGCAGTTTAACACAACAGCAAACGAAAGAGGAGAACAACAATAACAGTGACGGAGGGACGCACACACAGGGTCACTGTACCGACGCTCACCGACCGCACCGCGCAGCCCCAGCCCGCTCCCGAACCGCGCCTTCCTCCCCCTCCCGGCCAGCTCCCTTTTATGGACTGGGCATGGCGTCACGTGGTATGGAATACCTGTGTCCCGGGCCAGAGAATTAACCCTATTCCTGCCGGAACCAGGACACTGGGAAATACATAGATCCAACAAACCCGAATTATTGTCATTTATAATTAACTTTATTGTGAAGTTTGGTTAGTCATACAAATCACATTACCTTATGTATGGAACCATTTTCATAAGGAGAGACTGGAATTGATCACGTTGTATCTTTATATTGACAGAATACCCTTTTTTTTAAAAAAAAAAAAGATATGGAGAAGTTTTCAATAAACGTCTGAAAATATCTGAATAACTAACCTTACTAAAATGAAATGGGTCATATTAAAGGTGGCTCATCAGTGCATAGGTTTTGTAGAGAAACTTCTCGGGTTAATGTTGTCATTGGAGCATATTAATATTTGGGAATTTTGTTGCCTAATTAACTTCCTGTATTGTGAAAAGTCTCTGCTACTTAGCATGATGCAAACTTTCAGGTTTTCACTACAAAGCAAAAGGCAAGGCAGTGATAATTGCTCACTCGCCTCCAAAAGTGCTGACTTGAGTTCCAGTTTCTTCCTTTCTTTGTAGGCAATTCGGCTTCTCTTCTTACAGAAGTTCACCCAACTGAACTTTTGTTTTCTCAAGGAATTTGATGAAAAAGTGTAAAAATACAAGAACATTTTGCTATCACCGTGCTTATATATAGACGTATGAGCATAAGGAGCAAGTGAACTCATGTTTGAAAATTGTAATTCTCTGTTGTAGGGTGGGTAGCTAAGGCAAACAGGATAATATGCACGGGCTGCTGCTTGGAACAAATATAGATTGGTAGTTTTCTTAAGTGGCACTACGTACTACAGAGCTGCTTACTTGCTCAGGCTAATCTGATAAATGAGGGGGTATGTTGAGGGCTCCGCCAGCAGCACCGTCGCCGCTGCTAATGGGTTGCTTCATTAGGCGCTGTGGGGCCGCTGCTGGGACTGCAGCTCTGCCACCCTTGTTACTGGGATCTCTTGCGATTTGGTAGCGTACTTTTATTGTTTGCCGTCTGGGGGGAAATGAGAGGCGTTACCTTCAGCTGCTTCATGAAACTTGAAGTAGTTGAAGACAAGGCAATCAAAGAAAAACCCCCTGAGTTTGTGAGTGTATACTGAGTAATCAAAATTGAAGTAGAGGTAACTCAGAGCATAAATACTTTTCTGTGTAATTAAAGTGTTCTTTCTTGAAATATTCTTTCAACTACTTCTAGTTCTGTTACGTATATAAAAATGTGTACAAATGTACATATTTACAAAAGAAAACATTTTATTTGCTAGAAATTATCTGTTGTGAATATTTTTGTTATGAAAATAATAATAATAAAAATAATAATAAAAGAATTTTCAAAGGGAAGAGAACTAGTACAACGATTGGGGGAGAAAACATAAATGAATTCTCTCTTATTCTTGCATACCAGGGTGGACATGAACTAGAATGAGTTTGATGTTTTCTCCTGTACCACTTGTGTGTACCTCAGCAGCATGAGTCCTAGTTGTTTAAAAAAAAATAAAATGCTCACATATTTTCTGTGTGGCATGATTTACTGTACTTCTCACTGTCTTTATAATGGCATGCAAAGTAAGAGTCTATATTTTAATACTGTTATATGTAGCGTTAACATAAAGCTATTGTAAAACTTAAAACTAGTCACTTAAACCCCTGTCATTGTGCTTTCCTGCTAGTATTGTGAGAGGTCCATCTTCAGCTTCCTCGACGACTGTTTCATCAAAGCATGACAAAAAAAAGTAGCCTGGTTTTCACTCTCAAGTGTTTCCCAGCCTGCCTTTCCCAGTAACTCTGCTGCTTACGCGTCGTAGCTTTCACCTTTTCCTTTTCCACTTTGCATTCAGGGTTCCCAGTGCCACAGTAAAGAGAAATTCAGCTGATAAATCATGTCCCCTCCGTTCTGGTGCTGACTGGGAGAGTGCTAAGAGGTCGCAAATACAGGCAATGAAACTTCTGTTTGGGCAAGGGAACGATAGATATGTGGGTATTTGTTGTAGGATAATAAATGAAATTGGAAAAAATTAAGTAGTATTTCAAGAGAAACTAACCTTAATGTGCCATCAAAGTTTCCAGAATGGATTTGACCTCTACATACATTAAAAAAACCTATCTCTTTCCAATCAGTCTACCTGCCTGCTGCATCATTTATTACTAATGAAATATTTTTCTCTTGTCAGTCATGCCAGCTGGAAGGCTAAGGGAATCAGGGTAAATCAGCACAGATCTTGTTTCAGCTGTCAGGAAGAGGCGAAGGAAGAATGCAGAATAGAAAACAGTCCCTTCCATAAGTTTTGAGAAAGAAATGGAGAGTATATTTTAGAAGGTGAGGAGGCTGCCTTTCACTGCAGAGGGGTGGGGGTGCAGCTTCTTGCAATCACGTTGTGCCGGCAGTGCCCATGCTGCAGCCGTGGCAGTGGGGTGGGGGACGTGTCATCCTAGTCCATCCCTTACTTTGTCACCAGGCTGTTGAGTTTAGACCTTTGGCTACTTGCTCTTTAAAAGCATCTTAGTAAGTCATCTTAGTGTCTTAGTTGTTCAAGCTTTTTTTTTTCCCCCAAGGGTTCCCCCAAGGGTTTTTTTTTTTTTAAGTTGTTCAAGCTGTTTTTTTTATTTTACAATACAACCAACAGATAGTGATGCTGTGTTTGTACATGTAAAGCCAACGAGCTGTGCTAGGTTCAAAGAGTTTGGTTTTGCCCTTGTTTTCTCCTCGTGCAGCCAAGCAGCAAGGCTGTGATTTTGAGGAAACAGACCTTGTCCTTGAGGAACTATGCTGAGGTCAGTAACTCCTTACTCTGTTAAACCACATTTGGTCAAAACCACCCATCCAGAGCTTGAAAAAATATTTTTCTTATGTAAAAACCATTTTAAATCTAGTCAATGTTTATTTACTGTCTTTTTTTATTCTTCAGATATGCCTCTTCATGTCCGACGTAGTAGTGACCCTGCACTGATTGGCCTCTCAACCTCTGTAAGTGATACAAATTTTTCTTCAGAAGAGCCTTCACGGAAAAACCCTACAAGGTGGTCCACAACAGCAGGCTTTCTCAAGCAGAACACCCCTGGTGTACCCAGTGCTCATGAAAGAAAGGTATATTTCTTTTCCCCTCTTTATCCAATAAATGACGAATGCGCATGAATCTTGAATTGCTGTTTTGTCCTTCTGTCACCTGCTCCTGGTTTAAACTTGTGTTTTCTGACCTTGTCCACCAAACCCCATTGTCAGCAGAGGAGTGTTTGAGTCACGCACGTTTCCTGCCTTCAGGAGACTCTTGGTGATGCCCACAGCAGGGGCTCTAAAAACTTAATTTTGCCATTAACTTTAGCTGATGCTCTGATTACTCATTACTCTGCAAAGCAGGGCCTAAATGCTGTCATACATTTTCTTTGAATGCAAATAGGTCATGTCTATAAAGATTTTTTTACTGATCTCCATAGAAGTCCTACTGTTGATGAACAATCTGCCTGCCCACAGCTAGGCTGGTCTGTCTGTCTGACATAGCGTTGCTAGTTTTTACTTTCTGAGGCACTAGTCAAGTAATACAAAACACAAATTACAAATTCAGTCTCTCCTTGATAACATTCTTAAACCTAAAACAGTGAAATGCAGAGTGAGTATTTTTTCCTTCATTTTTTCAATATGATTTCAGTATCTCTACATGAATTGCATTATTAGCTAGAGAAGTCAGCAGGAAGTTCTCTTCTCAGTGCATTATTGAAAAAAAATTTGGAAGAAATATTCCCTTTTGTACAGCCCCCGACATTGCCCATAATTGTGGTGGCAACTTGCAAACAAACTCACAACAAAAAACATATGTATATTTTCCAATAAAAATGAATAATTTTTAAAGAAAGTTGCACTTTTGGTTACTATTCTGGCTGCGCAGCACAAAATCCTGTTGGAAAATATGCAGCTTATTACAGCTATTTTATTTTTTTTCTGTATTATTATTAATTCTGTGTAGTGTAAACTGCAGCCAGGGCTCCCACACCCCGAATAAAGACAACTTTACATGCTGCTAATGAACTGAAGTATCTTCAGTGGGCTTTTGGTTATTTCAAAAACATCTATAAAAGCACAGTGCTCGTAGGCATTGAGGTCCACATTCTTACAGAGGTGTTACTTTAACATGATATCATTAGGTCTCTGCTTATTGAGATTTCAGGTAGGTAATGGTATATTTTCTGTAACTTGTACTGTTGTGGCACAGAACTGCATGTTGTTTTCAAAAATATCTTTATAATATTCTGATTTGGAGAATAAAAATGATAGTCTGATCCATTTGAAGTGTTAAAATTTTCAGTTAATTTTTCTGAAATCATAATGAGACTGCAGTTCATTACTCCACAAGCATAGATATGGAGAGCCATACACAGCATAATCAGATTTCTTTGCGTGTCTGAAGTTAGCAGAAATTGGAGAGAATTAACAGCAGCTAATCTTTCACACTAGTCTTGTTGAGTCATTAGTTGTTCAGCATGTACTTACTCCTGATTTTCTGAATACATGTCTACTGGACCATGGTGACCAAACTGCAAAGAAACGCATGTGGTCTTGTGTAGTGATGGGAAGCAAGGCACAAGAGAACATTAAGTCAAGAATATCGGAAAGAACTAATGTAGGTTAGTTAGTAGATACTGATAATTTCTTTTACGTTTTTTTGGCACACTTTATACATCGACCCTTTGAATAGAGCAGATCACCGAGTGCACTATTTTTAATAGGTAAGATGCAATGAACAATTGGAATTAAATAGTAATTCCTTGTGCAACGTATGTTATGAATTAATCCTGAGTTATTTGTGTTAGACTGGTTCAGCACCTTGATTTCTTCATGCG
This sequence comes from Burhinus oedicnemus, assembly GCA_008921705.1. NCBI lineage: Eukaryota > Metazoa > Chordata > Aves > Charadriiformes > Burhinidae > Burhinus > Burhinus oedicnemus. Next base: position 191,137 of record VFFE01006784.1, on the reverse strand, counting down.
AATCAAGATCTTGTAGTGAATCCTGTTTCTCTTAGGAATGGATATTAAGATTTCTCCTTTCCTTTCCCAGTGTTAGCAACAATCTCATTTGTAGTATTATTCTAAAAGGTACATTTTTGAAGTCTCTGTCACCAGTCACTTACCAAAGTACTAACATTGAATTTTTACAAATGTATTTTGGTTATTTGAACTGTAACAAGTCCTCACTACTTTTCTTAGGTTAAGTTGTTTGCTTCAGCTACTCAGGTAACAGAAAGAGATGGCCATGCTTTGTTCCTGACTGTTTCATTGATTATAGATGACACAGACATTTCAAGCAAAGCAATGAGAACAATCTTAATTTTCTGCTCGGTGCATTGGGCTTGAGCACCCATATATCTTTTGTGGGCGGTTGGCACTACGTAATGTTTTCACTGCAGTTCTCTCTCTTGACAGCACAAGAACATATGTTCTTGGGCTGAGATTTGCAGCACAGTTGTAGATTAGCAACTTTGCCCCAGCAGTATCTTGCAGAAACAAGAAAAGGGTTTCTGGGAGAGTTGCCAAAAGCTTCATCCACCTACTGACTCTAAGAAGTGACATTACTTTCAGCCCGTCACCTCTAAAGAGAAATAATTGACAGGTAGAAACCCTGTCCAATTTTTGGAGGAATTAGCTGAGGCAAACTGCGTGTATCTGGCAGAAGGGATTTATTTCTCGGGGGGCAAGCGAGAGTAGACTCCTTATTGGTGTTTCTTTCATTTTGGGTTAGAAGAATTTGGAATGGCAGAAAAATGGGCAGATGCCCAAGATGAGATGAAATGAAGGGGTGGGAGTGCTGCCATGCACTGAGGGCTGTGAGGAGCCAGGACATATGCCAGTAGTTCTGGGCAAACAGAAAGGGAAAAGGGCACTGGGGAAGAGGAAAAAATGTGGGATGTTTGAAGAATCCTGCTGAAGAAATTGTAGTGCTACCTGTAGTTATTAGGGTAGATGAAGCCGGATATGAGGCTCTCCTGTGTCCTTAAGAAGAGAAGAGAAGAGAACGATCAGAGAGGGGACAGAGTTTGGTTTGGAGGGTTCTGAGTAGGTCCTGCGAAGATTTGAAGGTGTGTTGAACTTAAGACGCATTTATACTACAGTAAGTAGGATGTTTTGGACTGAAACCCTTGCACTAAACTGGATGTGCACTCTCATCCATTTTTCATGTTATCTCAATGTAAAGAAACATGTTTATTGTCAGGATGTCACATATTTCCTTAGAATTGGAATCTCAATCATTTCTCATTTCTGTGTTGTTTACCTGTAGGAGCAACTTGAAACCAGACATTCTGTGTCCCAAAGTACTTGTGTATTTGAAGAATTATCATTATTATTGGTTATTTACAAGATATTGTAGTGTTGGCAACTGTACTCAGCTAGGTAATTCCAGACCTCTTCCTTCTGTATCATTCTGTGAGTGGTCTCAACCTGATGGTTAGGTCTCGTCATCTGTGTAAGTATTCACAAAATTGGCTCATGGTTATCATCAGCTTTAGTAGGGAAATTCATTCCTTTTTTTTTTTTTTTTTTTTTTTTTTTTTTAAACCGAATATTAAAATTGCTTTCAGATACTTTTTTGAGTGAGAGACATATCTGTATTACCTAGTGACTCATGGCTTGACTTAATCCTGTCTTTTGCTTCCTTGAGCCATTCTAATGAAACAAGAAGAAATCTCTTAGTAAAAATACCTTCTCAAAGGCCTGCAGTAATACCTGATTTGCAAGCTGTAATTTTGTTTGAATTGTGTTGAACTGTACAGCTGAACAGATTGTACGCAGCTAAGCATATCAAGTGCGCTTTTTTCCACTGCAGTAAAATGGTTTTTGATAGTGTTGTTTCCTGAATAACTGTTACTTTGAGTCACATTCTTAATAATTCAGTACCAAAGCCTATTGGCTTAACTAGCTGTCCTTAGTAGGTGTGAGCTACATAAATGAAAATCAGGATTCTTTTCCCTTAGACGTTTGTGTTACTGTATTGGAAGAACATAAATGTAACAACCATATATTTTCAGTGTGTTTTTTTTAAATTTGCATCTTCATTTGTGGTGAGTTATTGCATATCACTACAAATTAGTTACCTGCTTTGCTCCTGCTTCTCTATGCAAGGCTTATCTAGTTAACCTGCCTTGCTTAATGCAGGGATATACCATGGCTAACTGGTTTATGAAAAATTTCCCACTATGGCTTTCCTGAATTTGATTCATATATTGTTGCATCAGAGATAACAGCATTGGTACAGCAGAAAGAAGTGAAAATGTACACTAAGAAGGAGAGCTCAAGAGAGAGCAATGAGAGAGAAAAATGATTGTGCCTGGGCTTCTGTGCCTCTCTCGCTCCGGGGTTCACCCACCTGGAGCAAAGCAAATGGCGTGCAACGTGCTCTGAGCGGTGGATCAGCAACAGCAAACACATAGCTGAGTGTACTTGGCACATCATTTTGTAATTTTTTTTTCCCTTCTCTTTTTGCCTTTGCCATTTAGTCAGCAGCCAGTTTTTCTTGTTTGTTTGTTTGTAAATGGGTTTGCCCATATATGTATTTTGAGGTTGAAAATAGCCATGCCTTATAGGAATAATTATTTTCGGGATGTTCTTTCTTCCTACTTGGAAACCTAATCTTCTTGGGCTCTGTAAACTGCAGAGGAAGAATTTGAAATGGGAATATGAGAATGATCTAAGTCTCACCTAGTGTCAAATCCCTTACCTGTAAAGCATTGCGTTTACCAGCAGCTCTTCTTGCAGGTATTTTTACTGTTCCTATGGGTTGAGACTGATGAGTACAAATTTTCAGATTGTTGGATTATAGATTTTTTTATTTATGTGAAAGGTGCAATGCTTTCAAATCCTCTTTGTAAACAGAATAAAAAAAAATCTCTAATGAAGTATGTCTAGATAGGAGAAAAGCATGCATGCATTATATGAAAAGCTTGAACAATAATGGTATGTCAGTGTCAAAATCAGATTTAAAGTGAAAATTAGTTTCATTTAGCTTTGAGTCTTTTTAAACACAGCTTAGTGAAGTTTGCTTTATCACTGTCACCAAAGACACAGTATTTCAATAGGTTTTAGCTATAGTTCAGAGGATTGAAAAGTCTTATATTAGAACTGTGTGTTAGTGTCATTTTATAGCCAGGGAGTCTGAATTGCAGAGTGTAAATCGATTAGATTGACTAGGGAAGACTGTGGACTAAAAGACTGGGCATCATTCGGGGAACAAGAGACAGAAGCGTTGCTGATGCTTCTTGGGAACCTTTGCTTCTGGTTTGTATTCCTGCAGAAGGGAGGTAGCGTGTACCGATGAACGATGTTGGTAAAGTGCTGTAATACAACAGAATCAGCTAAGGAGAAATACAGAGTAAATGCAAAGAGCCTGGCATCTCTGTCATCATAGGTTTTAAACGCCTGCATAATGAATGCAGCACTCTGCTTTCAAAATAAAAGTGCAATGTTTTAAACAGAAGTCAATAGCCATGAATATTTCTTCATCCAGGTTTACTTGAGCAGGGCTTTTTCCAGTGAGACAGTCACAGTTTTTGTCATTTCAGATGTGATTTCATGGGGACTGAAAGGAAGGGAGAATGTGAGAGAGTTATCCACAGATGATGAAATAGAGTGTTTTAATGCAGGAAATGTTATAGGAGAGAGATTAATGGAAATTCAGAAAACAAAAGTTACATGCATCAGTTTTCTTTCTTTGTGATCGAAACTTGTTGCTGGCAGCTTATCACCTGATGATGCAATAGTTTAGAGGAATTGTACCCAAAGAGAGTACAATATAAAATAAACATAGCATGTGTTATTTTTGTCCTGGGTAGTGTGTAAAATTCATGACTTTCACAGAATCACAGAACAGCAGAGGTTGGAAGGTACCTCTGGAGACTGTCTAGTTCAACCTTTCTGGTCAAAACAGGGTCCACTAGATCAGGTTACTCAGGTCTGTGTCTGGTCAGGTTTTGAGTATATGCATCTCCAAGGACGGAGGCTGCACCACCCCTCCAGGCAACCTCTTCCAGAGTTCGATCACCCTTACAGTAAGAAAGTTGTTTCTTATGTTTTGATAGAATGACTTGTATTTCTTTATGTGTCCATTGCCTCTTGTGCTTTCACTGGATACCATGGAGAAAAGTTTGACTTTCTTTACAGGGCAGCTAGTGATATTTTAGTGCAATAAAAATGAAAATCTCTGTGGAAGAACTCAACATTCCTGACTTTCAAAATGCAAAACCAAATACAATACTTCTCAGCAGCAGATTGGGAATGATAGACATAAAATGAAAAATCATTGCCTGGTGCACAGAGAGGTAACAGCCAACGTGTACCATGATGCTGTGCTATTCTGTTTGCCGAGTACTGTGTACATGGATGGCATTCAACTGTTTGCATCCAAAAGTCAGTCATGACCAGGTGCACTAAGAAGCAGGGGAAAAGCCAACAACAAAAAGAACAAATCCAAAGTGAAAGTGTGATTTTCTCCATCTCTTTTGTTGTTTTACCTCTTTTTGCTCTGAGTCATCCATTTGTGGAAGCCTATCTATCAAATTTCCTCTCTGTCCCCCAAAAGAGACAGGTTATTAGTGCGAGATAGTAGAGAGATCTGAGAGCTGGTGGATTTTTTTCCACTTCTGCTCTGAGGCTGAGCAAGTCTGTTGATCACTCTCAATCTTTATTCTTCATCAGTAGTTTAGGAAGAATATGCCTTTTTTCTCCCAGTGCTGTGCTATCCCGTCTCTTTTTCTGTGTGATGGGTGAGCAATGCCTGGGTGAGCAATGTCTGGTCCATCGATGAGGGAACACGGTGCTGCATCACAAGCTGGGAGTGCCAAGGAGGGTCTGGATGAGTGAGTCTCTTACTGGTGATGAAGGAATGGTGGAACACGCACAGGTTGTTTGTCTTTTCACTTCAGTAAATGTGGTGTACAGCACCTCTCTCCGAGAGACGGTGAAAGCTATACTGAAAACACAAAGCTCTCAAGTACATGGTATAGGATAATTGAGGTTGTAACAAATGGCTGACTTTTCCTCTGCCATTTATCTAAGTGAATGTGTACTTTGCAAGTTCCCATGTTTAAATGTTCAGCTCTATTTCTTTTAATTTTTTATGTTCTTGCAGCTCTCCCTGGGCTTGAGGGTGAAAAACTCTGGGCCTGAAAGTGTAGCTTGATGAAAGATTGAATGAGTTTAAAAAAAGGAAAAAATAAAAAGTTGGATGTTCAGGTTTAGTGATTTTTATATTTTTTTTAAGTTTAGAAACACACGTTTTCATTGGTAATAACTGGATCTGGGTTTTGACCTGCTTTCATCTATTTAGTTGTAACCCACAACTGTGCATTTACAGTATACAGTTGTGGTTCAAGAGTTTCTGCAGATTCATATATTTGTTTTCGTACTGTCAAAGTTGTGTATTGGTGCAAAGCAGGTTTGGATTTTGGCTGAATGTACGGCTAGCAAGAAAAAGTACTATAAAGTACAGTCCAGGTTGCAGGCTGTGCTTCCCTACAGTATTCTGACATGAGTCTGCGTGGTTTAAACAGTGATTATTTCAGCCTTTTTTGCTGTATTCATTGTATTTTTAAATGAACCTAGGTCATGTTGCAATGAATACTAATCACACAAGAAGACAAGGAAAGACAACCAGGCAAAGTAGTCTCAGAATAAAATTCAGACTCAGCGTGGAATTAATCTATACAAAAGAGTAGTAAGGCTGGAGAGGAGATGGTAAGATTTAATTAGTTGGAAAATTCAGCTCCAGTAAATACAGGATTTCAAACCAGGAACACCTAGTCACCTTCTGGGCTTATTTCTGTTATAACCAAATTTGGGGCTGAAACAGATGTCACTTAGCCTGGTTTTGTTTCACAGCCTGACAGAAAGGGGATGATCCTTCTGTGCTACCACCCAGTTTTATTGTTGTCTTATAAAGGAGCTCTTCAGCCCCTGTATACAGATGTGCAACTTGAGCGTTGTCTGCCGAGCACGTGAAGTAAAAGAAATTTGGACGAAAGCTAAAACCATAAGATGGAGAATGATGGGAAGCTGTTTAGTGAGAGAAAGGCTTGTAAATTAATAAACAAGCAAACTGAATCGAGAGGATGCCCGTGAGACTGCAAGGAGCCTAAGGTGTCCGTGTTGCTGTAAACTCAGATAAAAGAGAAACACACTGCTACAAGCCACCCATCTGGTACCTATTTGGGCCTTTCCCCACAGACCGCAGCAGGGATTCTGGCCAAGGTCTGAAATGAATTTGCAAGTCGGATGAGATGACGGATGCTTTGGTGGCAGCTTTGCAGAGTCCCCTGTCCGTATTCTTAAATACGGAGGAGGCTGGTGGTGTGGGTAAGGGCTGGCAGAGGGGAGGAGCGGTTGGCTGCAGCCTGCGAAGGCACAGCCACTTGCCACGGCTTTGGGGCATCGCCTTCGTGCGTCTGACCTTAAATCACCGCTCTTCTCCACGCTTGTCAATGTAATGGGGGGGGGAAGTTAGTCTGAGAAGACAGAACGCTTACCTCATCCCCTGGCCTCCTTTCTTGGTTTCAGGACTGCAGATGCAAGTGTGATAACCCACAAAGAGCCAGTTGCACCTTTTTAGAGGTGTGGCCACCTGAAACCATCTACCCAACACTTAGAAGGGTACTGCTGGTGGTTTGTAAGATATTCTTCATTTCAAGATCTAAATATAAGATCCTTGTGAAGTTTCCTGTACCCCATTGTTTCCTGTTTTCCTTAGCTCCCCGAATATATTTAGTATTAACATTCTATTTGTTAAATCCTATCTTCAAAGCATACTGTTGAAATTACTTCATTAGCAGCTTTTTTTCTCCTCCTGCAATTTAATTTTTTGGCTCCCCCAAGGAATCGAATGTCGGGATGTTAACAATTAAAATAAACAAACAACTTTAAAAATGCTATTTCATCTAAATCCAAATTGACATAAAGCATTGTATAAATTTGGCTACAAAAGCAAATACATGGTGAAAATGGCAGGATTGTGCATAATTATATTATTGCACTTAAACAGATAGCCATATAGATTCATATATAGCTGAATATACATAGAAACTCTTAAGAGGCCTTTAAAGTGGCACAGCAAAAAGGAATATTTAACTTTAGTGAAAAATAGTAGAAGGGGAAACTGGTTTCTAAGTATGTCTAGAGGAACCAGAACTGTAGCTTCATGACATTTTAAGTTAACTGGTTCATTTATTTTTCTTTAAAATGAAACTATGGAAAGCCATGCCTTTTTAGTTAAGAAGCTTACAGAAATAAAATCCAGCTTCTGAATTATAATTAGAGAATATCAACTGCTGTATGTTATTTGGGTTGTTTTGTATTATCTGTCTTGAGGTTTTGTTGTGCGATTAATAAGCGAAGAGTGAATAGAAGCAGCAGTTTCTTTCTTGTCCCTCAGTCTGAGAAATAACAATGTACACTGCCTGGTAATTTCTGGCTTTGCATGTATATGTGCAGAGATCATGACATTTCTGATTTTTCCATTGTAAACAACAGCATGTTTCAGATAGGCAGTCTCATGTTTTTTAGTTTACTCTTTATTTAGCCCATATTCTTTAACACTAAATATTTACGTATAACACTGCATACAAAGAAAGCTATCTGTTCATTGTGGCCCCTAGTTATTGCTTTTTTTTAAGGTCACGCCTTGCTTGTCAATCAAAGGGTAACATGGAATATATGAATTGGAATTGGACAACTGTGGAAATTCCTGAGCGTAAGGTGATATAACTTAAGCAGAACACTGGCTTTTCAATTGCCTTTCTCTTCGTTGGCATCTAATGAGCTATTGTCGATGCATAATACATTAATTCCATTCACAGACCTATAGAGAGGGTCATTTCTGAAGACCAGTCTTTCTGAAAACATCAGAATGAGTACAGACTGGTCATTCTTCTCATCTATTCTCATCATAAATAGGGCATGCAAGTTCTTTATTAGACTATTAGGTTTGCATCTTCTGCATCCTTTGACAGTTTTTACCAGTTGCTGGAAATGACCCATGTTCCAGGCCAGAGCTGAGAGGAGGCACAAAGCTGCAATAATTCTTTAATGTGGGAGTCCTCTTTTACTTTAGTCCTTGGAGAATAGCCTAAGATCAAAAGTTCCTCATGTTGGGTGAGCAGAACCAGTTCCTTCTTATATGCGTTAGATGGCTGGGCTGTATCTGGATTATTGTAGCTGCTGGGGTCATGTTCTTCAATATAACTCAAAAAAAGCAAGCTTTGAAACTAAACTGTAGAATGATAAGTAAACTCAATCTACTGAGAGGAAAAGGAAGCTTGCCCAAGCAGTAGTGTCAGATTCTTAAGATATATGGATATTTATTGAGTGACTTGTACAATTACTTCTGAGGTAAACTGTTGAAATTTGGTACAATTTGTTGTTAAAAAGCTGTTGATGAATAGAGAGAACATTCCAAATCTGACCTCTATGTAAGAAGGTGGGTTTTTTTAAAGGGAATTTCTGTTCATTAAATCCATCTTTCGGTTTAATTAATTTCCCATAAGTAATGTGTTTTACCTGTAAAATAGACATTATTTGTGCAGCCTTTGTTTTTTTGAGAAATGGGGATCCAGTTGGTCTTATCCCTCATTTATTTATCTAAAGTCCAGTTAGAAAAAAAACAAGACACAAAACCCCAACCAAACAAAAAACTCCAGGAATCTGTTTATTAGATGTTCAGAGAGCATGGAAAATGGGTATATGTGTATATTACTGTGTTTATAAACAGATGTTTGCATCAGTCAGAGAGGTATTTACATAAACTATATGAGTGTTTTGTTAATTCTGTGATTCTATGATTCTGTGATAATAACAGCTTTTAGCATCCTGTCTGACAGTGACACCAAACTGTTCAGGATCTAACATGGACATAGTGGAGCGTAAAAGAAAGAAGAGCAGCCTTTATAGTGATTCAACAATAATAAATACGCTTGTAGACATGAATTTGCCCGGTCTGTCAAATGAAATTATAACCTCAAAAGATTAAAAGAAGTCTCATTCTCTTATCAACATGGACAAATCCTATCTCAATCTGAGACCATCGCAAGGAATCAAACACAAGTAAGCCAGAAGCCTTTCCCAAAGTGCACAGTGTGCAAGGAAAAAGAATGGATAGCAAGAAAAAGTCAGTGCCCAAAATAGTCTCTCTTAGTGAAGATCCTAAACAAGAGGTGGGCAATTTGCTGTAGAAATAATTAAAATGAAAACTTGGTTTACGTTTTTGGATCTCCTTCCAGAGAATTACACTGAAGAGGTCTTCACTCTGTTCTACTCCTGTTGTATTGCTATCTAGTATTAAAAAAACCAAAACCAAAAAAAAACCCCACACCAAAATTTACCGCACTTTACATTAGCCATACAGGAGGTCAAAACAACGGGGAAAAACTCAACTTCTTCACTATTTGGAAAGTAGCCTAGTGGCAAATGAGATAGCAGAGGTGGAACTGTCACCGTAACGTGTGGAGGACATTCTGGTTGGGTTAGTGATGCTGGGAGTCTGTAGGGTTACAGCTGTGGGTTAAAATCACGAGTGAGTTTACTCACTGACAGCCAGTAATTGAAGTGCACAGATCATGCTAATGTATCATTTCATCTACAAGCTGCAGAGTCTTTGATGAGGATCTTGTTACATATTGCAAATCATCTGAAATTAAAAGTATAGCAAAATTGCTTCTTTTTTCCTGTCCTCTTTCACCCAACCCTCCAGCAAAGCTCCGCAGGGACACCATGCTGAACTAAATCTTAACGTGTTAGATTATATGTCCTCATTAAAAATACTGCAAAATGCTGCTGTTAAGTGTAGTGGTAATATTGTGACTTGGCAGTTTTAGTGTTATATTGATCAATTTCCATTTCAAACATGATAAAGCTGACATGGCCCATGGTCCCCAAAGATGTTTGGGAAAGAAACTTTTTTTAAAAAAAATTAGAGCATTTAATTGTAACTGATGATGCGTGTCAGCCCTGGTCCCAGGAGGGCTTACAGCTGCAGCTCCAGGAGAAATGAGAATTCCCTGCATGACCCTGATGGCATCTATACCATGAAATCTTTTTCTTTATGGTATTGAAGTTAAAAAGTGACACACACCTTTTCCAGTCGGATGTTGGGAGCATGTATGCTAATGCTAGATCATGCTGAATAGAAGTAAAGCTTTCTGGGTTAACATTTGCGTATTTAAAAAAAAAAAAAAAAAAGAACCTATATATATGTATGTTTTAAATAGCAAACAACAGTTCAGCTGGTTCAGTAAATCCCAATGTCTAAGCTGCAGCGATGTGTTCTTAATTTCCACCTCTGTAGTCTATCACCACTGCTATCTTTGAATCAGATCTGGCAGTAGCAGTAATGGAGACCCCTGCGTAGCCGGGCTTCCAGGTAGCCAGCAGCATCTTGGGGCTTTGGGGTGCAGCTGTCTGCGTGCTGGTCTCCCTGCTCCTGGTCTAGCTTCGTGCTTGCCCCGGTGCTGTTGCCAGTGGGGTACAGGGTTAGCTGTTAGTCAAAAAGCGGTGACAAAGAAAGGAGTGGAGAACTTTTCTATGGCTGGTTGTTTTTCTAACGTTTCACTGTTTGGGTAACAGCAAAATGACTGTGCGATGGCAACACTGGTAGAGTATATTATTCCTCTCTGATAACAGCACTATTTTGAGCCTCTGAGCAGCACTGAGAGAGACAAGAAGTTACAGGAACCACATCTGTCTACTAGTCCAGCTCTTACATCTGCCATCAGAAAAATTGCAGAGTGACTTTGGTGCCTTCTGTATAAAATGAACTGGTAGAAGGCTCAGTAGGAGAAAGACAATCCTCTACAGAAGTGGGCTACAGCAGAAATATTTCAGTAGATCAGATGAATGTACTCTTCTGGTCAGCACAGATAGTGTTAGGAGTAAACTCCTTGCAGAATTCTTGACGTTAGCGTAGGTGCACCAAACAGAGGCCTGATTGAACTCTGTTAGCTTCTATGATTTCACTTATATTGTGTGCTCTGGTGCTTAAGACTTTTTACAGAACGAAGTTCCAATATAAACTCTAAGCACTAAGACTGTCCTGCACAATTCAGATCAACGACTTAGCATTTGAATGATTGGAGAAAAACGCATCCCTTGATGAACTTTTTTTCCTTCTGTCTTGCTCTTGGAAAAACTTCCTGTGCGTGCGTAATGGTTGCTGTGTGGAGAAAGATTTTTGTGTAGCATAGATAAAAATGTCTTTTTTAAAAGTTTATATTGAAGATAGTAAACCTGAATCAATAAAAATGGAATTATCTATAAAGTACAGAAATACAGAAAACATCTTGTTACATAGGAAGAAATTTCCATTCATACAGACTCGGTGATGGTCTGTCAGATAGCGAGTTATTGTTAGATGACAATAACACATGCACTAACTGTATTGGGAGGTTTGTGCATAAAATGATCTTTCGTTATTTCTTTGTCAGATTTTGATTTTGTTGTTATACCTTTCCACGACTTTGAACAAGAGAAATTGTTGTTTTGGCTTATAGGAACTGTGCCATCACTGTCACCGGAAGAGAAGAATTGAATAAGAGAAGCAACAGGAAAAAATCAATTTGTACACGCTGTTCTCTGGCTTTTGTGGCTCTGCTAAGGGACAGTTGTACAAAGCAGTGACTGACTTCCACTGTCCCTTTCTAAGCAAGAGATTGAGCAAGTTTCTAGTTTGCTATGTGGTTAACCACACTGGAAAACAGTTTGGTTTTTTTTCAGTTGCTCCAAGACGCAAAGTTCTTCTTTGTGGCAGGGTGAACTAATGTATGGTGGTGATTTGTCGGCAGGTTAATTGTGCAGACGTTTTTACAAGGTTATCGTGTGCTGGTTGAATTCAAGCTTTAATGTCTTGAAATAGAAGATTTATTTTTTAGACAAATTCTCTTTCAAGAAAATAAGTTGTCATCAATTAAGAAAGCTTAAGTTTGGTATGTCTGGGAGAAGATTGCTCTCGCACAGGAAGCTTTTGAAAACTGTGCTACGTATCACAGGTATACTGAGACCTGGATTTCCTAGCAAAACCTGTCATACATTTACAAGAAATAAAGTTGTGACGAACAATTGTTAGGCAATTGATGCTGCAGTCTATATTTTAGAATATTGGACCAATACTGTGCCAAGCCAAAGAAATATCAATACAGTAAATACAGAAAGGAAATACTCATGCAAACGATGGAATGAAGTATTGATTTAAGAAAGGGTCAAAAATTTGCTGTGTGCTACAAATAAAAAAAAGAAAAAAGTTTTTAGTGGCGAATGTGCACTGGTGTTTATTTTTTTAGAGATTTTAGAGATTCCTAAGAGCAGTAGTATTGCAAAATATGTAGGACTAAATCCTATTTTATTTGCTAATAACTGACTATAAGAAAAATAGACGCTCTCTAAATTATCTGATTTGGTGTGAGGGTAGACAGACATTGACTGGAAAAAATATTCTGCTCCCTAAGGAAGGATACTTACAGTATATTTGTAATCCTCTTTTGAAAAGCTAAGGAGAATATCTGTTCCATATATTATTTCAGTTGGAGGAAGCTAACCCGTGTAAGTTATCAGTAATTCATTGACTTTGGGCTAAGGGTAACTCCCATTGTTAAGGATCCACCTCTGTTTTTATTGGCTTTTGGTGATCAGACTGGGTAAGGACTAATCATCTTTGGAAGCTGAAGAATTTGTACAGCTTGTGGCAAAGATGTGAAGACAAACTCATCAATTAAAAAGAGAAAAAAACCCCTTTTTTTTATCACTCTCAATGGGATAAATGCACCTCCGTCAGCACTGTCTCGGTCTGTTGCTTTTTTACAAATGTGACTGTATTTGTATACCTTCAGGCAAACCAAGCAAAGCATTATTACGTGGAACAATAAAGTCAAGTTTTGAACTCTATAGCATGCTATTCTGTTCTAAAGGACAGTACCTGGAGCAGTGAGACAGCTTTGATTGTAAAACTTGATTACATACAGAGACTTGGGAAAATGATGTAGAGGCCTTAGCCTGTATGGTATGTTTGCTTTTGGTGAGAATGAAACTGAAGAGCATGATGCTCTGAAAGCCTTGCTGATTATGTACTTGGGAAGTCTGTGCACGAGAGGTTTGAGGTTGGAAAAGAGAGGTAGTGAAGCGCAAGTGGGTGCAGGAGCTACAAACCCACCGAAGGCTGTGCTTGGGCTTCGCTGGTGCTTAAGGAAGGGGAGCTCTTGCAACTGAACGGCCGGGCAATCGCGTTGTCCTGGGGTCCAGCTGGACCTGTGTTCTCCTTTGTCAGTCTTCCTTTTGTATTTGTTTAATAACCAGCTGCATTGTTAATGTGCAAGGACTGGTTGTTTTTTATAAGACACTTTTTTGTTTCTTTTAAACTAGAAAGATGAAAACTACAGAAGCCTACCACGAGATACTAGTAGCTGGTCTAACCAGTTTCAGAGAGACAATGCTCGTTCATCGTTAAGTGCCAGTCATCCCATGGTGGACAAGTGGCTGGAGAGGCAAGAACAGGTAATATATATGTGTATATATATATTACTTTATCAATCTAATCTTTATGCTACTCCAAGCTATTACAAAGAAGTGTATTCTTATGTGCTGTGGGCTCTCTAAGCATGATAGAAGCACCAGCAGTATGCTGGCTAAATTTGTATGGGATTCCTTCTGCTTCCAAAAAAAACTGCATTAAGACTAAAATGGACAGCTGCAAATTATTTCATTTTTGAGTCATAAATACACTTACATAGTATGTGGAATGCTGCTGTTCTTCACAACTGATACCAACAGGGTTATTTTAATTAGAGAGTATTATTTTGATAAACGTTTTGCCATTGAAAGTTAATAACATTACTACAGAATAGCCAAATGTGTGTCAGTTTTGGCACTGCACTTTTAAATGCTTGTTATTCTTAATATTATAAAATATATTAATTATAAATTTGAAGACTGTGTTATTTATTTAGTGTACTTTTATACTGCTTTTGATCTTGGGCTTTTTTGAGACATGAAGTAATTCCAGCTAGGGTTTTTTTTGTTTTGGGGGTTTTTTGGGGTTTTTTTTGTTTGTTTTTTTGGGTTTTTTTATTAGTAAGCTGGTAGTCATAGAGGTTTAAAGGTCTGAAATTAAAATTACCTGGCAGTCACTTTATGTATTGGTATGTATCTGAAATTTTTTAAGTCTTCAAATGTATAACGAAGATGCATCATTGCTATGGAGAAATGGAAATATAACAGGAAGCCCCTATATAGGATCATGCATATGTAGGATTATAACCTCATTTTTCTTCTTTATACAATGTGACATGAAAACATTGAGTTTTTGCCTTGAACATAAATGTACAGATTTTGTATTTTAGAGCAACAGGGCATAAAACCAGTATTTGCTTTATACAGAGGAGCTTCAAAATGAAATTTGCCATTTGACAAAGTCCAAGCTTCTTACGCTATGCCTCGTGCGTGGAGGGGAAGGGTTAGAGTCCAACACTGGACTGGTGTCCTGGGACTGGTCTCCTTCACCCACAAATCCCATACTGATATTTGAAGTCCAGCTTTACCAGATCCTAGGGTATTCCAAACATTTTTTTATTTAATCCCATTTTTAGTTAAAAGGAGCTTAAGTAACATCACAGAGTATAAAAACCTAAAAAACCCCAAATGTGAGCTATTAACTATTTTTGTGTCATGGAATTAGCTGCAGATTCATTTAAAATTGTATGTTTTATGAAAAAAACTCTGGTCTTGTATATTTTCCTCTGCATATTTAATGATAGCGGTAGTTCCATTACTATTTTCCTCTCAAAAGATGCAGAGTTAGTGCAGATGGGTTTAGCTGCTGTCTTTGTATCTGCCTGTGTTGCAGTGGGAAGTCGGTGCCCAGATTCGAAGGCGTCTCCTGTAACGGTTCTGCTTGTTTGATGTTTTTGAGGCATATTTCCATGCATCATTAGATTTTCACCGTGGCAGTTAATGAAACTGTTGTCTCAGCAAAAGAAGTTGTATTAGGAATCTTAATAGTGATCATCTTACAAAATGTTGGGTGCATTAATATTTTAATATATGGTGTTTTATATTAAGTTTTGTGCTGATTTTGGTCTCTGAACAGCTGAACTAGTTCAAGTCATTCACCAATTAGGTAAATAACTGGGCATTAGCGATAGTCTGGAAGTGTATTTGCTGCCTGAGTTAACTGGTTGAAGTCTGAAATTGCAAATATCATTTTTCTTCTGAGCAAGTTTTCTGCTTTTAGTTTTTGTTTTTGTTTGTTTGTGGTAGTGTTTTTTGCGAGAGAGAGGGGGTTTGTTCTTTAAATGTGTTAATGAATCTGCATGTACCTTGAAGACCAGGATCCTTTTGTGATTTCATATTGGCAGGATAATTAATTAGACCAAAATCTGTTTAACGGGGTACGTACCAGAGAAGAAAGCCCGTAGTGAGAGTGGATGCAGCACAGCTCTGCAGAGAGAGGGAGGGAAGGGCCTGGCAGGGGATGCAGTACCTGCAGAAAGACATATTCTTCCACTCTTTTTTGGGCTTTAATATCTTTCTCAGTATCCTCTGTAGGCCTTTTGTTTTCCACTGGTTAAGGCTTTCACTTCTGTGAAGAAGAAACTCAAGTGCCAAGGTTGCTATCTGGCATAATCAACTAATTTAGCAGCTTCTAGTCCTGTTCCTGCGTGCCCGCCCGGCAGAGCTGTGGAGGGGCTGGAGCGGTCTGCGCACCCTGCCCGTACCGGCGTAGAAAGTAGCAGACAGCAGGTCTGGCACCAAGGGTAAGGCGGTGACAGTGCCAAGAAACCTCTAGGGCAGAACGCGTTACAGATACCAGGGGTAATAATAGTCGTGGTCTAACCTGCCTTTATGGCTCTCTGGAGGAGATAGCAGTAAACACTGGATTCATCTTGCAGGCTCCAGAGGCTGCTCGTTGGAGGAAGGCTCTTCTGGCTTGGACAGAGTTACTTCTCTCAAAGCTTGCCTCATTTCTTCCTTTTGAATATCAGGCGAAAAAAAATTTCCCGGGTGATCTTTATCAGCTTCTAACATACATGAACATTCACGGGAATTGCGCTTTGAGGAGTGAAGGTGTGGTGTGGCAAAGAATTTTTGTGGGGATACCACCTCGTTTCCCATGAGCAGAACTATGGAGCAAACTGTAATTCTGCAACATCACAGGCCGTTCTGCAGGCGAAACTGCAAGAGACCATGCTTTTAGGAAATCATTATAAGCTGCTGTAGCAGGGACTAATAAGGGCACAGAATTAGATATGTTCTAGTAGCTGTTAGAGAAATAGTTCTGTAAACTTGTTCAGGTTTTAGCGCCTAACAGTGTAGGAATGCATGAAGCCTGTTAGAATTCCTGGAAGTAATTGGTTTTGCTCCTATCTATTGTGCTTTGCTAGGGCTCTGCTAAATTAGAGTGATATATCAAGAAATGGAAAAGATTAATTCTGCTTTCTGAGTCCTTTAAGGTATTCTGATTCTATATGCTGGTTAGCAGTATCTACCTAGAAATTGTTCCCAGTTAGTTCCAGAGCCCTCTGGTTGTCCACAGTGCAAATGATCCATGTATTTCTCCGAAAGTTTTGGTATTTCTCAAGCCCACAAAATAAGTTACGTGAAACTATTTGTACCAAAGAATCATTTCACCACTATAAAGCCAAAAATCCAAATACAGTTAGAAAGTTAAGGATTGTGTTTTTTACTCTTTCACTCAATTATTTCGTTAATTCTCTCCTACAGGTTGTCAAGTACTAGGAACAAAATTTTCAATCTTTAATCCAATTCTGAAATATCTTGAAAAAAGAAAACGTGTTTTTTTGTTCTTCACCTTGCCCTCTACAGCACTTTCTTTTCCCCCCACAGCAACCAATCTTTGAGGAATAGTTGAAAAATCTTGTTTCCTCTGAAATTTATTCATATATATGGTAATGTCACTTTTATTTGAGAATTCTTTTTTCCCTCAGTTCACCTCAAGACTTGCTCAGGCCCTGATCAAATCTGGACTCATGCTGTTTCATACCAGGGAGACATGAAAAGGGAATGTATGAAAGAGTTAAACTTTTCACCAATTCCTTACGTTTAAGTACAGAGAAAGCTTCTCTCGGATGGTCATTTTAGTTTCATTAGTCAAATATCGGAACTGGCAGCAATCGAGACACCTTGAACTGAAATAGTATATTCCTTGCTCTGCTGGTGAGACCTGTTTTGCAGAAGGATTAAGAGGACCCGGCTGTGCTGTGCACTGGGGCGGGGTGTGAAGGCAGCAGGAGAGGGAAATCCTACAGAGGCCCTGCTTAATTATGAAGATGTTGATCAGATTTGCAAAGACAATGAGATTGGGTCAATTAAAATGACATGCAAATATATATACACATAACTATTGGATATATGTCTGTATCTGTCAGTGCATGAAAGCGAGGTAGGCGATGGAGTAAAATTTCATGGTTATTACTGAAGAACAGGTCTGATGCCTAAAATCCCAGCAGATTTCTAGTATCTAGGAAAAACCAGAGATAAAAGCAACTCAAATGTATTCTGAAATGGGAAGAGAAGTTGGTTACTACTGCTGTCTTCTTGAGCAAAAATGTGCTGTATGGAACACTTCCCCTAAGTTATTCTTGTTCATGACATCTGTCCATAGTAATCTGGTACAGTTTCTCTGGTTCCTTTTTCAATGAGATCAGCCGTGCAAGTAGCATATGGTCTTACATCTCCAGCTGTAGAGTACCTGTCTTCAGCTTGTATTTTCAGCAAAATAAGGCCTGCTTTTAATATGATTGAATATAGTCTCTTAAAACATTTAGATGCTATAAATTAGTGCATTTCAGCACTGTCAGCTAAAAAAAACCAAATCGGAACTTCAGAGGTAGGTTGATGATTTTAAAGCACTAATTTCCTGTGGATTCTCATACTCCAGCTTACCCATATTGTCAAATTTTTCATTAACAACAAAATCCTGCTTCTATTTTATGCCTTAAGGTAAGAGCAGGAGGCAGAAATGCAGCTCAGTTGTTTAGTTGTGAATGTTTCATAGTGGTGTAGCTAACATATATAAAGATTTTTATTTTCAGTACTGTACCTCTTTTGTGTTTCTCCCTGTCTGACAGGTGTATTTTGACTTTGGTTTCTAGGTTTTATTATGACTGTTACTACAGTGGAAAGGTCTGCAGCTTCTGTGTTTCATGGACTGGAGGTGGGGAGGCTTGGGGGTTGGAGGCTCTTCTTATCTCAAACTCCTCACAGGTAGAGGTTGAAACCAGTAAAAATTATTATCATTAGTAAGGAGTTGTGCTTTAAGATTTGAAAGAAGGATTAGCTAGGCTTCAGTTGGAGGAATCATTTTTAACTTGTTATCCATTACTCTGTACACCGCCAAGATAGAGTCTCATTGCTTTCCTCCCTATCTGAGTACAGGCACTTTATAATTTGTCTCTTGTGATAACAACGTTAATGAACACAGAACCATGACAGCGTATAAATTATAAAATACAAAGATGGTTTTAAAGCTTGTCATATTCCTTACAAAGAATTTCTGTCACAAAGATAGAGATATGCATGTGTTTGAAGCTCTAGGCCTAATGCAGAGGCCTGTCTTCTCTTTTTGGGGTGTCTTCAGTGGATGGTCCCATACAAAAGGCAGGGGATGTAAGGGTGTAGCCAGGAGGCTATCCAGGGATCGTGAGACCAGGCAGGACTACTCTGAGGCTCATCATGGAAGGTAAAAAAGTTACCAGCTAGTGATTAAGGTCATGGTTCACGCGGTTTGCTTGTTTCTGCAGGTAGAGCTATAGGAGGTGGCCGAGAAAGGCACGGCTTGGCACCTGACTTAGGATTAAATAATTGGCCATAGCTATAACTATGGGCAGGTAGCAGCAGTGACCAGTGCATTGGTAGAGGATTCAGTAAAGGTTTCTGTTAGTCAGAGCGCTGATCAGAAGACCTCAAGGTGCCTCTGCGAGAGTTCAAAGTCTCCCCAGTCCCGTATCCACTTGCAAATTCAGCTTTTTTACTACTTGAGACAGGGGTCCTTGGCCGTGTGATCACACTGGCTTCCACCTAATGGGGTTGTCAACATCCTGAGTACTACAGCTGTTTCTTCTTACTTTTGTACTATGAAGAAAGTGAAAAGTTTGATTTGGCCCAAGAATACTTTCTCTGAGCTGCTGCTGCTACAAGTAACTAGGTATTTACTGCTCCCTTTATTTCTGTATATTGGCAAGATGTTAACGTCTTCAGCCCAGAAACTAAAATGCTCAAATGAAATGTAAGCTATAAAGTGCTGGCTTGACCCTCCATGCAGCAGGAAGAGGGGCAGGTATGTCTCGGCAAGGGCAGTGGTTGCATCTAGCTCTGAGCCAGCCAAATGCCCTGCCTGGGTGCTAGAAGAGCATCTTACTAAACACAGGTGTAATAATCTTATTCTTTTTTTCTGATCTTTTTCTTTGACTCATCTTTTTTTATATATAACATGGTCAAAATTATTATATAATTGCTAATAGCCTTTGACTTCCCATAAAAGTATAGTGGTATTGGGTATCACTGATCTGTACATGACCACAATTAAGTGATTATTCTGTAGACTTGTTTCAGTGTTCTCCCTGTGTTACATTTATTATTATTATTATTAATTATTATTATTATTATTATTGAAAAAATGCTATGCATAGTGAGGTCCAAAATGAGAAACCTGTATTTAGGTGTTTATTATGTAAGTACCTACATAAAAATACCCAAACTCCTATTGTGTAGTGGTGGCGTCTAGATTTTCATGCAGTTGAGGCATGCGTGCAGTCAGCGGGGTGGCTTCCAGCCTGGACCCCGCTGAGCTGCTTCCAGCAGCTGGGGCTCTGGTGGGTGTTGAGGTGCCCAGTTCCCACAAACATAGCTCGATCTAGGAGACTTGTTGCAGCTACTTCTGTATTACCTGTCAGAATGCTTGAAAAGGGGCATGGGAGGGTAGAACAAGCTCTTACGATGGGCATGTAAGTTCTCTATTTGCTTATTTATGATTTCTGCTTTTTGAGGTTAAAATCTTTACCGTGTTTTGTCTATAGTGAGAATCAGAATCACTGGCCTTTTCTAGGTTCAAATCTGACTTTGAACCTAACTGGCTTCAGATCCAGATTTCGAAATCTAAGCTTCATTTCCACATTTAAAAGCCATTTGATTTTTAGGTTCTAATTTGATCTATTTCTGATTTTTATATAGACTGTAATTCCTACCCTCCAGAAGAGCTGTCATGTCTTCCGAATTCAGAAGAATCTCTGTATTCTTCTGTATAAAGCTTAGATATGAATACACTAATACACATATTTACTAAGCATTCTCTAAACGCATGTGTATAACCACAGAAACAGAGACAAGAAACCTGAAAGAGAAAGGCTTATCTGTGTGCTGAAATCATCAGTACGTACAGAGACAGAATCAAATTATAAACTACAGTATGTATTGGTTGTAAGAAGATATTAACGTGGAATTTAGAAGTCTGTGCACTTTTATGCAAAACGAACATCCGTGGACATGACCTTAATTGTATATTTTGGAAAGAGGTGATTCTTATTATTTGTCTTGGAGTCATGAACAAATCTGAAGTTGTTTTTCAGTGCTGAGGTTTCAGTTTATATGAGGTAGGAGGTTGGAATAAACAGCTTTATTGCTCGGGGACAGCTGTAGTGGTGATGCTTTTATAAACAATGTTTCATGCTGGCATCTATCTTGTTTTCCTTTGAAAAATAATCTGTCATTTCATACTGTGTATTAAATAGGTGAGACAGTTCGGGGGCTGCAATCTATTTTCAGTTATATGCTGCTGTGTAGATATGAATTCAGTGGTAGAATGTAGCTCTGTATGTGGAGAGGTGATTATAGTCCACAATTTAAAAAAAAAAAAAAAAAAGAAAAGTCAATTTCACAAAAAACCTCATGGATTTTAAGTTTTATGGAAAAAGACATGCTTCATGTTGAGATGTCTATCCTCACACTCAAACACTCTCACTTTCATAGATACGTGCACACATGCACATAAATATGCAAATGGACTGGCTTGAAATTTAAAGAATCCTAAAATAGCCCAGATTGGAAGGGACCTCAAAAGATCATCTGGTCCAGCCTTTTGTGGGAAAGGGAGCCTAGATGAGACTACGAGCACCCTGTCCAACTGCATCTTGAAAACCTCCAGTGCTGGAAACTCTTACCATGTCCCTGGGGAGGGTGTACCGGTGAATGGTTGTTCTCACTGTAAAAAAAAAATAATAATTCTTTCATATATCAAGATGTAACCCCTCCCAATGCAACTTGTACCTGTAGCCCCTTGTCTTCTACATGTGGCTCCTTGTGAAGAGACAGCCTCTGTTGTTTTTGTAGATACTGTTTAAGTAATGGAATACTGAGATGAAGTCCCTCCTGAGCCTTCTCTTCTCCAGGGAGAAAAGACCTAACTCCTTCAGTCTTTTCTCACAAGGCAGGTTCTCCAGCCCTTTGATTGTCTTTCTGGCCCTGCTTTGGACCCTCTCCAGTCTGTCTGCGTCTTTCATGAATTGTGGGGAACAGAACTGGACGTGGTACGCCAGGTGCAGCCTGACAAACGCTAGTATCTGCTGGAAGACCTACTCTGTTCCACAGAGCTTTTCTGAAGAGTGTTGACATGCATAAAGGGCATTTTCAGACTTGCTAGTAGCCATACACTGCTCTTTTCCTGCCATTTGGGACCAAACTATTTAATCATGTGGTTATGGGTAGTTAATGGTAATAAATCTATGATACCAAGAATATAAGCAATACTCTCTTAAATTACATGGAGATCCTGTAAGAAGCTTTAAATAAATTATCGCTGACTATTTTCTAAATATTTTGCAGAACAGTATTATCTCTGGCTTTTTTGACTGCTGTCTGTCCATAGTAGCAGGTCAGATAAGGACATCTGACAATCCCTTACTGAGCCTGGAAGAGCGTTTCATCTAAAAGATGTCTCAGGTCTTCCTTTTCTTTTAAGAACTTGTTTTCTTTCTTCATGCTGTGAAAGAGGTTTATCTTCTCATATGTTTACTTTTTAGTCCAGGCATATATAATGTATCCCAAGGAGTTGTTTATAATAGAAATGCTGTCGCTATTTTCACAATGTGCTTGTTGCTGCTACCAAGCCGTGTCCTCAAAAGCCCCGGTGGGAATGTGGTATGAGCTAGTACCATGCAGCCCTGCTCGAGGTGGTGACGGCTGTGCAGGTCCCAGGGGCTCCATGCAGCCCTGCCTGCGTGGGCGAGAGCACGGGGAACGTGGGGGCAAGGTGGCCCCGTGGTGGCAGAGTGAGCAATACCAAGCAGGAGCCGCAATTACGGCATGCCAAAGTAATGCAGAAGTGAAATACATTAGTAAAATTAAAATTTGTCCTCATTCCCTCGGTGGGTAATACGGTTAATGAAAATAGATCTAACTAAATTAAGATAATTTATTTCATTAGTTTACAGCACTGTAAAACTTTTCAGGGCAGTACAGCCCTTCCATACAAACCTGAAAGAGATGCAGTTCCACTATTCGCTTCAAAGACCACAAAGGTTAAAAGTTTTAAGTATATTGAAGCAATTCTGTTAATTGTGTCTATAGAGGATTCTCCCTCGCCCTTGGTAAAGTATTCTTAATTTAAAATTCACATTATGCTCGTTCTGCATTCTAGCCTTTTAACCAAAGTGTACATATGTAAGTGATTACTTGTATCTTTGAGGCTTAAAAAGAAATTCTGCATTTTTGTTTCAGGAGGTGGTACTGGTAGTACAGGCTATTGATATCTCTCCCTTTTTTCCCTTCCATTTTGTGTTCTTATTTTCTCTCCTCTGCCTTTCTCTTCTTCCTGCATACCTGCTTTGTGTTTTACAATACAGATTTCTATAGGACACAAACCAGTTCCTAGGAAAGAAAGAGATGGCATCTCTAAACTCCAGCTCCCCAAATCTCTTGCCTGTTTTATTTCCTCAAGTCTTCATGATGTCCTTTTTCATATCCTATCAGAAAGACACAATTCAAAATCAGAAAGTTATCACGAATATTGTTTTTTTTTCTCCCCTGTTCCTTTCAAATTATAAGTAAACCCAGGACTGAGAATTTGCTTGGTTTTGTTGCCAAGCCAAACTCCCATAATTCTGCATTAGAAGTCAGCCTGGCCTTAGCTTAAGCTTCACATTAACTTAATTTTCAGTTAACTTAATTTGCATTTTAGAATTTGCTTGACTTGAAATGGAAAAATAATTTTTTTTTTTTTTAAATAGTCTGATTTTCTTCCTGGTACAGTTTTTCTTCTAAATGGCTAATGTGTTTTATTTGAGCGAAATACTGTTATTATTAATTTGTAGTGGAAGTTGTAGTCCTTCCTACAATAAAATAGAACGACTTACCCAGACAGGAACATGGATGTGAGGGCTCTTAACTTCTCACTGCAATTTTTAGGTGAGATTCAGGTAAATCACTGCTGAGTCATGCAAGTCAGTTAATTCCAAACAGAACAGAAATAGAGTGGTTATTTTGGGCAAGGAAAAATGACAGATTTTATCTGAATGGGAAACGTATTTATTCAATAACAGCAGAACAATTTTTATACTTTTTTCTTTCTATGAATTAATAATTATAAGAAAGATGCTTTTAGAAAAGGGCCAAGTTTGTCCTGTCTGTTGTGGTAGTGATGGTTAATTTATCTTCCACTGATGGAAATAGGAAAGGTGCTTATTCTTTAAAATCTTGTGTGAACAGGTCACTTTAATGACCTGGTTGCACTTGGCTGTAAAGGGGAACGGTACTGTGTAACTTGGAGTTAATAACTGAGTTATGTGGAAGTAATTTGTCTGGGTTTTTGTTTTATTTTGGGTTTTAAATTTAATCTTGATTTTATTGCTTAAGTACGAGCATTTCATTATTGAATGTAGTACTCTTTGGCTGTATTAAGTGGTTACTGTAATTTATAGGATACTTTGAGTAATGTCATGATTCCTCATGAAGTGACACAGCAAGATTTAGTGAGTGCGGCAACTGAGTGAATGGAATTACGTAATATGACCTAGCTGATGCGATATACCATAAGATTTTAATTTATTTCATCAGTATAACTGGAAGAGAAAAGAAGATAATAGACCAGTGTTGCCAATTCATTCAGTGACTGATTTGAAAATAAGTCCATTCTAAATTTATCTTGAAACTACTTGGAGTTGCGTATGAAATGGTCAAGCTCAATAGTTTCCAGGGCAGGGGAGGGGGCAAGCAGGGAGAATAAGAAATCACTTGGTTAGGAAATTAGGATGTACAAAAAAGTTATTTACTTCTATATATGTCACATGCAAGGCAGAAGAAACAACAATGCCTCTCCTTTAAAAAAAATACTATTTATTTGATCTGATTTAATAAATAATTAAAAGTGTTTTCATAAGACCCAACAACTGCCAAGTGCCTTGTGGCACTGATAAGGATTTTTGCTGAAAAAGAAAAAACAAAGAAATAAAATTGATTTGTAACTGATGTAGTTACTCTGGTTGAGGGAGGTCCCATACTCAGGATACACAGAATTAAAACAAATACAGCACAACTGAAGAAGCAATGGATCCAAAACACGTGAAGCAAGTAGCACTACAAATGTTAATGAACTACAGATTTTCTGTAATATACTGCTGTAAAGATTTTACATTTGAATTAGATATTCCTTTTAAGTTTTGATCTCTTGTATATGATATTTTAAGAATAAAAATTGTTGCCCAGATTCCATATTGAGGTATCACTCACTTTCATGCCAGCTGCATGTGATTACTTTAATTTCATTTGGATTGAAAATTATTATACTGCTTTTTCCAGCCCAGAAATGACTATTTATGAATTTGAGCAAAATCAGTTGGCTATTATTATTTTAGCATATTTGCCATTTAAAATATTGTTTGTTTTCACAATTTAAAAATTAAAGTTAAGGGCAGCATACATATGCAACTATCTCCAAAATGGTAAAAAAAATAATTATCCTTTAGGCTGTATATTGCAAACATTTTTACAGACTGTGGATTAAGCACCCGAGGAGCGAAGTGTCCAGTATGAGCAAAACCTCTGGTCCTCTTAGTATTTCTTTAGAATACTAGGCAGGAAGCCAGTGTCCAATCGCTTTGTATCAAAGCTTAATTTCCTCTTCCTTTTGGATACCCTCATTTGTCTTCAAAAATCTTTACTTTTCTAATGTGTAGGAATTCATGATTGCTTATAGTTTCAGCCCATTTATCCAAAGCACAGACTAAATTAAATGTCCCGAAAGAAAGCAGTCATATCTGTGAGCATCTCTATCTAAAATTATTGAAAGTTACATTAAGTATTCCATCATACCATTTTTATTTATCTTGATTTTCTATGCAATAATTGTTACAACAAAGCACAGATTTCATAAAGCAAGCCCATCAGTATTTCTTCCTTGTAGTTACACTTCATCACTATAAATAGCTTTCTCTTCATGAAGACTCTTTTAACTCATCTCTCATCAAAACTGATGGATTTTGCTGGTGATTTGAAGGTCAGGAAAATTGGCCTCTGTGCAAAAGAAGCATCTTATAATATTATACTTCAGTAGGATCGTGTGTATTGCAGCATTCTGGGTAGGTGAAGTTAATGGGGCTCAAGGACCCTGACATTTTTCCCTAAATTAACAAATGTCAGTCTTAACTGAAAAGCTGAAGATTGGGTAGGAGGCACTAGAGCTCCGTACTGGTGTGTCAGGGGACAGTAGAACATACTGGGATGTAGGCTGGGAAATGCATGGAAAAAAACCAAAAGAAATTATTATATCTGAATCTCTCTGAAATTCCTTCCTCGATGCAATGCAGTTCCCTGACGACTTTTTTCATTTTACAGCTACATGTGCATGTCAATATAAAAAGAGGCACAGTTGAAGAGAAGTTGTGTCCTCCCGTGCTGGGCCCCTGGGGGTTTGAGCGCACTGGTGTCAGGCAGGCTTTGACTTGTCTTACTCTAAAGCCAAACCTCAGAAGCCTGGGGTGAATTCAGAGCAGCGCCTGCATCTGCAGCCTGCGGCTGGGACTCCGTTCCGGGATGGTGGGAGGCATTTCAAAACCGCTTCCCGGGCATCTTTCAGCAGGGCAGTCAGCAGCTGCTGAAGCTCTGCTGCCTTATGCTAGCTGGAAGCTGGCGGGTGCCTGGTGAGAAGTGATACCTTTCTGGGTCATCCAAATCTGGAGCCTCTACAGAAGGCAACGTTTATTTGATGCATGGCAGCATCTTTCTGTTTGCCAGTTAACATATAGCAAACTTTCTTGTTCATTTTTATAGTTCAGCATTCTTACTGCTCATTCCTATGTTCATTGGAGTTAAATGAAGTACACGTCCCTGCTTGGTTATGTACTAGAAATACAGAACACTTCATTAACTGCCCACTTTTAGGAGCAGTATTTTAAAGTGATGTCATTGTTGACACACACACACACGTGTATATGTGTGTATCTATGTTTAAATGTATGCATATATAACTTGTAAAACTTTATGACAAATGTTTTTTCTTGTAACTGTGTTTTTAAATACATTCATGTTGTGGAGTTCTTGGTCACCTTCCTGATATGATTATCCTGGTAACTTCAGTAATTGTTTTAGAGGAGAAAGTGCCCAGTGTAAACTTTTGCATCCTCAAAGAGGTAGTATAAAATATAATTTTGTTTTCTTTGAATTTTACTTCATTTGGTAGCCCCCAAAAGCAGTAGTCTTTATGGTTATGTATCCACAGCTAGCCTGAAATTATGGTGATGGAGTAAGTTGCTGGGTTTGTTCAGTCATGCGTAGCAGTATCAATTTAATTCATTTAACAATCTGGAAAATTAGTCTTAAGTAATGCATTGTAAAAGTACTACTAATAATTATTCATTTCCAGTTCTGATTTTAAGAAGATCTTTCAGGAAAGGCTGAACTTCAAGGATATAGGTACTACACATCAGTTTCTCAATTTTCAAGTCTTGGATTATTTTTCTTTCCCTGTTTTCATACCAGTAGTCTGAACTGGGATAGGTTTTAGGTAGTTGTGGTGGCTGAAATCAAGGAGACCCTAAATAAGATTGGAGGTCAGCAACGCTATTAGCATGACAAAGTTTAACAACGCAGAATCTGGGAAGCACAGTCTTGCTTCCGTCCAGAGTGAGAAGCTTGAATATCGTTTCAAGAAGGAATGTTTCAGAAATGCTCAAATAAACCGGTTCATGCTCAGTCCTGTAGTATTATAAATCTGTAACTGGATTCTGTAAGTCACCTCTCTTATCTCATTTACGCAGTTAAATTTTTTTTTTCCCAAAGACATTAATTTCACAGTGTTGGATAGTTTAATTTTCTTCCCTTCTATTTTAGTAGACTGGCAGTGCAGATATCACCGTCTCTGACACATCATTTTTTCTCTGTACAATACGGTGTATTTTGTGGCTCTAGTGCAGCAGTAGACTGGCCCAGAAATCACAATCTGGGATTATTGTCTTTGTGTATCCTCAAGGAGTAATATTTTAAAGTCACTGCATCTGTTGGTACTTAAGAGCATGATTTTTACTTTTTATTTTTGCCAGTTTTTACCATCTGTGTGTCTGGTTTTTGGCTCCTTGATTTAATTTTTCAGTTTAATTTCTCAGTTGCACTGGGATTTCTTTCTCTTTCTCACACATGCTCTTTTTGACTCATCCATGAACTTACATTAAAAAAAAATAAAAATTATTTACGGCAGTTGCATAATAAAATTTTTGGCCTTCACAATTTGGATTTTTTAATGATATCATTTTATCGAGTCTCTTCTAGCAAATGCACGTCATTTTTGGAAGTGAAATAACTTTTATTAGACTTTGTTTGAGTTTTAAAAAATTAGTTTGGATGAAATTGAAGCGTTTTGGCGGGAAAAGCTAGCTTGGTCACATTAAACACGTTCTAGTCTTTCATACTCATTTAGTTTTTAATGCCCAAGAGGGAATAATTTTCTTGAGAAATCTGTGTTATAATCATAAACAGACATAATTCAGTAATTTTCTCATGAAATATTGGCTGAAGTTTTGGCACTAACGACTTGAAACTCACATAAGCAGCAACATTTTTGTTTAAATTCCAAGAAAAATACTACTGAAATATATTAAAATAGACACAAAATATACATACAGTGTGTCACAGACTGTTTTTAATAAAAAGGATGTATCTTCATCAATTGACCGAATGTCTCATGCATTCAGGCATGTTCTAGCATTTCAAGAATGTTCTGATAGTACTTGAATCATTTTCTCTGCTTATCCCTGAGCAGTTTTTTACAAAAAATTACATTATGTAAATAAATTTTTAATGTACGAGGGTAACTGTATAGCACATCTATCAAATATTTTGCTTCTGTATGTGTTTGTGAATATTGAAAACTCCACTGCTGATCTGGTCTTTCCCTTGACATATGTATTTTGCTTCTCACTTAAAATATAATACATTCCTTAAGGTCGAATTTAATGGATTTTTAAAGAACAAGCTGGTTTATTTTTAGCCTCTTTCAGTAGTTTGTAACTGAGGATTTGAAAATTTATTTTTACCTTCTGGTGTACTTGCTTCCTTTTTGATTTTTTTTTTTCCTGGTTTCTAATGGATATTTTGTATAGTGCTGCACAAAACAGTAAGAGTTACATTAAAATACCAGCACTGGCAGGTAAAAACATGTTCCCTTTGGAATATGTGGCTCCCATAATCTGTAGTACCCTTTCTGTTTGTGCGGGCTGCTTTAAATTATTTTTCTTAACAATGCTGTATACTATCAAAAGACCAAAAGGAATACTTCGTTCACTTGAGAAATCATTTTTTGAAAGGAAGCATTGCTGTGAAATTCTGAGGAGCAGAATTATTCATCTTCTGTCTACATATGCATATAGTTTTTCCTAATTACACTCTCTAACCCTTCTTTACTATGTTACAAAACTGGGAGAGTGTGGTGGGTTTTCACTGAGGGATTTGAGCTTTTGTTCCCACTTGATTCCCATTGTGTTTTGCTGAAAACTTTTTGTTTTGGAGGAAGAGGAGCGTTAGTGCCTTATTTTAAATTCTCAGTTGTCATTAAAAAAACTTAGTGGGGTTTTCCAGTTTTACTAATTGAGATTCAAACCCTATTTGAGTGGTACCGGGAATGATTTAAACTCAGTTTTTCAAAATCTGACTTCCAAAATTTTCCCTGGCTCTAAGGATTTTATTGCTGCCAGGTTTAACTTCCCGATTTCCTGACAAATATTCTGTTGCTGTAAGTAAAGGGGAAAGCTGAGTGAGCAAACCAGTACGCATTTTCCAGTGTACTGTGAGACGTGCACTTCGTTACAACACTGTAATAACATCCATGCAGGAATGGAATTGATTTAGAGTTGATAATATGTGCTGAAGAGACTGCTGATCATTTGTTTTCCTGGGGCTTGAATCTTAAGAAGTTGTATGTTTTCAGTTGAGAACAATGTTTTCACTTGGGAGTATAAATTAAGAATAAAAAGTAGGATGCTTTCACTGCTACTGTGTGTTGTCCATAGGGCTACTTAGAAAGTGCCAGTGAGAACGGTCGCCTCTGCTGTGTCTTTTTTCTTGCCTTCCACATGGAAAACAAGTTGGTCTCATATTCTCACGAGATGGAGCTGTAATAGCATGTGAGCAGAAGCGTGCATGCGTTGGTCTTTCCGTAGTGTCGGTTTACTTTGGGCTGAGAGACTTCAAGCAGTATTAAGAGAAGGGTATTTGAAGTGCAATGATGAGAGCAGTCCATCTGTTTCCGGCAGCATCCCCTCTGAACTGGAGCCTTGCTCCTACCTTGAATCTGAACCGACTGGGTAAGTCTAAGGATAACCTGTATTTGAATGCCAGGCACTCAGGTGTGCTTTTCTATGTATTTTAAAAGGCTTGTGGGAAGCTAGATGTAAACTTTCATGTTAGATAGTTTCTCAGCTGACTGGTGCATTGAATTCATTGAGAATAGGAAGGGCTGGTTCAATTCATTTCCATGCCTTATATCGCAGTCATTTTCTGCAACGACGCGTAAGGATTGATTGCCATAGCAACAGTGGTTTAGCTTGTACCGCTGTGAATGTGGTTAATGATAATAGAATTATCTAGTCATTTTAAATCCTGTTATATTATTAGGTCATCTGAACCATCCTCCTGCTATGTATTGAGTTATTCCCTCTAGCCTATCTTGTAGTCCTTTGTCCATGCTGCTTTTACATGTGTTGAGCAGTGGGGATTCTGCTTCTTCCCTTGGGAGACTTTCACAATCTGATATATCACCCCGTTAAGGATTTTCTTCTGATATTTAGCCTCATTTCACCTCCTTTCTCCCAGCTACATGGATTTGTACCACATGGAAGTTCTGTTCTGATCTTCTTCCCTATCAACCATTTGCAATTAGTCCTCCTTTACCTGCATCAGAATGTAACAGCTCAGTATTTGTGCTTTTTAGGATCTTCTTACAGGGAAAAAGCAGGTTTCTAAACCCATCATCTCTTCTTCTTGACTACTGCATTGTGATAGAAAAGTGCCTAGTACTCAAATGCTACTTAGATGACCTGAACTGCATAGGCAAAGAGCTTCCAACTTCCAGTGCTTAAGTAAGTATGCTTCAGCATGCGCACCAGGAGAATGCTGGTTCTTGTGTGTGCATGTGTGCCCTGCTACATCTGATGTCTGTGTGTGGTCTCATAAAGCACAAGAGATGCTCCCTAACCCTTGCCACAAGTCAGTAGAAGTAACCTCTCAATCTGCCCTTCTTGTATGACCAGTCTTAAGCATGGATGGGCTTAGATATCTCTGCTATCCTCCACATAACACAGGTCGCACACTTTATCCTGCCCTGTGATTTCCTATGTTTCTAAATCTTTTCTACCTACATTGCTTTTCCACCATGAAGAGAAGTAATTTCCAGTCATGTCCAAAGAGACATACAAGTGGAAATGCAGTTGTCCTGCTCTACTTCAGGCATTGCACAATCTGTGCTGTGTGTAGGTTGGCTAGACCAGGAATTAATTCAAAATAGGTAAAATAATGTACTTTTCTATGTAGTGAGGCGATGGGTTACCTGCAGATATATTACACCGTTGTCATACTCTGTGTGTGCTTTCTCAAAAGTTGTTGTGGATTTGGTAAATAAGGCAGAAGAGTACTGACATCTTTCCAGTAATCTGTTGTTCTTACTGCTACTTATGCTTTTTGACTAATTTTCTTTGTTAATATATGATGTCACACAGTTGCCCGTTTCTTTTGTTTTTATTAATCTACAGTATAAATAAGTACATACTACATTGATATTCACCCATACTAGCCCATGAGGGCAGAAGACTGGGAATTACCATTTGAAATTACTTTTACAGCTGAATTTGCTGCAAAAATATTTGATGCTACAGTAAAAAACAGGTATATTAAATCTACCTCAGTATTATCATTGACTAATTCTTTAATTTGTGGTGATTTTTTGCTGGGGTTTTTCTGAGAGGTGGTGCTACTTTTTCCAAGATTCTTCCCTTTGAGGCTTAGACTAGATTGCATTTCTCAGAATGCATTATCTTACATTTATTCAAGTTTCAATTTCCTCAGTCACCAGGCTTCTCAGTCCACCAGTGTGATATATATATCTGGAAGGTCTCGCAAAGCTCATTGATCATGTTTTAAAAGATTGTTTTAGACCTAAGTTGTATTTCACTGGCAAATTTCATCACTTTATTTTTAACTTGCTCTTCCAGATTATTAATTCTTTAGGTAACATTATCTTGGTGTCAGTCCCTTAGGAAAGTATTAGCTTTTCTATTTTAAAGATGGTTTTAATGTTCTTTTGTTTCTGTGTGTTTATACTCTCTCGCTCTTTTTCTCTGTCCGTTATTGCCTTCAACCTGGTCGCATGTAAGGAGGGAAAGGCAAGTGCATTTCATTAATTGTAAGGATTCCTCTTGCCTACGGTGTCTAGAATACATGTGTGCAAGGTATTTCTTTAAGGTTTGTTGTTTGTTTGGGCTTTTTTTAATTAAATCAAACTGTGAAAAGGTTATAACTATTAATATTAAGGAACTATTCTGAGCCTGCGTAGCTGAGGATAGACCACAAAAAAAAAAAAGAGCGGGGAACCTGCTGATTTTTGTGAATGAAAATTCACAGGTTTTAAACTCATCTGTTTGTTTCTCCTCGTATTTTCTTCAAATCACATCATTCTGTGCAAACACCATGAGCTTTATTAATTTCAGTGAGAAACCACAACCTTTGTCACAGAATTTTCTATGAATTTTTTTTTAAACTGGCCTTGCCTTTACACTGAGTTGGTTCTTAATTATAAGGTACGGTGACCTTTATCTTATTTCAAAGGTTCACTCTCGAGTCTCTTCAAGATTTGACGATAAAGCAGATGATTTTCTCCTTCCCATCTAGTCAGGAGTATTGGCAGGCCAGTATTATCCTTTCTCAAATTTGCTGGCATTTGAGGAAGTACAAAACACACTCCAGTCCTAATGACATCAAACTGAACTTCCCAAGGACGAGAGAAAAGTCTGTTGGCACGTTACTTGAGTTAGCTATTGTAGCGGCTCTTGCACTGTCCTCTGAAATAGCCAGAGCTGGCTATAATAAGGTACTAGAATAGCCCAGCTACTTAGTGTGGAACTCGATGTATTCTGTGAAACTGGGAAGTGGAAGTGCCTAAAGATCCTGCCCGGGGATGCAGTGGAAGAAGCGCTCAGTGCAGTTTGATTTCTAGAGCTGCTTCTTTCTGAAACCTCAGCATTTGCATGTTCTTTAGGTTTCTTCAAGCCTTCCTTTCATAGTTTGACAAGACAAGCTTCAGAATGATCGGATAATAGGGCTTGCTTCCACTGATTTCCTAAAAGTAGGGGTTTTTGGGTTTCAGAAAATAGGTATGAAGAGTTAAAGCAAAATAAATGTTTCTTCCAGGAGGCCTTAGACTGGACCAGCTTCATTGTCTGGCTCGTCTGGGATTCAGATGTGATTTATGGGAAATTGATAAGAAGTTCCTGTACATTTGGAAACCTTCAGCTTGGCTTTAGCTGTTTTATAACTGATTAAGTCTCAACTAAGAAAACCTTACGTCAAATTCGGAATGTTTAAATGTGGGGTTTAACAATGTCTACCTCCTTTTAACCCTACATGACACAAGTTGTTCTGGTTCCTTATCAAATTTTGTTCCCAAAAATACTATTGTTAACCTTAAAAGAGTGTTGATGTAGACATCTATGTATAAAGTGCTGTGACTTTTTGATATAGCGAAGCACTTGGGCACATGCACCTCTCGTGTACGTGACTTCCATGCCTTCACCTTTTGTTTTTGAGTGGGATGGATGAAGAGGAATTCAACGACAAAATGTGTGGGTTTTTTCCTTCTGTTTACGCATCTTAGCTTTTAATGAACTCAGGAAATAGCACTTAAAAGCATTGTTGTGCCTATGTCTTAATTTGATCTCATCTAAGGAAGATGGTGGAATTTGAGTAATTTGTATGAAGTTGTTTAGGTAACTATGTTGTGACAAATAAAGTTCTGCTGTACATTAGAAACTGGCAGAGAGAAAAACAATTATGGAAAATAGGTCAGCAGTATACAAGGGCAAGAGGGATTTATTCCTGGAAAGCACGCTCATTTTGAAAGAGGGGGAGTGCTGAGATGGCAACTTTAGTGAACAAGACACAATTATTTAGATTAGTTGAAAATAGGTAGGATTTTGAAGGAGGCAACAGAAGAGGGATGAGGTTGGACATAGAGCAGTGCAAGTTACTGAATGATGAAACGAACGCCTTGAGCTGTATGCGAAACCACAGATGAACAGTATCCTTTCGAACAACAGTCTGAGGCCACAGTGTTAGAGGCATTTTAAGTCATCTCTCCTGCTGAAAGAAGCAATCTTGGCCATGGTTTGCTTCCTCCCTTGTGCCTCCCTAAGCTTTAATGAGAGTGTTAATTAGACTGAACTGGACCAGCCTGGGAAACGTAACCAATTCAAATTGTTTTTATTAAACATTAATTTTAATTTAGGTCTTTTGTGTAATGGCACAACTGCTTGAATAAGCAGAAAGGAGAACATGGACAGAGAGATCCAGTGATGAACGTGATCATCGGGGGAGGGGAAATTATGGGACTGCCTCTTTCAACAGACCACATCTGTGGTTTGCCCTGGCCTTGCAGCATGATGGACCACCAGGCTGAGGTGTTGTTATGGGCAACACAATGGAAATACGACTGCTTGGAAATACTGCACCTCCATCACGTGCTGAGTTCAGGCCCCACTGCTCTGACTTGGGGAGAAAAAGGAAGGGAAAGAATCACAAATGGAAATAAGGTTTCTGAGAAGACGTTTTAAGAAAATAATTATATTGAGAAGCTGGTACCTCTTCTGGTGCGACAAATGGCACTAGAGAAGTTATTTCTTGAAATGCTTTTCCTTTTGTATAACTTACAGTTAATTTGCAGAGTGCTTCTGGAGCTGTGGTTCTAGCACTTGTGTGATGTCCTACACTTTGTTCCTCAGTACATTTTAAACAAGAAATCTTCTTTGGTGTCCCTGGATAGCTTAGTGAGGTGGTGGTGATGATGCAGTATGGCTGTTGATCGTGTTTCATCACACGTCGTGTGTGTGTTTTGCATGACAGGAGCCGTGTGCACGTGCTGGTGCAAGCTCAGGACCATACGGTTCCGAGGGAACTGGTGCTTTCCCCAGCCTCTCTCCAGCCATCAGCCTCCAGGGGCAACGGGGCTGGGGGTGCTGTCTGCTGCCCTGAATGGGGAATGACTTACTGTCTGCAGTGATGAGTCTTGATGGTTTTTCGATGTTTTCAGAAATTTGCTTAGTGCTATTTTATTGTTCAAAGTGTCCTTTTGGTTTACTTTAGGAATACACACGAGCATTTTACATTTTTTCTGAAAGTACGGCTCTGTCTATCTCAGAGAGATCACCCAAAACCGAAAGCATCTAAGGCTGGACGTGAACCTCAAAAATATGGAAAGAAATCTTCTGTGCCTCAGTTTCCTCAAATAAAGAAAGAATTTGGAGAATAACTTTTAATCTTCTTCCTGAGGGTGCAGCGAAGCTAAAGCCATTATTGTCCATGAAGTGCTTTTGCCATACTGTGCTGGAGGCCATTACAGAAGTACTGAGTACTATTTATTTTAAATTTGATTTAATGCTTTTGATTAAAAAATTAATAAAATTGTCACAGACCAGATTGTAACCCTGTAGGCACTTGGAAAGGAGCATTCGTAAATGAAGCATTTACTGAGAAGTTTGAAATTGTTTTTCATGTTGACTTCAGCAAAACAAATTGAGCAAAGAACAATGAAAAATGCTATAGTATTTTCTGTTATTAAAATGGTGAATTTGTTTGGTGCCTAAGGTAAAATCCATGTTGTGCAAAAGACCAAAAAAGAAAATGCTACAGCGTAGCAGGGAAACTCAATTGAAGCAATTTTAGTGGAGTTTCTCAGTGAAGGATGAGGTGAAAAGCAAAAAGTGGCACGCAACTGTGCAATTCGGCAAAAGAAAAAACAAAAAAATAAAAGATAGAACTGCAAAATGGTAAAATCTCATCACTCAAACTGTGCACAGGAGCTGAGAGCAGGCTTGGGTGCCTCGTGCCTCTGCGGCAAGGCCGGGTGCCCTGCATTGCCGTCGCGGTGCTGGGGCTCCCTCGGGGATCTTCCTCCACTGGGACTTGAGGCAGGGACTTGCCTGTTTTTTTTGCGTTAGGGCAGGAAGAGCTGAAATGGGAAGAATTAACTTATAGCTATGCAAGTTAGGGATCCCTTAGCTGGGGTGTGTTTGTCCATTTACATGGTGTGTAACACAAAAGACCTTTAAAACAGATACATAGGTATTTTTTTCTTTCCAGCAGTAGGAATTTAAACAACAAAGTCATAAATCAAAGCTCTATGTTAGCAGATCCTAGCAAATGAGAACCGACGATAAATCACTGTCTAAATGAGAGGAAACCCATGTACTATTCTTTAAGCACGATGATAAAATAGTATAATTATGTTTTTTCTAGTTCTTTGGGTGAAATTAACAGGGTGATTTTTAATAACAGAACCCCAAAACTTTGAAAGTTGTGTTTCCTAAATGAGATGAAACTCAAAGTTGAAGAATGCATGCTAACTTTAAACTCCCGGCAATGTAGGGACTTTTATATTGTTGGAAAACAGATATTTTAATTAAATTTTTAAAAAGCCAAGTCTTTAATAAGCTTTCTGATGTCATCTCTAAACAGTCCTGAGCCATGCCGAGAAAAATAATCTGGAATTGAATTTTGTTATTAAGATGCCTGTGTGAGTAAAATGATGTTTTGTGTGACGGAGAACAGAGTGCTGTACTTTTAGCTTGCTTCTAAATTGAGTCTTACGTTCAGTACTCGAGAGGATCGAACTGTTCTGTACTTGGCTGAAGCTAGTGAAATCCTCGCGTGCTGATACAGATCTGCAAATCAAGCAACAAGGGACTATTTCAGATTAAAAAAGAAAAAAGAAATGAATAAGGATAAAAGAGCTATGAGACCTGTTTGAAAATTGCCTAATGACAAATTCAAGTTGCTAAATAAGAAATGCTTTTTGTATCTTAAAAAAAAAAAAAGAAAAAAAAATCCTCAGAAGGATGAAAATCACGGTCTTTGAAAAGGTGAATAATAATATATTCAGGAGCATTACAGGGAAAATGTGAAGTGATTTATGCAGAATTTTCTCCTTTCCTTTGTCTCGATATCAAGGGGAAACTATGTGACTCATCTATAATACATCTCTGCAGAAGTCTTTCAGATCTCTAAACTTATAGGTGGAGGCATGTACATTTGGTTTTCTGCAGGGGAAAAAAGTGTGCGTCCCAATTTCATGTATCCATTGTCATTTCTTCAGCTTTTAAAAATCACACAGGACTTAATGACTTCTTTTTTTTAATGTCTATATACAGAATAAGCTAACTTGTCAGATTAAAGGAAAAAAAAGTATTTAAAATTCTGTTGTTCTACATTAGTTACAAGCAGGTGAACTCAGTGTGGATCTATTTATAGGAGAACTAATGGATGTGCTTAACTTGACCTACTTTAGACTACTCAACAGAAAACACACACACACCGTAGTTGTACCGCTGCCGTGTAATTTAGTTTTACTTCAAGAACAAAATAATGTCTTTGCTGTTGTGACCTTCTAAATGTATATGTATATTTAGAAGCATATATATCTATATAGTTCCTGGATGCCATAGTAACACTCCCTGTTAGAAGTATGTTGTGGGTGTTTTTTTCCTTCCATAAACATCAACTTCTCCATATAAAATGAATGTTAGTTTTTTGTTCTTTGCTGGTCCTGAAATCCCAGATCTGTATGACCTGGAATTGTGGAGTAGGTAGGAAGAACCCAATTTCTTTAAGAAAATGAGACTTAATTTTTAAAAACCACTTCTGTTGTGAAATAATTTAAGTAAAGCATCTTCTGCCGATGCAGGGGCAATTTTCTCTCTGTATGTGGATACTATATGAGTTAACCAGGGGTGGTGGTGGTATATATAGACACATATATATGCATCAGTTAACACGATGAAAGGGAAAATAAATGGTATATGAAGTCATCAACCAGAAGCACGTTTGTTACATGGCAAGTGCCACAGTCATGTTGGCTCGTCATGTGGGTCTGTCTCTGTAATTGAGGTAATTCCTGCATTATTCAAGGTAAATGATAAAAGAGCCTGCACAAAACCAGGCCTGGCCTCTGGGCTAAACTTTGCAGGGGAATTTGATTATACATTGACCTATAATTGTAGCCTTGTTTCAAATAAAGCTGATAACTGTTTCCATTAAAAACATTTCCCATGACTCTGACATCAAAGTATGACTTTGAATGTGTATTTAATATGAACCCTAATATTTGTTTTACACTGGCAGATCCTGGTGGTCTATATGTCAGTCTGTGAATCATGTGACAAGAGTATAAAATTGCGGAGATTTGAACATGGAAATAGTCTATAGATAAGCCTTATTTAAAACAAACAAAGAGCATAGACTTTTGCCTGTGAAACAGATATGTTTTGGGTCCTGAGGAAAAACAGAAAGCCGAATAAAAACTGTAACTAGGCAGTTACACAAAATGAACCCATTTTATTTTTAAGGCAACAGTCAATTTGAGGTAATTTGGTATAGTTGTACATGGGTCTATGAGATAAGTACTTCTCTTTGTAATGCAATGGACACATCTAGAATTTGTTATTGATCAGATCTTCAGAAGGCTCTTTAGATGCTTTGGTTAGTACTGAAAGTGTGGAATCCATGCTTAGCATACTTCAAATATTTAGCACGTGAAAGGTTAGTACGTTCTTATTGCATCTAATCTTTTAGTTGACTTTCTATCACTCCATTGCTTTTTAAAAGCTCTTTTTAGTGGACTCCCCAACAGGTGACATTTTTAGTCCCGGGATGCCCCGTCCAGTCATGCCAAACCTTTTCTAGCTATTCCCATTGGCTGTGGTTGGTTTTGCTTATAGGTCGCTCTGTAAGTGAACTGTCTCACAAATCCATTATGTGATGAAATGTCTTGAGTTTTGTAAATCTTCAGAAACTGCATCTAATAAAATGTTTAAAAAATAAGTTACGGACTGCAAGTGTTACCAGGTGATAAGAAAAGGAAGAGGTGACGCTCGTCTGGTATCTTTGAGCAAGAAGAGGCATTTTGTGGGTCAGCATCCTAAGCTGCTGCTGGGACAATTAAGATCCATTTTAATATTACTGCTTTTCACAGTGTCATATCCAAGTGTCTTATTTGTCTTTGCAAACATGGACTATTATCCCCAACATATTAATAGAGAGATGCACTTTTAAGTGATTTTTGCCACTATTGTATAACAAGTCAGTGTAGGAATTAACAAAGGACTCAATGTTGTCTTCATCTTAAGTCCATCTTAAGTTTGATATGAGAAATAGATCATCAAGGTGTTATCAGGTTCAATTTGGCAACAATTTACACATTTGTCAGTGAACAGAAATTTAGAGCACTGAATTACCATCATTATAATATTTTCTAATATGCTATAAGTATTATGGTGATGCATGTTATTTGTGGACTTAGAGCTGTTGCAAAATGGCTGACCATGAAATAGTAGTTGTGCTACAATAACACTTGAGTCTTCCTTAAAATGTCCCTTAAATACGATCTGGTGGGAACAGCTACATATTTTTGTTATCCATTTGATATTTGCCATCTGTAGGGGAACCTTGATGTATGGATTTGTTACGGTAGCTATCACTTTACAGCACACCTCCTCCCTCTGCCTCCCACCTTGGACTGTCAATAGTCCCAGGGGAGTCACTGAAATGGTCTGGAGTGGGATACCCTCAGCCTGGGGAAAACGAATCTTGTTGTTTTCACCCAAACAGCGAATGCAGTCTATGAGATATGATTACAAATACACATTGTGAAATGCTTGAGAATCAGCTTTGCTTTAGACATTACTCTGCTTTTCTTTCTCTACCAGATCCCATTTTGTGTTGTTTCCCTTGTGTGGGTTTGCTGAGTTGCTTAAGTATTTGCAATTTTTTTTTCCTTTCCCTTTTTTTTTTTTTCTTTTTCTTTTTCTCCTTTTTTCCCCCTCACTATTCTTTCTCTGCTGGTAGGCAAAGACCATTCGGCTACATTAATTAACAAGCGTGTTCGATCAACGACAGAAAAACCCTTTGAGTTTTAATGCATTTCATGCTGTTTGTTGGCAAGCTACCGCTGTAAGGTCATGTCTGAGATTTTCTTTACTGTAAAGAAGCAGAACCAGCAAAATGTCTCAAGTTAAAAGGTTTTCTTGCTAGTGAATTTATCTAACCTACTAAAACTCTTAAAAGGCTCTTGTACTTTTCAGTGCTGTCTGCAGTGCCTACTGTAAAAAAGAATTAACTGCAGCATCATCTAGTAAAAAGCTTTTTTTAGTGGGAGCTCCATTAAATGGCTGAGCAGTATTTGTGTTGTGCTCCTGCCGTTAGCCTGGCTAGCTGTGCGGTAGATGTGTGTGCCACCAAATTGTTACAGAGTGTATGTGTGTGACTTCAGTGACACAGCACAGGTTGTTGAGCCCCTAAAGACTACGGACTTCAGTAACCTCTAAACTAATACGTGCTACAAAATAATTGAGATACTATAGGGCTTGATCAGTTTTTATTAGTATTACAAGGCTTTTAATATATGTTTTAAGAAGAGTCATTAGGCATGAAAGAATGGTAGTTAGTCAAAACTGAATGAAAATGTCGTATAGGTTTGTCAAAGGAAGGTTGTATCAATTATATTCATTGGCTGTCTGGTGTTCTGCTTTTTGGACAATAGGAAATCAAATACATCTGTCTTTAAATCTGTAAAAACATTTGCTTTCAAGGCGCTTCACAACAGAAATAGTGCCATCATGAAGCCAACCAGTTTTAAGGCTCAGCTTGATCAGTTTATTAAATGGGAAATAAGAGATGATTGCCTGTGATAGCAGAGGATGAATTTGATATTCATCAGAGACCTGGGAAATCCCTTCCATTCTATGTTCCTCTGTGTCTACGTGACATCTATTCACTGATTTGACTGAGCAAGGCAAATGCCATTTTAGAGTAGTGAGGTATATAGAAACTATATGAATATTGCCATTTCTAACTGTGGGATGACCATCCTGCACAAGGATGCAAACATAGGGACGACTGAAACGTAAGGAGAATATTAACTTATATATTTCTATATATCTGTCTATAAAAGATTAAATAATTTTTGTGGGTTTTTTATTTAAGTGGATTATGATTTTGTGTAAGATTTCTCTCTCTCCCTCCACCCCCACCCCCCCCACCCCCCCCCGATTACTGATAATAGCAGTGCACCTAGTATAGGACTGATGTGGATTACACAAAGCTCTTAACCTAATTATTTTGTGCGTATATATGTTTGTATTCAAGAGAGAGAACCCCAATTTTTTTTATTCAATAACTTTTGGGTTTCCCCATGTGATCTTTCTAACTGCTCTTCAGATTTGATTGAAAATTGCCATTCTCTGGAGATTTGGCCGGTTAATCAAGAAGTGAGAACATTAGCGCAAAAGCCTGATGCTGGTATATTTGTGCTAGTTAAGACACAGGAAATAGGTCCCTTAGGAGCAGTTTCCTATCAAGTCTGATCATACAGAGAGAGAACCTACTTTATGTTGCAAGGACCAAACAAACATTTATAAAACACAGCTGCCAGGAGACTAATAGCAAATATGGTCTCTTCTTCCATAATCATTACAGAGAAGTGCAGGAGAATATAAAGGAAAAGATGAAGGGAAGGGCATATTTTAATAACATAAGCATTATTTTTGTTGTGTCCCAGCTGGGGGAAAAAATACTGGTATGCAGTCTTACAGGAGCTTTTCTTTATTGGTAACGTGTCATTCTCTACATTAAAATCTGAAGTACCTGTTGGAAGTTATATACTGTTCCTTTCCGTTTGGTATTTATAGTATTTTCACTCACTACACTAAAATCTAAAAAATTAAATGCTAGAAAAGAAACAAGTGTGAATTCTTCTTCCAAAACACAGAGGCTGTTTGTTGAAAGGCTTTTATTTGCGGAGGGGTGTATGTGTGATATATTTCTCATAAGTTGGTCACGCTGGTAGCTCTGCCTGTTTACTGCGATGGTTACAATGCTTGCTGTTTCCTGCTTTCTGTTGGTAATGCTAGTAAAAATCCTAAAAGTGTTGTATAATGAGAACACCTACCCCATGTGAAAATACTTTGCTGCAGTTGCTCTGCAGACTTGTAAAAATACAACAGATTTCATTACATTTTAAGAGATGGTTCCTTTGTATAGCTCTTGTGTTCCCATGTGAGCCCGTCTTTCTGCTGAGGCTGGATCTCTTGTTCAGTTAACAACTTCACAAGTCAGAAAAAAATGTCATTTGTGTACGATGAGAACAGATTTACTACAATTTACAGCTAAATTTCCCAGACTTTCTCTTTTCACTGAATACGTTAAATCTCGGCATGGTTGAGTGTGCTTTCCCAGGGAAGGGCACTCCAGTGGAGTGAGCCGGCTGCGATGCTGGCTTGCGCATGCTGCAGGATGGGGCCGGTCATGGATGCCAAGCACTGGTACCCTGGCTGTCCTGGCTTTCCATAATCCCCTTCCCAGCGCTCAGACAAGCTGGAGGATTAAGCTCTCTAAATTGAGTGTAACTTAACAGCTAAGTCAGGGCAGGAAGACGCAGGTTTGGGAGAAGGAGCCTGTAATTGGTGTTGGAGATGCAGGTAGAGACACAAGAGGAATGGATATAACACTGCGGGCTGCAGAAGTGAGTGAGGAGGTTGGTGGTGAAACCTTAGCACAGCTCCATGCACACATGTATTGCGATAACCTTTACCTACAGCTTCCCTTTCTTTAATGTTAGTTGGGATTTACTCAATGCACAGGATACTTACTGTTTACACAAGGGACCAGTCAGGTTTTTTTCACTTGTGTTGGTCAGTTTTGCCAACCTTGCCGTGGAGTGCTCAAGTCCTTTGAAAGCAGAGTTACTCTCTTCCATACAACCGTTATCACTAAAATACCTAATAACTTTCTGGACAATAATGAAATAGTTATTATATTCCTCTGAACTGAAAAAACCCCAAACACCTTTACTCCCATTTTTTTCAGTTATTGGTAGAATGGAGATGTTGCTTTTGAATTTGAGAGATGGGATAAAGTGTTCAGAGAAGACAGATTTACACAGAACTCTTACGTGCCTTCAGAGCCCGTTTCCCATTGTGTCAGGCTGAAGTAGATTGTTATCAGCACTTGCTCGGACCAGGCACCTAGGAATGAAGACTGCACAAATGAAACATGTAGGAATTTAAGTGGCTGCACTAACTTAATTCAGACTC
This sequence comes from Burhinus oedicnemus, assembly GCA_008921705.1. Lineage (NCBI taxonomy): Eukaryota > Metazoa > Chordata > Aves > Charadriiformes > Burhinidae > Burhinus > Burhinus oedicnemus. The sequence continues at coordinate 148,262 of VFFE01006784.1, read as the reverse complement.
CCTGGCTGCTATTGAGTTTTCTGCAGGTAATCATCTAAAGAAGATGAGGGAATGTGAAGAAGTTCTGCTTATGTTTTTGGGGAGTTCATTACAAGTGTATCGAACAGCAGAGATGAGTGGGAAAGTGCTTCTTTGAAGATGAAGTAGTGACTAGTACTAATTGTGGATTTATCGGAGGCAGGAGCTGATATTTTGGTAACGACAAATAAAATGTCCAGTAAGATAGGGAAGGCATGGCTGGTTTTGAGCTTTGGAAATAAAACAAGGCAGCCTTCACTCAGAAATAATCTCAGGAAATGTAATTAAAGGGTCTGTTTAGGTTCATATATATTGAATAAGGTTCTGTTGGCAAGCGTAATGCTGACATTTCTTAACTCTGAGGATTTTGTAATCCTAAGAGGTAATAGGGACATTTTCTTCAAAAATGTAAAAAAAAATTGGCAACTTTTCATCTGTATTTCATTAACGCTGTGCAGGTGAACTGTGAAATGGACCTTTCTCTATGCAGAACTGCTAGCATTAATAGTCTGTTTTGAACAGTTAGGAGTTTTTAGATCATTAATTTTATTACAGAACTTGGAACAATAATGAAAAAAAAGTTGGTTTTTCTTTTAGAACAGTGGCTTGACTTGCTTTGGCACCTACTTAAACTTTTTTGTTTTATAATATTTGCAAGACTCTGCTGCAGCATACCTGTGCACAAACTTGACTCTTAGAAGACAAGGGAATTTTGACCAGATCAATTTAAAAGTAAAACTAACTCTTTGAAATTCCTAATTCTCTTAAACTAGGAGAAATTTTAAGAACTTTGCTTTCTTTTTGATGCCATTACATTTTTTCATCTCTGTATAAGTAGCCTAAGTACATGACAGATGGCACGTGTGCTTTATGGACAGTTACATCCATGTCTGGTGGCACAGCGAGGTTCGGGTGAGAAGCCCTGGCTGAGGCATCTCAGCAAAAGGGAATTGGAATTTTACACTGAATGCATTAGAGTACGTGGAAATACACTGGAAGAGATGCTTTAAATTTTCCTCTGTGCGGTAAAAATGAAATGATCTCTTAATGACTTCATTTCAATTTTGGAAAAAAAATAATTCTGTCTGTAGTGGCTGTACCTTAAAAGGTGTATCTTTTGATATAGCAGGAATCGGTGTTTATTTATAGAGAGAAAAGAAGCCTTACAAGTTTGGGAGTTGGCTCAAATCAGTTATTTCTGAGAAATGTCTGCAATGATATCCATCTGGCTTCTCAGAAACTTTCTGGGTCTTCTAAATGTCCTTTTCCTTGGTTTACCTCATGATAACACATCCAGGTGGAATTTGCCTTTCAGAAGAAAACTACTTTCCAAATAAAGAAATAATTGCTTGATGCAGAGATTTTCACAGCTAGTTGCTTTTCTTAGTAAATCAGAATTTTAAGTTAAATCCCTCTGCAGGTGTCCAATTTTTCTCTCCGTTCACTTCAGTGTAAATCAAAATCTGTGTTATTTTGAGAAGAAAAGAGAGCCTGATTACTATAATATTAAAGATTTTTAAAAGGATACATCATACATCTGTTGATTATGGCAGTAGTGCTTTCGTTAGGGTTGTGATTCCTCCTCTAAGCACCTATTTACAGGCACATGCCTGTTTTTGATACAGATCTGTCTGCTGGCTGGGAAAAGCCAGACAGAGGCGTGTGGGAGCTGCTGTTTCTTAATTGCTTGGATAACTGACAGTGAGTCTGGTTCCAAAACTTGCTGTGTTTATAATTCTCGATACAAAAGGCACAAAAAGTAGATGTGATGGTGCCAGATAGCATCTGTTTTACATAGCTTTTGGTTTGCAGTTTCTGATGTGTTATATGCTAATATTAAAAGATACAGAATAGGCAGGAGGCAGGTGAGTTGGCTGTTGCCTTTGTCCTGTCCGTGCTCGGGGTCGGGCAGGGGGACGCTCCTTCCCTTGGCAGAATAAACTTCTGGACCACCAGGTGGGACAGAAGGAAGGAAAATGGGATGTGCAACAAGTGGAGAGGCGTCAGTGTTAGCTGACATTAGGAGGCTCTGCGAATGAGAGCAAAGACACTATCAGAGCTGGGAAGTGGTGGAAAGAAGGATTTCCACAAGGATTTAGCTCGAGTCTTGCACGGTGGGCTGTATCTCAGGAGGGCGCTGAAAGTGGGTCTATCAAGAGCAAGGCTGAAGGACTGTTACAAAGACTGAGTGGGGCAAGGAGAGTTTTGCTTTCAGACTTACTTTAAGCTAGTCAAGTATAAAACTTGTGGGGCTGGAAGATGGTAAAGTGTAGGGCCCAAGTTTTTGCATGTAACTTTAGAATTATCATGGAGATTTGAATATTTATTTATTTTTAAACGTTATGCAGTTGTACATACAGAACTTCAGCTGAAATCTGTAAATACAGAAATGTAAGCACCTGCTTATGTCATATTTATGAATTATATGGATTTTCCTTTATATTGGGTTTATAAGCAACTTTTACTATATGGAAAATATTTTATTTTGAATTCTTGTTTACATTCATAATGCAGTTTGAGGCAGGTTCAAGATGCTGGTTAACCTTTGAAATGTATTACTTGCCTAGTGCTTAACAGAGATAGATGACGAAGAAGTGCATATTAAAGCCTCTCAAAACACAGGATCATCAATCTTCAAGTAGCTTGGCTTCACGCAGCGCACTGCTATCCAGGATGCACAAGGCATATCTACATCCCATGGAAGCTTGATGCATCCAGCCTCCTGCTTGTGCAGATTCTCTGTGGAAATGTCAATTGGACATTACCAACTGCCTCTGCCTGCCTTTAATATCTCCTCAATAATTTATTATATTGTCTGACTCTGTGTGCGGAACTCATAACCTATCACTTATTATTTTACTGACTTGATGGCTCTGACTCTAGAATCTAAGTTCGTGTTTGAAACCTGCTGTTCACACTTTATAATATTTCCTGTTTGTTCACACAGGTAATTGAAAGTATAAACTTCTAATAAGTAACACAGATGTAAGAATGGTTTTAGATCTTCTTACTGGTAGTCCTTGAATTACCTTGATCTAAATTTGAAAGTACAGCGTTCACAACTTTGACATTAAAATTATATATTCGGTGAATAATATATGTACTTTTTGGAAAGTCAAATTAAAAATAAAATCAATTGGTGAGCATTAGAGCCTCACGTAACTCTTTGATGTCAGCCTTTTCTGGCATGCTATTAATAAAGGCCTGTGATAAAATGTTTAAAGAGGTCTTGGTACTACAAGCTGCATTTTCTTACACCGTTTTTAACTCTTTGCAAATGAGTCTGAGTGAGCTGCCTTGTGTATTCATTCGAGCCCCCAGTAACCTGCCCAGAGAGAACTTGAGAGGAGTTTGCCCAAACACTGCTGACCGTCAGCTGATTTTGTGCTTTTACTTGGGTACCTTTTAAAAAAATGCTGGCTGTGATAGCTTCTGTGGTGTTGCTTTTACAACTGTAGTAAAATCAAGATATAAAACTGACTAAACTATAAATATCATTACAAAAATGCATAAAGCAACAATAAACAATTTCCAACAGTTTCAGACAGCAACAGAAAAGATTTTTGTAGTTGTGGAAGTGCACATTTCCACTGCACATGTGGTAACCCAAATAATCTGAAAGTGGTAAAATGACATTATTAAAATGAGTTAATCTATTAAACCTAGGTTTAAATGATTTTTTTTTCTTTTTTTTTTTTTTTTTTTTTTTTTTTTTACTATCTAGGATGAAGATCGAACAGAGGAGGACAAGGGCAGAGTTGAGCCTGTTGGACATGCAGACACTGGTTTGGAGAATGCTACCAATTTTTCCCTGGAGTAAGTTACTGGCAGAACACATTGTTTTTATGAGTCTTGAGACTGAACATAGACTAACAAAAAACTCACAAAAATTTGAGTGATACTGCTCTTAAGAAAATGGGGCAGTCTTTTTTAGGTTATGTGTCGTTTTGGTTTTAAACAATTTGCTTCATGGACCTTTTTAAAGCAGATTTTGAACAGTTTAAAAAGCCTGTGTTAAAGATGAGCATCGGAAACTTGACATTTATAAGTGCTGATGCTACAGTAGATTTTCTGCCTCAAAGAAGATGCTTATTTGATGGAACTCTGAAAACTTGACAGAAGGAATAGGGTCAGTGCTAGCACAAAGAAACCAACTGACAAAATTTCAAGGGGAAAATCTTAATTCCTGTCCCCAGTTTACCATCTACTGGGAAGATGTGCATGGGGATCACATAAGTTGTGTGGTAAAAAACCTTATGCTTTGTGGATGGATCAAAATGGATGTTGTTTAGGACTGGGAAGCTCCTTCTAATTTAAAAAAAAAAATCAGTAAAGCATATTTTCTTTCATCACAAGAATAGAGCAAGCTTGACCTTATGGATTTCATTGTAAAGAGCTGATCCATACCTTACTGTGGAATTAATGAGAAAATATCCCTTCTAACCTTAAACTAAACCTTTTAAATTTATTAAACTTAAATTTTAAATAAAAATAAATCTTCTGCTCCTATTATTTCTGAATTAAATTATGAATTAGGTGCAGAGGGTTTAAATGTTAGATAAAGATCATGGTGACATCTGTTAGGCAATACATGGTGAGTTTTACTCCGTTTGATTTACAAAATCTGTTACATTGTAAATTCCAAATGCTGTTTGCTAAATAGAGTTTGCAGAACTTCTGTCAAATTTAATGCTCCTTGGTGTTGCTTTTAAGTACCTTTTTGACTTCTCATCATATGCTACTTCATTCTTTTCTGTTTTGATACTGTACTTTTTTGTATGTTTGTTTGAAGTAGTTGGCCCAAACTTCTGAGAAAATCAGGAAGCAACATTGAAACATCTCTCTTAGGAAGGGGTCATTTCCTTTTATTTTCTGTTTTCCAGAGTTTAACATTTGAATTTGGGTTTGATTTACTGTGAGAAAAAGTATAAGAAAAATGGGTGCATTTTGGAAAAAAGGAAGGTCACTGACTCAAGCAATAGGACAAGTTAAACAGCGTAGGTCCACTTATGACAGTTCCTAGTGAATCATACTGATTTTCACTTGTTCTCTTCCTCAGCCCTCAGTTTTCTTTTAAGCTAATAGGAAAGTTGGGAAAAAGTTGATCATAAGGGGCAACAGGGTTACCAATAGCAAAAAATGTCTTTTAGAGGACCTTTTGGATGTGAAAGACTTTGCTTGATTCCCTTGAGCTTCTTTAATGAAAACTTAGTCTTAATGTACAGTGGGAATGAAATTAAGTTAGCCTATACAGAAACTGGAACAGGGAACATTACCAAATGCTGTAATGCTGTCAGTCTTAAAATGTTTGTCCAAGTCTGAAGAATAATGTGTTTTTGGCTGATGTCTCTCAGCTCTCCTATGCTTGCAATACTTTCTTCAGATAAATGATGGCAACGGGGATAGAGACCTTCCATTTGTAGTGTTTAAAAAACAAGTTAAAAAAATCAGACATGAATTGAGACATACAGCAAATATAAAGGCTACCTTAAAAATATATCAAAAAAATTAATGTGGAAGAAATATAAACCAATATGTAACACAGGATTTTTGTTGACTTCCTAATAATATGTGGTCTGGTTATTCTCAGACTCCAGATTAAGTGCTGCAAGCTTTTGTGGTGGGCCGCTGTATGATCAAGAGCTTATTGAAGGAAGTAGAAAATATTTTACTGCTATCGTAGGGGATTGGTCTTGCTCTTTGCTCCATTTCTAGATTAAATTTGATTTGTACACTTATGAGAAACAAGCTTCCTAAAGATCTGTGTATATATATGAAAGGCCAGGAAGAAGTGTGTAATACTAGAGAGATGCATAAGCCACAAATTGAGATCGTGGCTTTTGTTCAGATCTGTTACTTCCAGGTTTACTGAGAGGTTTGGCCTTCATGTATTATTTTCTTATTTGAGTATTTATACCTCTTTATAGTCTATGGGCTATATTCCACCTTTCCAGATGTGGGCATGTTTCAAATGCATTAGTAGATTTGGTCCAAATCTATTTCTAGAATTTTTGCATGTCTCTTCCTGAACCTGTACTTTCCTCTTTTACTTTTTCCCTGTCTACAGCAAAAATTTTAATTGAAAACTAGATGCACAGTTGCTTCAGGAGGACGTCTGGTTGGTTTTGAATGTTACAGTTAAATCTTAGTTTGGAAACTTTGCCTAGTAAGGAGATACAGATACAGCAAGCTTCCAGTAAAAGAAATGGAATTACAATAAGACGTATTAATGTGTTTTAAAACTAGAAGAATTTAATCAACTAAAAATTTAATAATTCTTACTTGATTAGGGAGTATTTATGTAAAAGCTAATGTTAAGGCTTAGAGTGGGATGTCCCTAAGGTAAAAAAATAAAGCATGCTAGCACTATGATCAGCATTTAGGCTTCTGAGGAAAAATTGTGTGTGGTTTTTAAGGTATTTCTGCTCAATGGTCCAAACAGTTAACTTTAAATTTAAGTTTAGAATAAGAAAGAAATAAAACAATATACATGCAATGATGATATCTATTTTTAGGTAGCAAGCTAAGTTTATGAAAAAATTATGTTGTTTGTTTTATTAATTGAACTATTTTTGATGATTGATCTCCTTTCATGCCATCAGATTAATCTTCAGGTACGTAGCATTCAACAATGCTTTCATCACCATGACTTGATTTCTGGAATGGTTTTGTTTTTCTGTGTATGTTTGTGTGGGGTTTTTTGGTTCCTTCACAGTACATGTTCATATTCCCTCATTCGTCATTGTCTCACAGTGATATGGTAAAGCTCGTAGAAGTCTCCAACGACGGTGGGCCTTTGGGAATCCATGTAGTGCCTTTCAGTGCCCGAGGCGGAAGGTAAAGTATTGTGTAGGATTTTAATTGAATTGTAACTTGCTGTGTTTTATCTTAGTTGTGTTAACTTTTGTATTGTGTGCCTTTGCCTTCTGTAGAATATTGTATGTTTTTCAAAAGGCAGTCTCACTGATTAAGAAAGGGTGAAATGCAAGTTTACTGACTCTCTACTTGGAATGGACTCTATAATGGAAAGGCTCTGCTTAAAGGGAATTAGAACTGTGGGGTTTTAATAGAGGCTCTGTTGTGATCTCACAGGAAGTTTCCTTTTGAACTCTTAAAATTATAATCTGCTGCTTTAATTCAGGTGTATATGTATGCAGTGTTTCCCTGCTGACTATTTAGAGCCACAAGTTCCCAAATAACAGCAGGAATCTAAACCAGAGGCATCCTGTGCTGTGCTTGATAAGAGTGGAAGAGAAGACAATCATCATGCATCCGGTATTTAGTGTTGTCCCATCTATTGGGGTTAAAATGAAGTATCAAAACCAGTTGAAACATTCTGGATTTGGGTGAACCTGTTTTGTTATATGACAGGCTGGAACTCCTGAAGTTGGATTTTGTAAAAAAAAAAAATGTGTAAAGAAAGTCCTTTACATTAAAAAATACAATGTGGAGGATTAAATTAGTAAACAGAATGCATCATCTCTAATGCTTTCTTTGCTAAAGTGGAGTTTTAGCATTTAGGGTCATTAACATTGTCTGAGAAAAACAGCTTAACGTTTGTAGTAATTAGTGGTGGACTTTCTACGTTTTTAAGTATGTTGAAAAATGATAGTTCTTCAGGAATATATGGAAATTTTATTTTGGTGGTGCATATTCTAAGTATACAGTGTATTTTCCCTCTTTAAGAAAAAGGGGAACTAATACATATTTTAAAAAGTAATCTTTGATTGCAAATGAAGGGGTGTCATGTTCTCACATGCCTGTCAACCCAGCAGCAATTTCAGTTTAGTAATTAAGAGCAAAACTAACTTGCTATACATATATATATCTTAAGTATTAATATCCTCTTTTCAGAAATGATACATGTATTTTTCCTTTTATACCAAATACCTTCACAGGATTTTAAACACAGTAGAAGAGCTTTATTTGCAGTTGTTACTTTAAACCCAATGCTTTCAGAGCCATACTGACGTGTATTATGAGAAAATGTAATTTTTTAAATTTAAGGCTACTTTTTCTGAGGACTACAAGTATTAAGAACGAACTTCCGTAAAGTAGTAAATTCTTCTCTTCATGATCTGAAATTTAGTAAGTTCAGTGTGGGGATGAAAAGGGCAGGAGTGAAGGGTACTTCAGACATAAGCTCAGAAGTAAATCCCATAAAGTTGAAAATAGTTGAAATATTCACGCAGTTATCTGAGATTTAGGCAGTGTGAAGGCCAAGAAGAAAACCGGTTTAAGAATGTTGGCTGCCTACTAAGTACTTGTTTAATAAAATTGATGTTAGAAATGTAGATTTTGACATTTTAAATAAGAATTTTAACTCAAGTAAAATTGATGTCCAGGATGTTAACGTGGTTGTCAAGTCTGAGGCATAGCTTAACTGTTTATACATAATGAGAGCATGTAAAATGAAAAAGCTGTAAACACAGAAATAAAATATCTCACTTTTTTTTAAGGATGCTAGCTATGTCAAGAGCTCCGAAGGACTTTTAACTCCTTTTTTGTCCTGAGTTTGGGATCATAGAATCATAGAATCGTTTAGGTTGGAAAAGACCTTTAAGATCATCCAGTCCAACCGTTGACCCAGCTCTACCAGGTCTGTCTCTAAGCACCACATCTACACAACTTTTAAACACATCTAGGGATGGTGACTCAACCACCTCCCTGGGCAGCCTGTTCCAATGGTTGATAACTCTTTCAGTGAAAAATTTTTTCCTAATGTCTAGCCTAAACCTCCCCTGGTGCAACTTGAACCCGTTTCCTCTTCTCCTGTCACTAGTTACTTGGAAGAAGAGACCAGCTCCCATCTCACCACAGCCTCCTTTCAGGTAGTTGTAGAGAGCAATAAGGTCTCCCCTCAGCCTTCTCTTCTCCGGACTAAACAATCCTAAAATCCTCAGTCGCTCCCCATAAGACGTGTTCTCCAGACCCCTCACCAGCTTCGTTGCCCTTCTCTGGACACGCTCCAGCACCTCAATGTCCCTCCTATACTGTGGTGCCCAGAACCAAACACAGTACTCAAGCTGCGGCCTCACCAGCACTGAGTACAGGGGCACGATCACTTCCCTACTCCTGCTGGCCACACTATTCTTGATACAGGCCAAGATGCCGTTGGCCTTCTTGGCTACCTGGGCGCACTGCTGGCTCGTGTTCAGCGGGCTGTCCACCAGGACCCCCAGATCCTTTTCTGCCAGGCAGCTTTCCAGCCACTCCTCCCCAAGCCTGTAGCGTTGCCTGGGGTTGTTGTGACCCAAGTGCAGGACCCGGCACTTGGCCTTGTTAAACCTCATGCAGTTGGCTTCAGCCCATCCATCCAGCCTGTCCAGATCTCTCTGTAGAGCCTTCCTACCCTCAAGCAGTTCAAGACTCCCGCTTAATTTGGTGTCATCTGCAAAGTTACTGAGGATGCACTCAATCCCCTCCTCCAGATCATCAATAAAGATATTAAACAAGGGTGGCCCCAAAACTGAGCCCTGAGGAACACTGCTTGAGACCTGCCGCCAGCTGGATTTAACACCATTCACCACAACTCTCTGGGCTTGGCCATCCAGCCAGTTTTCAATCCAGCAAAGCCATGGGCTGCCAGTTTCTCTAGCAGAATGCTGTGGGAGACTGTGTCAAAGGCCTTACTAAAGTCCAAGTAGACAACATCCACAGCCTTTCCGTCATCCACCAGGCAGGTCACGTGGTCGTAAAAGGAGATCAGGTTGGTCAAACAGGACCTGCCTTTCATGAACCCATGCTGGCTGGGCCTGATCCCCTGGTTGTCCGTCACATGCCACGTGAGTGCACTCAGGATGATCCGTTCCATGATCTTTCCTGGCACTGAGGTCAGGCTGACAGGCCTGTAATTGCCTGGATCCTCCTTCCAGTCCTTCTTGTAGATGAGTGTCACATTGGCAAGCCTCCAGTCATCTGGGACCTCCCCTGTTGACCAAGACCGCTGATAAATGATGGAGAGTGGCTTGGCAAGCTCCTCCGCCAGCTCCCTCAGCACTCTCCGGTGGATCCCATCTGGGCCCATAGACTTGTGGCTGTCTAGTTGGCGTGGTAGATCACTAACTGCTTCCTCTTGGATTATGGGGGGATTATTCTGTTCTTCATCCCTGTCTTCCAGCTCAGGGGGCTGAATACCCTGAGGATGACTGGTCTTACTATTAAAGACTGAGGCAAAGAAGGCATTAAGTACCTCAGCCTTCTCCTCATCCTTGTTGACAATCTTGCCCTCTGCATCCAATAAGGGGTGGAGATTCTCCCTGGCTCTCTTTTTGTTGTTAATGTATTTGTAAAAAGCTTTTTTGTTATCTGTTATGACAGTGGCCAGATTAAGTTCTAGCTGTTCTTTCGCCTTTCTGATGTTTTTTCTGCATGACCTAACTAGATCCCTGTACTCTTTTTGAGCTGCCTGCCCCTTCTTCCAAAGGTGGTAAACTCTTCTTTTTTTCCTGAGTCCCAGCAAAAGCTCCCTGTTGAGCCAGGCTGGTCATCTTCTTTATATGATAAGTTTTATTACAGGAAAGCCAATCTTAAATATAGATGTTTAGAATCGGGACATACTTGAAAATCAAATTCTGTTACAAGGGAAATAATTTGTATATTAAAATTTGTCTACTTTTTCTTCATAATACTAGAACTCCCCTCATTGACAAATGGATGGTACGTGCAATTGCTGTCTGAGTTTTTTTCGAACCCCTCCAAAATAATCTGCTGGAGAGGGAAGATACTTGGGTCCATGTCTTGAAAGTGTGGAGGTGCAGAGTTGGAGACGACCTCGGATATTTCCATAACATTTCTTCCATGCTCTCTACATTTTAGTGGAGAAAAAGTAGAGTTCATTGCTCAGTGTGGATGATAAGCACTCGTGTTGTACTGCTGCTTTACTGTCAACTGTGCCCACACCTCCACACCTCTACATGCTTTCAGTGAGAACAACGACGTTTTCTCCAGCTTCCTGTAGTGTGGGCAGGGAAAGGAATGCACCCATCTTCAGTTTTGGTGCACTTGGTGCGGGTTTTTAGTTCCTTTATGATTTTTTTTAATTTTTTTTTTTTTTAAACTCCTGGTCCCCCAGCTGTTTTGACCAGATAAGAGACACTTGGTTCTACTTTTGCAAGTTTCAGAGGGAAAGCAGATGCTTGGCAGGGATCCTCTCCTGCCTACTTGTTTCTCACTCTAGCACATGGCTGGTCTTTGTTCCTCCTCTGACTGCAGAGCACCCTGCTCTGTGCTACAGTGAACTAACTAACTTGAGCAGGGGATCTGCCTAGTAGAAACCTAAATATACAAAACCAAACCAAGGGCTTAGTAAAGACTTCGAGAGATGTCCAAAAAGAAAAGATCTGATGTATCATATGCCTTAGTCCATTTGCCCACCGTTGTTTTATATTTGTTTGGTGTTCAATTCCAGTTATGCTATGTTTTCAATTATTTTTCTTCCAGTTCCTTGTTTTTGCTTTTGAAAATGTTACTTAATAGGCAATGGTTATTAAATCAGTAATTTCAAAACGTGAAAAAGTGTAAGAACATACTAAAGCAATTCTTCCTTTTTTTTCCCCTGTGCAATAAGCAAGGGGCCTTCTCCCACTAAAAAATCCCCCCCCCTCCTAAAGCAAACACCCCAGACCTTTAAAAATGATATGCCATAACTATGTCCTTTATTTATATTGAGGAAATACTTGACTTTTTCATGGTCTTCTGAGGGTTTGGGTTTAGAGAAAGAATCTGTCTTCAATATTGGCTTTTGATCTTGAGCAAAATCTGTAAAGATGTCTCCCTCATCTATATAGATGCTACTAATTATGTCTGTTCCTAGTAAAACGGAGACTTTTTTAAATGGAAAAAAAATATCTCCATAATTGTCTCAGAAAAGTACTATTGATTTGTACAGACATGGTCAAACTTTCTTCTGAGGGTATGTTTCCCTATTATCATTCTGTTTGTACCACTAGAAGTTCATCAGTCCTTTATTGGCTTTTTTGATCATATGCTTTGGATATCAGAGCTTGTTCACCTTATGAAAAGGGAGGAGTGGTATGCATATTCATTACCTTATGATTGTGAAGTTTTTCAAGGTAAAGGTTTTGTTTGCCAAACCTGCTGGCACATTTTTGCAATGGCATAGATGCAGAATAGGAGGCATGAAAATGAAAGCAGAAAGAAGGACAGAATAGAAAGTGAACAGGAAAGTGTTTAGATAAAGAGTAGAGCAAAGAGGAAACAGATGAAAGCATAAAAGGAAAGAAAATTCTAAATCTGTGCAAAATTGCCTTTAGCACCAATCCTTCCTTCCTTTTTGGTACAGAAGAAAATAGGTGCTCAGAAAGGAGAGCACGTATTCAGCCCCTTAAGAATAACATTTGAGCAGTCCTGGCTGATGGAAGATGTTCTGTTGTTGCATAAATGGGGTTGCATCGAGTTGTCCTCTGCAAGCTTATGTAGCCTCTTTTACTTTTAAGAGTCTTCGAAATCTTCTCAAGCTCCGTACCCTAGCTGCCCTTCTGAAATCCTACCATGTCTGTCTTTGGAAGGAGGTTCAACTGACACAAGGAATATATGACATAACATCAGAAATCTCTGTGAATAATGATATGGAAGTTATAGTCCCGTGGTCCCAAGACTACTGTGAAGTCTACTTAGTAAAACAGAACAGAAAAAGATTTGGATATTCATCTGAAAACCCCATAAAGAACATCCATTAATAAGTATCAGACATGTTACTTTGATGTAAAACAGTATGTAGGGCTCTGCCAGCTTTTCTTCCCATTGAAGCTTGCCACAAGCTCCATGATAAACTGTACATCTAAAACCTGGCAGCTAAAAATATTTTAATCTGTGTTTTTATGTTATATAACCTGAATGTCTTAAAATTATTAAGGGAGTCTCAGAAGAATGGGAAAAACAAGAGACTGAATTTTATTGCTTTTAGTCACATTAAATGACAAACTTAACAGATTATATTAAAAAAATGAAAAACCTCAAATGAAGGTAGGCATGATGTATACACAATTCCCATACTAGAAAATTGTTTATACATACACAATGTTCTGTTCTGTAGTTGTCGCCTTTTTTTTTTGCTTTTAGTGGAAGTGCCCTTCATTTTCTAGAATTTATAAATCACTTCATATTTCACTGTAAAAGTTTTAGTCTTTTACTCAAGATACAAAGAAAACTAAAGTAGTATCTAACGGCCATTGTCTATACTGAGAGTCCTTAATACGGCCTTCAAGGTGCCTCTCTAACGATCATATTCTGTTTGATCATCTAGGAAGTATGTGTTATCTGCATCTCCATTTATTCCTCTCCTGCATTTCCAACCTTTTAAGTCTCAAAGGTAGCCATGGTTTTCAAAAACATACGCATTGGGAAAAGATTCCCTATGGTGTGAATGTACCATTTCCTCACTCTTTTAGCTGAATTCAAGGCTTTCTTTGTCTGATCTCATCCTTTTAAAAGTTATATAAACTTAATTTGAAGTATTATCCAAGCTAAAAAGCTGAGGAGTAGTTACCAAAGGTTGGAAATTGGTTCCGGACTTCAGGCGTGAAAGCTGATAAAGTTATTTTAATGCCGCTGCAGTAGCTCTGTGACGTCAATGTTGTGCAAAGGAGTTTATGTCCAATTAACAGTGATCAGCCACGATAATTTAACTTGAAGAAACAAGCTGATTTACTTACTCTGACCTTCAGATCTCAGGAAATTTATATGGTGTTTATGTTCCTGTAGAACTTCTCAGAGATCTTTCATTGCATGAAACTGCTCCACATCAGCTTTTCAGTCAATCCTTAATTTTGTCCCTTAATCTAGTTTTTTGCCTTTTCATGTTAGTGACTTTACATAAACATCTAAATTGGTTATTTTCTGTTCTGTCTGATTTGATTATGATACAGTTAGCTTGCAGGTAATAGGTAAATAACTTCAGTGTGTGCGTACAATGGACGGTGATGGCCAAATCATATTCTAGATGCTCAATGTAATATTTTTATTACTCTCATAGTATTTACACTGTCAGTTTTTATTAAGACAAATTATCATCATTTCCATACAGCTGGATGGCATGTGGGGAGTTCACGATTTCAAAGAACTACCCAGACTAACTCAGGCAATTTAGATGTCAATAAAACATTCACTGCTTGTTTCTAGTTTTATCATTGGTTGTAATTTATACTGAGAACTGAAATGTTAACACATGTAGCTGAGTTTATTTTAATTGTATAATTAGAGTAATGAACCTTGTGGAAATACACTGGTGCAAATGGTAATATAATCTAAGCTGTTTACATTCCCAGTTAGGTATTTCAAACAAATACAAAGATTGAGCTCTGTGCTTTGATACTATTTCCCTTCTGTCCCCACGTCAGGTAATGTTAGTCTAAGACAGTGCAGGTACCAAATTTCCATTTATAGTTATTGTTTCTAGAGGGTTACAAGCTTTCACAGTGTTTTGCAGAGGTTCACACAATATTTAATCCCATTCTTGAAGAAGTTATAGTTTAAGATGTTTATAATGGAAGAACTTAGATGTTAGAAAACACGTTGACTTACTTTAACTGGACAAGATTAAGCAAATTCAAATGCACCCTGTATTTGTATGCTACGTGGTTCTGTTTAAGCAAATATATATACTGACTTTTGTATTTTATACTGGATTGGTTTACAGACTTTCAAAATTTATGTTTTTTCCTAATGTAGGAAACATAATATTGAAACTGTACTAGAGCTACATCTCCACTTATCAGGATTAATGGTGGCGGCATACAGCAAGGAAGAAAAAATCCAATTAGTTTTTAGGTTATTGCATATTTGCAATATCAGGTCTATGCTGTTTATCTCCAGTTACTGCAACAACAAACATGAATTCCCGTAATGCCTTTTTTTTTAGAGTCATATTCTTACATCTAACCATAATATGCTGAAGAAATACTATAGGAAATTGGTAGGGTTTTGTTACTAAAATTTTCAGGGACATACATTTTCTGCAAGTTGTATGAGAGTTTACTCTGCTATGCAGAACGCCATTCAGGAATTTGTTTCTGGAACTATGTCTAAAGGGATCTTTGCCCCATGTGTTCATAAATATATATATATATATATATATATATATAAAAAAGCAGCACTGTGAGGATCCTGGTTTCAAATTTGACTCTGGCTGTTCATCCAGCCTTGAATCTGTTCTCAGTGACTGTAGCTTTATATGCCTTGGTTAACCTAGCTCTAACATTTGTTAAAAAGCAAAATCCTCATGAGCACCATATGTTGTGTGTGAGATGAGCAATCTTGCATAAGTAGAACTTGTAGCCTTTGTTTAATGAGATTATTTGCAATTTTGACTGGTAGTTTATTTGTGTTACGTTATTTTACCATTGGTTAGGATTAGTAATATTTTTACTAGATTTGAGAGCTTAGGTGAAGTACATTCAAGAAATGACAAACTATGCATAAAGATACATCTTGCATTAATAATTTAACTTCAAAATTCGAAACAGTAGAAAGCAGTTTTTCAAGAAAAATGCTATGCAAAAAATGATAGACAAATTACTTTGTAATCATAAGTACGTGGAGATATTAGGATGAAATAATCACATTATTTTATATAGTGTATTATCATAATATTAGCTTGGAGTGTTGTACTTTGTGTAGAATATGTTTTGATATTTAGTATTAGATATTTTGATATTTTTAATATCTAACCATATAAACAAGACACCTGTTGCAGTTATGGTGTATGCTCTCGTGCAAGCATTGCCTGCACATCCAAATTCTGAATTGTCTTTGGGCATTACAGATGAGCACACCTGCATCAAAGTGCTGTTGGGCATGAAGTGAAAGCAAAGGAAGAGTAGACACAATTCTTTCCTCTCCCCCTCAAATATTTTGGTGGTTTTCTCTTAAATGTAGCATTCCCACTTTCATATTTGCTTGCTTGTCTCTTCCCCATTTAGAGATACCCTCTTCAGTAACTTCACTCTGGGGCTCAAAGACGTCTCCCCAGAGACAACTTACACGTGAAAAAGTTACCAACTTGTTTTCTAACCATTAGTTTCATATGTATCAAAACTAGAATTCTGAGAAAAATAATGCAGTGAAGGCATACAAGTCTTTTTCCTTTTCTTAGAGAAATGCAAATATTGTTATTATTAACATTCATAAATGTTATTTTAGTGCTTTCTGCAACTAACAAACATAATCTATAAAACTTATTTTTATAATTATTTACAATGTTTTAAAAATCTGAGACTATGTTCAAGGCTTATTTTAGTGAACAGAAGGAAAAAGGGATTGAATCAATATTTTGTAAATTTGTTGTTTTATTTCCTATGACAAATGCCTTCATAATTGTCAGCAAATTTTAGTACAATATATGCAGCACAACATGCTCATTAAGTTAGTGTTTGGCTGTTGTGGACTTCAGAGGTTTTTTCTTTCATGCAATCTATTAGAGGATTGTGAAAAGGCAAAAAGGAAACCACCTAGAATATCTAGATAGTACTTCCCAGATCATATCCTAAAAAGCTTTTCACTAGCTCATTGATCAGAAAAAAAACAGGGAGGAATTGGTTTTGCTTTCGGAAAAAAGCAAAAACTTTTCTTTTCTTTTTTATTGGGAGATGCTGGGTTATTGGAAGGAATCGACAAAAGGTGGAACTTTCCAGACCCAAAGAATATCAAGTTGGGATGGGGAGGGATAGGACTAGATACACACTAGTACTGGTTTTGTTTTTCAAGGATTTTTTTTCTGAAATGCATGTGTTCTAGAGAAATGATACTTTAGCTTTATGGAATCTTTCTGGTTCTTGTGCTCACCAACATTATTGCGAAGAGCCAGATTGCTAATTGCAGCAGCTGAGCTAAAGTCAAGCCCAGTCACGTCAGTGACTGCACCCAAGCAGTCCATGGGGAACCAAATGAGGGTGGGGAACGTTTGCTTCTGATGGGGACCCCCCCACATGTCAAAGGTCTAGTATTTTAGGTGTTTGCGAAATATTCCATATCAGTTGGAAACAAAATAGTATCACTTAAATGTTAATGTCTGACTCAAACGTTGTTTGATGATTTGTGTTGTCAAAATGCTTTATGTTGTTTTTCTCCTCACAGTCTGTTTACATGTATAGATCCTTTCAACATCTAGGTGGTTCCAAAATGGAAATACTACTAGGATTGTTTCTTTCACTCCTTCATCTGCCTTCTAGGAGAAAATGCATGACTGTTCTATAAAATAAATGTCTTATTTGCATATGTTGATGATAAATTGGTAAACGAATTTAAAGTGGAAGAAATAAGTTAAAGTTAATTTTGCTTTTCTGACCCATTTGATGAAGTGCTCAAGTGCATATATAACTTTTGAGTGCATGAGGAGTCCTTTTAAGCATCATTGACTGCTCGTTTACTTTGAGGTATGTGTGAAGTGCTATGATCACTGAATGTTTTGTGCTAAAAGGCATATGTGGTCTTGCAATTCCTGCCACGCAACCAAGTATTTTTCACGCCATGCCTTGAAATGACTTCTGAAAAAGTCATGCTGTTGACTTGGATGATGTGAATTTGACCCACTGATATGTCCTGTGGGTTTTCAATGTAAAGCTCATCTTGTTTAAAAAAATCATATGCAGTGTCGATGCAAAAATAATCCTGAAGATTGAATCCTTCTTCAAACCTAGAGTTCAGGTATAGAAACATCATTGATTTTTCACGCTATCTTACCCAATACCTCAGAAATCCACTCTTCAGGATCCATTTCACAATTTCAGGTTGAATATTTGTTTACTTTTTCTGTCTAAGCATGTCCTTAAGATGACACTCTGGGTAAGCACTAGACAGAGGTGACCAACTCATTGCACAAAGGCTATCAAATGGTAATTGTCTTCAGTCATTTCCGAACCAATTAATGTAAGATAATATGCTGAATTAAAAATGGCATTTAAGTTTTCAATTTCAAAGCTCCTGAATCCTCTATCCATCCCTTCATTATAGGCTGCTTATTATGTGAGATGACCCCACGTTTCACTTGCACAGAAGCAGTAGGGATGGCTGTGGTATTCTCTGCTAATTCAGAAATTTGAATTTTAAGTTGAACCTGTTCAACTTCAGTTAACTAGCACAAACGATGCTGGCTGTCAGATGTGCTGTGCCTCATGCAGCTTTTACTGCTCAGAAATTCAGGCCTTTTGCAAGAATGGACATGCTATCATCATACTGCCTGTTCGTTCTTACTTTTAAATGATGTTCTTGATTCACCTAAGGGTCTTTGTTTCACAGATAATTCAGGTAATGCTTATAAATTATTTGAAACTGCGATATCCTACTTCAAGGTAAAGACGGTTTAAAATTTATTTTCTATAGTGATTATGATAAAATATTAAATTAGTAGGATTTTCTGTGCTGCAAATTGTTAGAACAGTAATAATTTGTAATCTTAATGTTCCAGAACCCTGGGGCTGCTGGTAAAGCGATTGGAGAAAGGTGGAAAAGCTGAACAAGAAAACCTTTTTCGTGAGAATGATTGTATTGTCAGGATTAACGATGGAGACCTTCGGAACAGGAGATTTGAACAGTAAGTGTACTTACCACACATTACATTGCATTATTTAATCTTTAACACTGCACCATGCAGTGATTTGAGGAAATAAAGTATTTAAGAAAAAATTGTCTAAGCTTGCCTTTCTAATAAAGAATAGATACACTAAGGGATGTTAATGGTTTTTGATTAGCCAAACTACAAAAAATTCAGGATAATTATTGTCATTAGAGTATATGCACTTCTCATTTGATTGTTTTTGCACATTATGGATTTTTTTTTCTTCTTGCGTTGGTAAACTGTTTATTGTGAAATTCCCATGTGATTTTTGCTCTTATACTTGCAATGCATCGTGTTCAATACATGTGGACAGCATGGAGACTTTATTTTTAACAGTCAAAAAGCATTTGTGGTTTTGTATGTGTGACAACTAAAGGTCCTATATGCAGAAACTTCCTTGAGAAGTTTGAAAGATCATAAACGTTTGCTCAGTGGAAGCCTGGTCTTGGTAGAATCCCGAAATGGTGACTTTTTAAAGTGAAATCAGGTTGTAGTTCACACACAGATAATTGAAAAGCAGCAAAAAGGTATGCAGAAAATGAGTGACTTCAAAGATGGTACTATTGTTCTGAAAACCCTAACATGTTGAGGGCCAAAGGAATACCATTTATTCTGATCGTCCTGTACTTAATATACGTTTGAAATGTGGTTTTTATTTCTGTGACTAATCTGTTCTAATCTGGATTGGAACATGACCCTGTACTATGTGGTGGAAAGCAGTTTGTCTCTGCATGTTTTAAGGTTCTGAATCACAATTTGTTAAGTTTGTGAAGCATCTTGTTGACTTTGTGTACTTTGGATCATGACCCAAAGCCCAATGTCCATCTGTGCAGGATTAAACATTTTTTTCATATGTATTAATGTTGTATTCAGAAAGACTACTAACTTACAAAAAGTAAAGTGTAAACTAGACTTTTTGCAAGACTGCATATACTCTCAGCAAATTATGGAAATACATAGTCTTTGTATAAAGTGCAATTTTCATTCTAATAATTCTGTTGTTACCGTGATTACTGTATCTGAAGAAGCAATTATCAAGGTCCAAAACAAAAGGATACTGCAGTCCTGCCATAGAACTGTCTGCGTTTCAAGACTGTGGTTAAGGTTTTTGCTATTCCGAGTCCAGTATTTGGTACGTTAGTTGTTAAGCATATTTAACCATTGTGTTACCCTAAGGCAATAAACCCTAGCACAAAGCAGACCAAGTAGACTAGGCTCAAGTTTTATGGTTTATGCTTGAATGCAATGTGTCTGTCAGCTTGTGTTGCTTAATTAACATCAGTAATTATGCTTATAGTGTCTTGTAGTCTGCCAGTCCTAATTTGCTAATTTTCTGTTCATTTTGAAACCTAGAGCACAGCATATGTTTCGCCAAGCCATGCGTACGCCGTTCATTTGGTTCCATGTGGTCCCTGCGGCAAATAAAGAGCAGTATGAACAGTTGTCCCAAAGTGAGAAGAACACGTACTACTCCAGCCGGTTCAGCCCCGATTCCCAGTATGCTGACGGCAAAAGTATTAACAATTCTGGACTTCACACGTTACAAAGAATGTCTCGAGCGGGTAACCAGTCCGATCAGACAGACTCCTACTCGCAGCTACCTCATAGTGTGAATTCATCAGGGAAACCACCCTCGGGCCTGGTACCATCACCTCAGAAAGTTCTCACCTCCACTGCAAACAGTGGGTATAACACCAAAAAGATAGGGAAGAGGCTCAGTATACAGCTGAGAAAAGGTAAGGCGGTTAGCGCGCTCCTCATATAGCGTGAGGTATGTGTGCATAGTACATGTACGTGTGTCCAATGCCATTGTATTGGGCAGGACAGCTTGCAGTAGCGTGGGGGATGTGATGGGTTGATTTTGGAAGCCAGGTTGTCCCCAACAGCCCGCCCGGGCTCCAGCCTTGCATTTGCATTGTGCAGCATGTTTGAAAAAGGCTGTTTTGAAGAGTTAACTTTGTTGTTCTTTTGTTGGCTTTAATATTGTTTTCTGTCTCTCAACTAATAAAAAGAAGTGCAGTAAGTGCTACAAATCCTGTTGGCCAAGACCTAGGGATACTTAATATAAGTAAATACTTAATATAAGTAAATAAGCTAAAATGGTTCATATTCTGTACTTTACAGATATCATAACTTTTCAAATTGAATGACTGTGATTTTGCCATTAGATTTTAAGAGTGTGTTGGTAAATTGGACTTTCTCATTTTCAGCTAAAGCTTTTCTTTATTCCACTGGGATGCAAAAGCCTTTGTTTAAATGGCTGAGATGTAATGCTGTATTTCCTACCTTGGGCCTTATGCTAATGTAGTTTGAATGGGGGTGAGAGACTATTTAAGGGCAGAGGAGAAAGCAGTGCATGCTTATCTCAACATCTATGTTATATGTGCCCATGTAGATGCATTGGAACATCTGTGGAATTTTTATGATGTTTGAATATCCTAAGTGAGAAAATTTGTTATTTTTGTGTAGTTACCATCTAGATGCTTCTAAGATAGTTTGAAGTATAATCAAATGACATTTAGGTGCAAGTATTTCTTAGCTCTTGGGAAATGATTTTTTTAAAGGATTAGACATGCTTAAGATTAGATATAATTTGATCTCTAGGAGCAAGAATAGGGTTTATATTACACAGCAAAAAGTTTACCCACGTGACAACATTCTCCGTGAGCTCAAAGTACGTTCCCCTTAGAATATTGTATGTGCTTAGTGTTAATAATTTTTATTAATTAACCTTTTTATTGAAACATATCAAAGACAATGCATTGAATGGTAGAGAGTTTACAGTTTCACAGGTACCAGGCTACTTGTCACATTATCATTATGCTTTCCTTTCTATGAACTTCACATGAACCACCAGATTGCTTCTTTCTGGTTGCTGAATTTTAAGCTCTACAAACTTGGATGACATAAGGTTGAGTTGACAGTTTGCTTCTGTTGTTGATGCTCCTTCAAGAAATTCTTTAGGCCATCAGCTCAGATCAGCCTGCTTGGAAAAACTTATTGTTATTGGCTGACTAAGGAATCACTGTGCTTATGAATACGCTCTCTGTCATTACAGTCATTTTTACCTATCTTTTTGTGTCTGCAGAAGCCTGTAGAACTATCACTCGGACGTTACAGAAAAGAGTTCTTAGTCGGGAGCAGAAATATACATTTTATATAATTTAAAAGCACCAATAAATGAATATAGAATATGGGAACACCATATTTTTGCACGAAACAAATGTGGTGTTATAGCTGCACATAAAATACGAGAATATAATTTTGATGAGTTATGGATTCTTTGACTGGGATGTGAGGTGACATTTTGGTCATCTTGCTCTGGATACTGCTTCATAAATACCCTCCCTTCTTCCAGAGTGTAATTTAGCCTTGCTGGCACCAATATATTAGATGGTTTTGGAGTGAAGGAGATGCATTCTATCTGTTGATGGAAAGTGATCTATAAGATACTTTAACATCGAGTTCACACCAGAGAGGTTTGATGTTCTTACACTACTAAAAGCTTTGAAATCCATATCTAGAATATATTTCAGAAGTTTAGAGCAGATATTTATTCCTAACAGTTTGCTTATATGCTACTACTGTTTATGAAGAAATGGCACCCAGCTCAGATTATAGACAGAAACTATTTGGTGTACTGTATTTTATACATGGTGATTTAAAAAAAAAAAATAATTGTGCATAAGGAAGGATACCTGTTTATCATTGCTGTCTTTCATTTGTTAATATCCACTGCAGAAAGAGGCATGTCCTCCCATTTTGGCTTTCATTTGATCACTCTGAGAACATACGTGTGGAGGAACAAATGAAGCAAAACCCTGAAGTACGCTCCCAAGTAGTTTGTTATAAATATGAGTGCAATAGGGATGTTGATTGTCTTTGATTATTTCTAATGAAGAATGTTGTAATAATACAGGCTTTATAGATATTTAACAAATGTGCTTTCTTTGTAGCTAACAAACAGCAGTTATTTCACCAATTATCATCATTAGATTAAAAACTCCTTGTGGGGTGCGTTAAGGCATACAAGCATGTAAGGCTTCATCTTGAAATTCACTTTCGATTTAACCTGTGCATTCTGGTTAATGATGTAGTACATGAGAATTGACTCTTTTTCGATAGGACAGACCTTCTTTATTACAGCTGTGTTTTTATATATTGCATGAGCTTTATTATATAAAATGACATGGTAAGATAACTCTAGAGCGTGTGCTTCTATAATTATGATTTCTTAATATTTATTGCTGTTTTGGCATTTTAAAATAACCTGAACTTTCATAGGATTTAGCTGTTTAATAAAGTCAGAAGAGAAGGTCAGTCATATGTTTCAGTCAATGCAGAATGTTTGTTGGCTTTTCTAAATGAAAATGGATATCTGTTTATCTTTCCTTAAAGGTCAGGGCCTGAACTTTAAGCATATAGATGTAGGGGTTATTGGTGATATTCTAATGCCATTAAGGCTGTATAACAGTCTGGCTTAATAGCTCACACAAATTAAGATAGTACAAGACATGACAGTGAGCCTGTGTTTATATACATTTTGGTGTAAGCTGATACACAGTAAGTATAAATAAATAAAAATAGTTCTTTACAGCTGATACATGGAGAAAATAAAACCACTGATATAACACCCAGAGCACTAGGATAAATTTTTACCTCATATATATATATATATATATATATACATACCAGGACAATTCCAGAGTGGTTTTTTTTTTTTGACTGGAAGGGTTCGAGCCAATGCAGTTGAGAGAAGTTTAGTCCAGCACTTATAAATAATAAGTAACAAATTTACAACAAATGATTCTAAGGCTTAGTCTTTGAGCACTGAGTAACTCGCAGCATTTAGCCTGACACTCGCTAAAGCATTCAAAAGACCACTTTTCAATTGGACATTGTATTCCTCAGTTTTCATATATACTGGTTTGGACATCACTGTACTAAGACAAGCCTGAAGTACTCAGGCTTGAAATTAGCTTCATTTTATTTGAATACCCTTAAGTATAACACCCATTGCATTGGGTCATTTCTATCTGTAACTATGTATTTGTCCAGCTAAATGAAGTATGTAATTCTTTAGGTAAAATGTCAAAACCGAGCTCTTGTTTTCCAAGTTGGTCCTAGTTCCACCAAATATTTTGCTATTTTTTTTGTCTGTAGTATTCAGTGAATCAGGACTTCAGCCTACATCTCCCCGCTTCAGGAGAGTGACCTGTCTACTGGCCATGGGAGTTATGATCATCTCTTCCTTTTTGGCACAAAGAATATTTCTCTCTTGCAAAATGGTATAGCTTCAAGAGAAAGAAATGAGTGACACAACTGCAGGACACCTTACAGCAGGAAAGCTGTAGGAATCACCAAGTCCATTACAGAAAGGGTGTAGCAGCCATGCCTTAGGAGAGGAGTTCTGAGAGGAAGGAGGCACCTGTGTGCACTGCAACAGAGAAAAATGGCTAAAATGTAGATGTGAGGAGAATTACAAGACTCGTTGCTCTTCAGAGTTTCTTGTTGGATTCCTGTTTGGCTTGCTGGTCCTTCTGTGGTTATTAATGCTGTGTCTTACATACAGAGCCGAGCTTAAACACTGCAGGTCCCACCAGGTGGCTAGGCAGTCAGGGTTATGGTGCGGTGACGCTCAGCCCTGCCGCGCCCAAGCTCCTTTCTGCGAGAAGTCATTAGAGACGCAAATAAGATGCCATGAGTGGTTTGGGAGTATGCTAATTTAAAATGTCATCAGATTTGCTATGGAGTAAAGCACGTATATAGACGATTACTTGTTTTACGTGGGTTTATATAGCAGAGCGTACAAGATAGGACCCTGAACTTGTCTGTCAGATATCCTGCATCATGGATCTGAAGTGTACAGATTTGCATGCATTTTTCATCATACTCTCTTATTTTCCCACACAGTTTCTTGAGCCAGATTTTAAAAATGACATTTTAGAATTTTATTTTAAATTTCTTTTGAAGTAATATGTTCTCTTAGACTGATTTTAGAATTAGTGTTCAGATGCAGTAGGGGTGTTTGTCACTTTTGAAATGAAGCACATAGATTCCTAAATTACTTAGGTGACCTTGAGAAAGGAGATTCAAAAGTGAAGTAAATCATTTTTGGCATTATTAGTCACTGAAGAAACATGAACTGCATCAAGTTTCATCTTACCATTTTTTTAAAAACACTGCTGATCACTATTTATTAGCAGGCTGTAGCAAAAAGAGAAGAATGTTTCTATTAGGTTGATCAAAGATCTTCTTGAGAGGTCCGAGCTTTGCTTGGAGAAATAGAAGTTGTTCCAAATCACTCAACTACATAAAAATTGGCATGCAATTAATTTGTCTTGATTGTATATGTGGCTGCAGAAATTTATAGACAACTGAGCAGTCAGCCTTCTAAGCAGTCATTTGCACGTACAGTTACCCTGACTACACGTACACAAGTTCTGAAAATACGGGACTTAAACTAGGAGCAGTAAAATAACTTTTCAGGAAGTATCTGAAATGGTCTTGGTTAGTTTAGTGAAGCCCCTGACAATAAGGAGAACATACTTGCTGTTCAGCTCTTGCATGAGGTCCAGTCCTTAATAAAAACTGCTTGCTAGCATGAAACAGGATAATTATTTCAGCAATCACCCAGCCATACATGGATCTCAAGAAAGAGTCTACTGTGAAAAAGTAGGAATTTGAAATGCTTGGAAGAAAAGTGTCTACTCTGATTATTTTCAGACAGCGTTTGACCCTTCTGCTTAGTTTTATTGTAATGTTACCTCTCTCCTTATTCTGGATCTTTTTATAATCTAATACTTTCGTTAAGTGGGGATGCTTTATTTTGTAGTTTTTGTGACTTCATGTCACAAACTGTTTATATGTATAACCAACCTCCCTTACTGTTTTAGGAAAGGGAGAGTGTGTTCTTTGCCTTTCATGAGGAGTCTGCACTTTTCCTTAACAATCCTTTATTCCATCTGAGGACTGTTCACCCACATGGATTTTCCATACATAGATTGTTCTGAAATGTTGTCTGCTTCTTTTGCATAAGTACTAACAAATGTGGTGCCCAATTGTCTGATTATCAAACATTTTCTATTGTTTTAGAAGTGAGATTTTTTTAAAAAAGTTTAGAGAGATCTGCACTGAAGTACCTGAGAACTCATCTGCATTTTCTTAAATTAGAGGAGAAAGAAGAGCGTGATTTACTTCTAGCTCTGCTGTCAGTCCTGAAAGGGAAGATAACTGTAAGAGAAGTATCATAAGAAGTTGACAGTGTAGGTCCTTATTGGGTCTCTGAACTAATGTCCTTTTGAGAGTGACAGGAAAGTACTGGAAGCAGTGCAGAAGTGATGCTTGCTTTTTGTCTCATGTACTGGCAGTGTTTCTACCCAGCAGCGTATTTTGCTGTTGAGAATTTAGACCTGCAGTTGATGCTGGAAAAGGAGCATGCAATTTTTCATGCAGAAGAGCCTTAGAAACAGAAACGTTATACCAGACACATCAAGAAGATAATCCTAGTATTAGTGAGATATGAAACGCTTCTTCACTGGGAGATAACAGAAAACCTAGTTACCTCTAGTAGGATTTAGTATTTTTTTTAGCATCCTGTCAGTTTATGATCAGGCTGATTCCAAATAAGATGATGATGTTTATTTTGAATACGTATTTAATTAAGTTTGTGAAACTTTTTTGCCTACCTGTATTAATGCTACTGGAACCAGTTTCCTCCAAAACAGCAACTGAAGCATCAAATCTGCCTCTTTTCTATTTGTACAACATAGTTCTTTTACTATTGTAACTGCCCTTTTTATTCACCTAATACTACTTTGTCTTCAGCTCAGAGCTGGCTGAGCTCTTGAGGGTAATGCGACCTTAGAAGGCGTGTTCAGCATCATGTTCAAGAGAAAAGGGGAGCTCTGACTTGTCGAGAGAGCTGCTGATTTATCAAAGAAGCCTAAGAATTTGAATTACACAAATTAGTGGGTAATTTTTAAGTGTTATTATCACTCGGTGTAATTTGATAGTTGTCAGAAATGACAGCTATAAAGGGAGGAAGATGTTTTCTACCTTCTTTTTTTTTTTTAAAATCTGCAAGAGATTAAGGTGAACATAGCTCAAATAATCTAGACATTGCAAAGTAAAGCTCCTAGCTTTAGGTAGGATGGCTCCCGTGTTTTCAAAATAGTGGAAATTCCTTCTATTATCTACTGTTGTTCTGGTTCTGCCTCTATGTGTGTCCAGTTTCTCCCATATTATTAGTATAAATCAGAGATATCAGAGGAGCCTACAGTACTTTTGCACAGTTCTGTCATTATTATAATGCAGTTTTACACCCAGGGAACTGAAAACATTTTAACAGCAGGAAGATATTAAGATGTTATATGCATTTCTAGCAACAGGATAACTGAAATACATGGAGAGGGATAACTAAATCAGTTAGGTGGATGAAAAGAAAAAAAAAAAAGCTTAAAATTAGTCCAGTCACAGAAGTTATACTTATTTTTGGCCTTGGTCGAATGTATGCATTTATTTCCCAATCTTGGGAACTTCTAATTTATATACAATAAACATAGGAGTTTATGAAGCTTTATTATACAGCTAAGGGTAGCTCTAGTGCATGAATAGTAAAATGAAGCAGTGAAAAAATAAGAGGAAAATGACACCCAAAAGCTGCCTTGTGCAGAGTTGTACAGAGCAGCATAGCAAAGTGGAACCCAGTTGAGGCCCCTTCTTTCCGCAGAAACAAGTAATTAGAATTTTCTTCTGCTAATATCTGGGCTCAGTGTGGATTTGTGGCATTCTGCCGGCTTTGGTAGAGGCTTTCTGGAGATTTGACAGCAGAAAATGCCACAGTCCAAATTTATATCCTATGTGCATTTGTAATGTGAACATTTCAACTTCTGTTTTTTCCGCGGGGGTTTAAAGTGGAGTGTGTGAACCAGACATCTGTAATGATGCTGTAATCAGGCTATGGGGATTAAGCTTATTAATAATGAAAAATTGTTCTGGGCACGGAGTCATGTTCTGATATTACTTCACAAATTTTAGCAGACAAAACCTGTACTCAAAGAGCAGTATTCAACACAGATCCTTAAAATAAGGAAAAGATAAATTCCATAAAAAGCTGAGGTTTGTCTTAAAAAAACCTTACACCTATACAAATAATCTTCATGTGTTGCAAGGAGTTAAAGAGCTCTATGAACGTTTGAAGCATCATTAAAATTGTGAAGTCTCCAAAGTAAAATATAGATGTTATGAGATCTGATGTTATTTTTCATCTCTGCGTAATAGCAGTGATAAATTTTATAGCAGCCTGAAAGTGGATGAAGACTTTCAAATTCAAATGTCACTTTTTCAGCTATCTGCAATGCTGCAGACATAAGGAAGGAGGTCGTCTCACAATAGTTAGCCTAGAGGAATTGATCCAAATTTCCTGAACAATACGAGCTGCATGCACTTGCTGTGGATACTTGAGGACTTAGATATTTCAAGATTAAGACTTTAAAAGGTTATATCCCTCCCAGCCCTGTCACCAGTGTCAACTTACTTCTTAACATGGTTACCATCTTGATAATAAAATACGTTGTACTAAATTTTAATGAAATGTAATTGTGCAGATTTCAGAAATCTGCATGTAGACTAACGTTGACTATATTGGACTCCTGCTTCCTTTTCACACGTGTGAATATTAACCTGCTCAGTTAAAAAGCAGGCTCACCAAATGAACGTGGGGAACGGTAAGACAGAAATTAATTCAGCCTTTAACCTCAAACGGTTATATAGTTGTGTGTCTTTCACACAGGTTGTGTTCAGCTTCCCAGGGCTCAAAGCTGAGAACTGTTGCATAGAAGTTCAGCTTCTGTCTGTCCCCGTGATTTTATGCAAAGGGCTGCGTTGTGCAGCTTTTAGGGACCATACCTGGTACTGCCGAGTCCTAACTGCAGGTTGCCTGAGTAGGTCAGGTTGAATGTAGGTTGGGCATGCCTCTGCCTACCTACTGAACTGGAACTGTAGACGTATCTTGACAACCTCTGAGACGTTTCAAATGGAAGTTGTAGGTGCTGGCTCTCTATCAGGGATGCTCTCCGCTGAATGTCCGTCTGCGTTCCGTGCTAGATTAAGTGTCCTGAATAGACTTCATGTTCAATGTTGCGGGGCGGGGGGCGCAGTGTGTGTTTCAGCGTAGAGTTTCAAAGGTTGTTGATAACACTGAACAGATTACATCAAAGAGAGGATCACAAAGGGGCTTTCTGCATAGTAGGAAAGGCTTGTGTTTGTCCTCTCAGCTTGTGAATCGCAGAGCTGGTGGGGTCCTAAGGTACACTTCAATAACCAACTCTGGGCATAATTTCTCTGAAATACGAGCAAGCCTTATTTGCTGTATTGACTGGACCCCCTCTCTGGATTTCTCTAGGTCATCTTAAACATCTCTGTTTTGCTTCAGTCAGTCTTAGCCACGTGTAGTCGGTCACCTGGCTGCACAGCAGGACCTCAGAAGCGGGGGCCTGGCTCTGCTCCCTGCCTGTGTGGCGGAGGGCGGGCTGGGGGCCAGCGAGAGCCGGGGTGAAGCCCTGGGGCGGAGGAGCTGTTGACAGAAAACAGCCTGAGGTCCCTGGGAGCAGAAGAAATGAGACCACTGAGCTCTGGTTCTGTCTGTCACCTGCCGGTGTCCATAAGTGAGCTGACGAAGCCCCGTGGCCAGCAGTGTCGGCTGACTGACATTGCTGAAAGAGTCGCAAAAGAGAAAGAAAGGATCGTTGACGAGATCCGGATTGACAAGGGGGAAGGCAGTGGTAGGATATCAGATATGCTTTGTTCTGATTCCTTGTCACTCAGTTCATCTGAAATAGAAAGTTGGAAATATGGCAATGACTTGGAAAATCATCAGAACAGCAAGTTGCAAGGAGGGCCTGCTGAGCCACCTGTGCCAAGGCTCAGTGCTTCAGCTATAGCGTTCCTGTATATGCCTTTTTTTCTTTTTTTGCCATGCAGTAATTCTTACGTCTTACATGTGTATTTTCATGGATTGTATCAGGGAGGTATACATACATTCTGCTGGCTAAAAATAATATATAATAGTGTGTTTTAACAAGTAATATTCTACATTCT
Source organism: Burhinus oedicnemus (assembly GCA_008921705.1). Lineage (NCBI taxonomy): Eukaryota > Metazoa > Chordata > Aves > Charadriiformes > Burhinidae > Burhinus > Burhinus oedicnemus. The sequence goes on along the minus strand of VFFE01006784.1, from coordinate 118,570 downwards.
TTATGCAGGTACAGAAGGCTTGGGATTTAGCATTACTTCAAGAGATGTCCCAATTGGTGGCTCTGCTCCAATTTATGTGAAAAACATCCTTCCAAGAGGTGCAGCTATTCAAGACGGGAGACTAAAAGCTGGAGACCGATTAATTGAGGTGATGAAGTGTTACACGTTGTTTGTCTGTGTTTTGGCATGAGCCCGTGCACTAGTTCACTTCCAAAAGCCCTTAGTAGTATACATTGTAGGAAAATGTTTTCTTTTTTCTCCTTTTTTTTTTTTTTTTTTTTTTTTTTTTTTTTAGGTAACAGATCAAGGGCTGTGCATTTTCAGCACATCACTGTTTTTAAAAGCTGGACCCAGGCATACTATGAAAACATGAGTTTATATGTCCTTATGTGAATATAGTCCCATGGTCTTGCGTTGCTGTTTAGGAACAAGTTGAAACAAATTAATGGTTACCTAATAAAGGGCATTAAATCAGCGTGGAGTGACAGACCAGAAATTATTGGAGATGTTGCCAAGTATGGAAGACAAAAACCTTCAAAAGGTTTAGTGAATTAACTTAAAGGCACAATACAAGAGGAGGCCGTGCTACAGAGAATCAAGGCCGCTTCCCTCCTGAAGGGAGGATATCCTCAAGGGAATTCAATTTGTCTTAGATAGGCACACAGCAGAGATGTTCCTGCAAATCCAGCTGGAGTGATATAAGATGTTACCACCCACAGCTCTTCATTACTGTCCCTAAGCCAAATGGCACTGGAGGTACAGCTGAGACTGTAACTGCCTCTCAGTGCCCTAACTCCACTTTACTGCAAAATTGGCAAAGTCAGCTTGAATTGCCGCTGGAGGATAGCCCTCTGTAATTACTGTAATTCAGGGTAACCCAGATGACTTGGGTGGAAGGGGACTGAGAAGCATTTAAGACAACAGTTATGGCATCTCAGCTGTGTGAGCTGTGATCTCTTACGAGGGAAAAGGAAAAGATGGTTTGCTGACTTCTGAGCACCATGCTCTCTTGCTTAACACCGTGAGCTGATTTGCCGTACATTTCCAAAATGTTTCTGAACAGGCAAGCCTGAGAATACCCTGTCTTTCTCTGGCTTCTCCCTTACTCAAGTTAGCCCATAGAGTTAGCCCATGGGAGATTTAACTGTATGTGTTCCATGCCTGTCTACTGGTAAGTGATATGTGGAGGCCAAAGGGTTCAACTCCTGAAGAAAGGCAAAATAAGGAGTAACTGCTCCAAAGTTATTTTTGGGGAAAAAAAAATGTTTTCTACTTTTAACACAATTTATTGTGCAAGGTGTATTTGGAAGATATGTATAACACCAAGGCATGTGGAAACTGAACCAGTTTTGGATCACATGTTGATTTTGCCAAAGGATTTTTATGCAGAAATTCTTGTAAAAAATATTGGTAATTGGAATTCGTTGGCTTTACGGTATACTGGAGTATACAGTTGCTGCTAAAGAGGAGGGAAATACCATTATCTTGGCTTCTTGTTTGTATTGGTATGTAAAGAATGCATGTTTTATTAGTTCTATTAAATGGAAGCTGTACTGAGCCAATAAGCAGATGGCTTCAGTGAGGTTTTTTTAATACTCTCCCATATGATTCACGTGACTTTTTGGTATGAATTTCTGCTGATTTTCCTCTTTTGGAGTCTTACCAGTTTCTAATATTTCCTTTGTTACAGGTAAATGGAGTTGATTTAACAGGCAAAACTCAAGAAGAAGTTGTGTCCTTGCTGCGAAGCACCAAGATGGGTGGGACCGTCAGCCTTCTGATTTTTCGACAGGAAGAAACATTCCATCCAAGGGAACTGGTGCGTAAAATAGAGAGCAGCTAAGAGATTTAGATGAGTATGAGCAAATGATGTGATCTTGTCACCTGCTAGTAAGCATGCATGGCCAGCACTGAACATAAGAAAAAAAAACCCAGCTATTTTGCTTTATTTAGAACATTTTACACAAATGTTTTTTATTCTCTTCGAGATCTGCTATTGGAATTAAGTATTTGTTAATAATGTATAAGCGAGAGTTTTATTTTGAGTGAAAATGTTTATTATAGAAGATGCTATTGGATGGACTTTATTTGGATGCATGCAGACAAGTAGATTATTTCATATCTTTCATATGGACAAATCTATGTTTGAAAGCCTGCCATTTGTCCCACTACCTGCTCACTAAAATATTTCAGAGCGTATAATACTATTCCAAAACAGGATATGTCAATACCTTTCTATCAAAAAGTGGAATATATAAGAAATAGTAGCCGTTTTTGAATATAAATGCAATCTCTGTGGAATGGAAACCCTGCAGTTATTAATTTAGCAGGGTAATTCAGAAAATGTTTCTGAGGAATTTACATGAAATGGAAATAAAATGATGTTTCATACTGTACCTGCTCCACTTGCATAGTGTATACAGATGTTTCTGTGATAATTATTCAAGATAATTTCTGTTATGAAAAGGTAGACTGTGAATGTAGCAGTCTTACTTTGTTCTGTATTCAATTAAACTGCTGAAGTTATTTATTATTTGTATTATCGTAGCTATATATAGCTCTAAAAATAACTTATTTGGCTGCATTATCATAAGAAGATAGAAAAATATAAGTGACAAATATAAGTATGATGAATTAGTTGCTTCATTTTTCTATTGGATTTGTGTTATTTTGAATGCAAAGAGAATGAATTTTTGTTTGGCTGTTTCAAGACATTTAATATTAGCCTTTTATTTTTCAAAACTACAATTAAACCTAGTAAGTCAAAGCGGCAGGGAAGGTTGCAAACGAACCACACTTCTACCTTAATATTTTTGGAACGTGACTTCGGGTACTAAAGTGGAAGTTGTCATACAATGAAGAGAAATGAACAATTTGAAATCATATTATGCCCTACTTTATTACTGGAACTGTGAAAACAAACTGTTTATAAGTTCCTATGATGTAATTTGCACAGTATTGCTATCTTACGTAAAGGTGAATGAAAATGCTTTTTAAGTTTTCTAAATAAACTTAGAAGTAAGAAAATGTCTTAATTTTGTGTATATTATTTCTATAGTAAAATGAGGAAGTTATAATGCATAATTTAACAAGATATTTTGTTTAAATATAAACAAAGATATGATGTGAGTAATGCAGAGATTTAATAGTAATACTTGACGTAGTTTTAAAAATAACAGCAAATTAGCCCCTTTAAATGAGATCAACTTCAGTAGCCTCCCTGCTGCTGCTCAGGCGATCCCCTCTCAGCTATTTTGGCAAACACCAGGACAGGGAAGCCAGATCTCATCCTGGCAGTGTGGGGTAGTAGGTGGGCTCTGCGCTATGTAGTCAGAGATCAGATCTGAAACTGCTGGATGTTTCTGCAGCTCCAGTTGAACAAACGGTATTGTGAGGATCTGACAGTACACGTGTGTTACGATCCTCTGTTGCGTAAGGGTTGGTCTGTTTGCATTTTGCCATGGAGAATTGTTAGGTGTGCTCTGCTGACAGCTGTCAAAGAGCAGGAGCAGAATTGCTGGGGAAGGTGTTGAACTGAGACCCATCATAAGGGCTGTTCTTTCTTCTCTGGTAAGAAATAATCCTGAAAGACTTAAAAAAAAAAAAAATAAAAAAAAGTCATCGTCTTTTCAACCAGCTCCTCTCATTGACTTTTACTAGCTTTATGAAAAGAAAAAAAAAAAAGAAAATTAATAATGAAGGAGGGAGGGAAATTATCTGAAATCATGTCAGTTCAACTTTTTCACATGCAAACCCTCTTTGGTCATTTAGGAACAATTTGTCTTTGAATCCTTCCCCTATTTCTGTCATACTTTCTACGTTTGTAAGCTTTAAATATTAACAGGAGATGTGTCTCAGAAACCGTATGCAGAAAATCAGGTTATTTGATATTATCCATCTCCTAAAGGGCAGGACTTGCTGTTGCTTGCTGAGGAGTACTCAGTATTAAAACTATTTTATATTTGCCAACATTTGTACAGATAGTAATCGCAATAAAAGAGGTGTTTAGATTTTATGTTTTGTGTTATGGCTTGTTGAATGACTTTTGAAAAGTTACTTATCCTTGCGTTTCTTTCTAAGTAAAATGGAGATAATAAACTTTCAGGAGAGTTGTGGAGTTTAATGTCTTTGATGTATGTTGCCATTATTGTCTGGAAGGGACCGACAAAAATGTGTAGTTGTATCTAAAATTTACAAGAATGTTAAGCCAAGCCCATTTAGGTTAGTATGGGATCTTTGTAGCTTGTGTGGTCAGGTTAGGAGGAGTGTGTGTGATGGAGAGCCATCATCCAGTGCAGCAGATCATGGCAAAAGTGAGTAAAATGTGGAAGCAGGGAATAAAATCAAATTGTCAGGAGTTAACTTTTCTAACCAGTGAGATCTGGAAGAACGACTATGCTTCTCCAGAATACCAGACATTTTATTGCTTCCAGAGTTACCTAACATCAGATAGGTAATATATTGGGGCTTGTCTACAACAGAGTCAGAGGCGGATTTGTCTCTTAAAAATCTTCCTCCCTGCCCCTCCATTTATGAAAGAGGTGAGGATTACTCTGGTTAAGTAGAGCTTCTGTAACGCTGTGGTTACCTCACATAACTGAACATAACTTGCTGTGACGGATTTTCTTAGAGCCTGCTACTGACTATGTGAATCCGCTGAAGGATTGACTTGGGTTATTTAGCTTTTGAGCTATATTCTCAGTATCAGCAAAGACTAGCTGGCAGAGTTAGTCTCCAGTACCCGACAAGTTAACATGCCCATTGGTACACATTGGTCCTTTACGTGTTCCTGGTAGTTGGCTCCTTCATCGTTTTTTCTTATTGGTTGTTGGCTGCAGGTTAAAACTAACTGAATGTTTGTGTTACTGCTTTTTACATTTTTGTGCTTAATCATTTGATTCTCTTGCAAAACAGCCCAATGCAAAAAGGCCAGTAAACTCTAGCATTTCATTTTGGCCAAGCTGAATGGAAAGAAATAGCTGGTTAGACCAAAAGTGATCATCCAGCCAGCAGCAAGGTGGCTCCTGGGTGCTCAAAGGGGTTTTAATATGAGTGCATATGGACTTGGAAGAGTGATAGTTCCTTACGTGTGCTTCCAGAATTGGTTGGAGGATGCAGAAAGGTTGTCCAATGATGTATGTTTGCCTTATGTGCCCTGAGACAGAAGTGAAGAATGCAAGGTACAGGAGGGTCCCATCTGTGGTGGACTGAAAGCACCCTTCTGTCCTGGGATATCCAGTGCTGTAGTTACGGTTCATCCAAACACACTCAAAAGGGAAATCCCTTGTTAAAATGGGAATGGATGTTTTAAAAAATAGGTACTTGTTTAAAATATTTGGAAGGGTTCATCTGGACTCCTGAGGCTCTTCCTTGAAAACTTCAAAGCAGAAGGGAAAGGCCAGGGGAGAACATCCCTGAATGAGAACGTTCCACCAGCCAGAAAATGGTGCAAGCAGCTGTGATCCTTCCTTGGCCAGATAGCCACCTCCCTCATAATGAGATAAAGTCAGGTCGACTGGCCTAAGATCACTGGAGGTTATTTTTGTTCATCTCTAATTTAGTGCCTGTTTAGACAAATTTGAATTAGTGAGTGTGATGAACACCCTTCATTTTTCCATTACCACTTCGTGTGAGAATTAGAGCTCTTTGTTTATCCCCCTGCTGATAGATAGTATATGTCGTATGTAGTCGTGTTCTTATTTATTTTTTTTACTTCCTTTAGAATGCAGAACAAAGCCAGTCACAAATTCCAAAGGAAACGGTAAGAGCTTTGTCTTTTCCATACTGGAAGACTCCCAAATGTTTTTAAATTGATATGGCACTTCTCCATCAAGGATTCACAGATCCTCCTTTCACCTTATATACTGTAGATGGCTCTCTCTAGCTTTACATTTTAAATGCATTTTTTAATGTAATTTCAAATAGGGTTTGAATATTAGATGCAATTCAATTATTATGTACATTTGAGTGGTGTTTGAAATTACATCTTTTATACACAGCCAACAGCCTAAAGTTGGAATGATAAGAGTAGACTGTTAGTTTGGGTTACTTGTTGAAACTAATTGTTTAAAACATGATTGTATGACTGAAACTTGAGATACAAATGCAGAAATCAGGCAGTTTGGATTTAAGTCTCAGTTGTATCCTTATAGCAAACCACTGTTCGTTAGTTATTTTTAAGAAACTATAGGGAAGAAGTATCAAGTTTAACCTTTTGAAGGCTGTTAAAGGTTTGTATGTGATCTGTCAGTGAGGCTGTACGTTGAGGTTGTATACTGTTTATATACCTCATTTTAGTCAGTGGAGCAGGATCAGCCTTAATACACATTATACTAATATATGTGAAACTTTTTTCCTAAAATAAAAGGTTTATTTTATGAGATATTAACAGAGGATATAACAATAATATATTACCTTAAAGGTATACTGTGTCTTAGTTAAAAAAGTACTTCAAGAAGCTCCATTCAATTAGGTACCTATTTCAAAATTAAATAATAAATTAGATTATGGAGAAATCAAGAGGATTCGTGCTGGGATTTGAAATTAGTTAGGCTGCTGAAAAAATGAAAAATATTGTCTAGATGATTCAGAATGCCTTATCAGCAATGGAGAGATGGTGTCTGGGATAAAAAGAAAGTCAAGACTAGATAAAGGCATGTAAGAGCCATCTCAGTGAAGTAGTCAAGGGTACATTGGTTGATACTACTGCTGTTTCAGGCCAATGGAATGTAACTGCTAGAATAGGTGTTTGGGTTGAATGTAGCAATATTAACTTTCATCCCTCTGTCTTTTGATGTCGTCCTACTCTGAAAGTCATCTGCATACGGGCTCTGCAAAATCATGGGTGTATCGTTGTTTCAGGCATGCCTTGCAGTATCTTTTAGTACATCTTGTTAGTGAATGTATGTTTTTATCTTCATAATTTCTTACCACGGACTGTTGATACGTAAGGAGATCAAAGTTCAAAGCCCAGGACAGTATTTCTGCCTGTAATTGAATACAATTGAAAATTATTTGTGGGTGCAGCCTTATAAAAGTGTCCTGACTTTAGGAGTTGAAATTCTGCCCCAAAAGCTCATTAAGATTAGGCAGGTTGCCTATGGGGTGTTTATATAAAGCAATTGCTCATCTGTTGCAAAGTTAATATTTTGTACCAAATGCCATGGTGAAATCTCTACGATTTTTCTGATCAGCTTCCTGACTTAATCTATGAAAAGACCAAAAGAAAATAAGGATCTCTCATTTGTTCTCTGTAGATGTAAGCTAAAAATTGCTTGTTAACCAGGGGACTATGCAAGAGGGACAGGGAGTGTCTGAGTAGTTAGGGATTTCTGAAAAAACAGCCAGAAAGCCCTAGCAAGCCTTGAAAATAAGGAACTGAATTGGGAAACATGTGGAGACATATTTGGTTAGTAAGGGAATGAAGCGAGAAAGCTGGTCAATACAAAAATGTTTTTTGCATAATGTCTTGGATTTTTTATTCATTATGGGGTGGAATTTATTTGTTTTTTATTTGAAGGCTCAGAGCAACAGCAATCAAGATGTCTTTAAATTTGCCTGCTTCTGGGTGGGAATAAAAAGTGTACTAAGTGTGAAAGGTGTCAGTGGGTGTTTATAATGCACAATGCTTTTGCACTTCTTCCAATCTACTTCGCTTTGGATAAGTGTGATACTCCAGTTCTACAGAACTAATTTTCCTCAGCTCCACATTAATAATACAGTCACACACTGTGACTTTTTTATTATTATTTTTGAAAGTATTTTTCATTGCTTTCCTTTATTCTCCCTTGGTTCTGCCTCAATCCCTATTTATTCCTCCTCTGTCTGCTTTTCAGGTCTTTTACATTTCTAATCTTGCAATTTCTGTTTCTGTGCCTGCTCTGATCTTTGTGCTGTTAGTTGTAAGGTTTTAGTCTCCAAGTGTCAAGGACTTGATAGTAGAAAGCAAAGCAAAAAAACAACAACAACAAAAAAGGATGATGAAAGCAGTGAATCTATAGAAATGAGAGAGTGGTGAAATATAAGTCCGCTTTTAATTTAAAGGCAAAATGGTTGTGGGGTTTTTTTGTTGCTATGTCTTTGTGGGGAAATAGAAAAACACCCGCACCTTTGAAATTAAAAAAGAAAAAAAACCCTTGAAAATGGAAGGCCTGAAATAAAATTTATATGTAGACCCCAAAATATAAAGCCTAATTTATCAACACATTATTAACACTCGGCGGTTACATTCTTGTAACTGTTAACTTTGAAATGGTTTACACTAATATTGTGAGGTTTGGATGCAGTGGTTAAGAGTCTTTATAGAGGTAATAAAAGAAAACTTTGAAAATTAGTTTCTTCTTAATTTATTTGTGGCCTGAAATCCTTGAGAGAGTTATTTCTTACTACCCCTATAGGAAAGCATAGAACTAAATATTTTGCACACCATCACAGAATACAGATTCTCATGTTGTCATTCTTGAACTTCAGTATGAGGAGTTTTTGTAACTTGCTAAGCTCGCAGAATTTAAGCTTTGCTCTCCAGTTATCCATAAGAAATGCAAATTGCTAATGCATCTTCAGCTCTATCCAGTAACTGTGCCCTAGTGAAAACAGTACTGCTGTTTTTACCTTCTGTTTTGCTGACAAATGGAACAGGGGCTCTGTTTACTCCTGAAGCAAGGAAATCTCCTGTATCTTGGTTGAAAGATTGTTTCACCCAGCCACGAGTTTGTGCCATTTGTATAGCTGATGACAACACGGAACAGATGCACCTATTTCTAAACATGGTGATTATTTGGAATGTAGGAGATTGACCGTAATATGAAAACTAGTAATTTATCATTATTACATTTCTGTTTCTAAGCATAATTATCTTAATCTTGTTACAGAGCATTGAAATGAACTGTTAATTATGCTATGTAAAACATCTGCCAATTAATTTTTCCTCATACTCTTTGAAAGTAAATAGTGTTTCAGTAATACTTTGCTTTTACAATTGTCATTCACTGTTTGTTTTCTGAATTCAGAACCCACCAGTTAACTTTCATGTAAGCATAATGCTAGAAAAATAATAATTATCATATATGTAAGTATTTTCTAGGGAGTGTTGTCTATTGGTAAAAAGAGATTCAAAGTTAGGATTCGGGATTTCATTTCATGATTGGTGCACTCAGCAGCATGGGAAGGCTTCAGTTTTCTGTTCTCATTTGTTTTTCTGTCAAATTGCCGTAAGTGAGCAGAATGTTATGAATTTTAGCGAGTGTAGGATTCGTAACAGTGACATAGCAAGAGCGGTTGGTGTATTGGAACAATATATAAATGTTTAGCAGCCCTGATAGAAATTGCAAATGGGATTGCTTTTTATTTTCTTCTGAACTTGAACATCTGATACTCCTGATATTATCTAAATTTCTTTTTGATCACCATGTTATTGCAGCATCCAAGGATAATGTCACAGCTAAACCTATCAGCATTTTTGGGTTCAATTACTGTTCTTGCCATAGTCTTTTCTGTGTGATTCTGAGTAAATTAGATAGCTACACTCTTTATGCAAGAATTCATCACCTATAGGAATGGGGTGATACCACCATGGTCAGAGGCATTTTGTAAGAACTAATGCATAATTATTTTTGTACACTTTTTTTTTGCAACTTTTCATGTTATGAATATGAGAGATATACTAGCAAATGCCTAGAAAGACATAATTTATATTGATTAATTGATGGAAAATTCTTGGAGCTTAATCTTAGGGAAAAAAGCAGTGTCACTGTTGAGCTTTAAGATGGTGGTGTTCTGAGTGCATGTGTGTTTGTTTTTTACTTTTGGTAAAAAGCTGTTTGTATTACTTCAGGATACGTAGTTGCTTACATAGAATTTCAGCTTTTATAGCAGCTTTGTATCATTCAGTTGATTCAAGTCTTCCTTCACAAAGAACCTTCTTTGAAGAACAGTTCAGAGCTTCATCAATTTCCATTGCTGCAATAGGTGATCGAAATGTCTGAAAATTGAGCCAAGATCATACAATGACTAATATCAGCCTACACCAGCAGCAGTGCTATCATTAGATACGGAATGATTTTATCAAAAGAGGAGAGGTTTGACTGGTGATTAAGCTGATGCTGTTATTTCCTCTATGGTGTTAATAACGGGTGATGATTATTTTTATACCTTTTTATCTGCTAATGGTGTGAGGCACAAGGGTGATTGCAATATTTTAAAAGCCTTTTTTTGGTGCTATTTTGAGTGGTTTCAGATTATACTCTTAATAAAGTTGTGACATAAGAAACAGATCGCTGGCCGTATGAAAGAAAGAGGTAGTGAATGTGTGATCTTCTGCAGGATATTGTTGTGTTTACAGTCTTTTACTGTAGGAGGTACTCGAGTATTGAATAGCATGTTCTGGGGCATTAATGAGTAGAGCTGAGACATTAATTCCTAGTGAATAATTACAACAGCTGAGTGACTGTCTTTATGAATGCTCTTTGGGTCCTCTGAATTTCCTGGACCGTTCAATGGTAAGCCACATCAACTTGTGTGTAACGCTGTGCTTGGGACTGGCCCTCAGGCTCCTAGTTTGGACTCCATCACCTGCAGGTGATTGACCTGAGCTGCGGTGTGGCACACCCAGGCTGGCTCTGTGCAGCGCTGCGGGGCGGCTTTAGCTGTTTTCTCAAAGCTGGCGTTCATAACGCTTGCTGGCCAGTTGCCAGTTTCGTGGAAGGCAATGCATGTGTCCCTTCACTCAGGTTCTGTAACAGGGTTGTCTCAGTGCCATCGTTGCAGTCATCCTGAAGCCACACCGGTGTGCACATCATTATTCACCATTATGATACTATTCCCTACATACCAGCCTTACTTTATTTTAGATAAGAGTCGACTGTGTAAGGCATTTACAACTCAAACATCAGATATAGGGTGTGAGACTGAAAGGGGCCGCCAGGTCCTGTAGTTGGTTGTCCTCTAGCACAGGTAATAGGGTCATCAGGTTCTTTCAAACACTTGACCTCCTTTGGGTAAGTGCGAAGTTCACATTGTTGCTTAAGATTACTGTTTAAACCTCTGAAAACTCATTTGTGTGCAAAGCTTTTTTTACTGCACTGTTGGCTTTAGACTCTTGGTGTTGATTCTTCCTTGCTATGTAGTCCGGGGAAAATACTGAGATGAAGCGGTTTGCCATGGTTGCCTGAAAGTCTGCAGCAGGAGCAGGAGTAAGACACGGGTCAGTCCCAGTGCCCCGTACAGGCATTGCCTCGTGTGGAACGTGTTTCTTGCCACAGGCTTCTACAAAGGCGCTATTTCCCTTTCAACTTTGTTTTTCTGTCTGGCTTTCCCAGACACTCTCTATCTGTTTCTTTAGTCTTTCAGGTCTTGTACAGCCAATAGGCCAGTGAGAGAAGTATAAAGATTTTTAGGGAGCTGTGTCATTAGTGTGTTGGGCATTGAAGTTTCTCTTGAACAAGGGATAGTGCAGAGAGCTGTAGCTTTACAGGCTTCTGTGGCACAGCAGACACCTGCTGTGTATCTAATCCCTTGCTTTTCGCTTCTCTAGGATAAGCATCTTGTAAAGAAACGGGGTTAGCACTACAATGGCATATTTGTTTCAGAACATACAGTAGGACCACAAAGTTTGAGTAGGAACAACAGTTTGGAACAGGGTATGTTGGCCTGACTGAAGCACAGTCATTCTGGTAACAGCAGCGGACTAGGCCCTGTGTGAAGTTCTGAGATGCATAACCCTGAAAATATTTTTAGCAGTCTGATCAGTTGATTTGAAACGTAGAATCTTAGCTGCTTAAACCAGTTTCTATGACAGCCCAGATCAGAGTGCTAGCATTAGGGAGAATAATGTTAGCGTAGGCAAGCAATGGCCTTCTTATAGAGTTGAATAACAAACATGTGGATGTATTTAAACGTGGGCTTTTGCAAAGCTTTGCTTTTCATACTAAATGAAAATCACATGCTAGAACTTTTGTGCTTTGGAAAACATCTAATTTTTTCCTAAACCATTTTTTAATCCATCAAAAACATTAAACTGAAGACATTTTTGAATGTGGAATATGTTTTTTGATACTAAATTAAATCCTTAAAATGGACATAACTGGAAATGTAATGGGCCTGTTTTGTGGTGTTTTCATAAGCTAGCATTTCTGCGTATAAATACGTACCAAAGTTAATCCCCATATAATATGCAAAAAACTTTTCCTTGATGGGATTAAAATTAAAGCAGGCCACATTTCCCATAAAATCTCAGGATTCAAATCTAGTTTTTGATATTTAGCAGCTGCTGTTTGATTTGAGCAAGAGTGCAGTCTTTGCCAGATGTGACATATTAACTTAGCTAATATGAATAATGAGTCTCTGTGTATACGTGCAAATAAGATTCATTAGTGTTTATCTAACATATGGGAGATATTAAAATACTTAACCTAGGAAGAGTTAGAAAAAGAAAGCAAGCATGAGAATTTTAGTTGTTTCATTGGCTTAAGCCCTGCATCATTTTATAACTACTTAAGTAGAAACTTTAGGTCCTTATAACCTGTAATGCAACACATGATTGTTTGATTTAAAAAAAAAAAAAGACAAAAGGCCTTGTTATATTTCAGGAGGAAACTGGGTTGGAGTGTGCGTGTCACTATTGGATCAGTAGGCAGGCATTTCTCTGCCGGGGCTCCAGTTTTAAATCTGAATGAGCTGCTGTAGTTGTATTTAATGCCTACTCACGGCAGGATGCATCAGCTCTCAGTTACTCCTCCCCAGGAGAGGCCTCGACTGAAGTTGGAGAGGTGTGTTACAGGCCACCTACATCGCTCTGTTTTCAGTACCTCCAGCAGTAATACATCTACATTTTTATAAGTACTAAACATCAACCCCCACGAAACAGTTGTTGACCACAACAAGCTGTTTTGCTTCCTTAGAGCTGCTTGATTTACATGTTCTACATTTGTATATGTGATGGCATATGAGAAAAATGAGAGTCGTCACCTTTTGATGTATCTCAGTTTAGAGGGTGGCCTGATGTGACAGCAATGTCACCCACCTAACCTGAAGGACAAAACAATTTGAGTCATCTCTGATGTCAAGAATATTTTTGCACAATAGCTAAGTGAAATCTACTCTCTCGTGTATTTCATGCGTGTTTTAAAATAAGAATTCTATTTTGTTATAATACTGAGACAAATTTTATTGGTGTCCCAATGTATAGGAGTTATGATTTCTTATTATCACAGGTGCCTTGTGAGAAAGAATAGTGAGTTCTATATTAAAATCTTCTGAAGATTGAAAATATCCTGGAAAAGACTGTTTTAGTGGCCATCCCAGCCCAAACCACAACAGATGTTAGGTTGGAATTCCCTATTATTGGGATCAAATGACTAAACCTGGGATTTTGCAAATTCCAGTCCTTTTACTTTTGCAGCCTCCACTTCCTAGACCTGGTGGGCTCTTAATGTCCATGGGACTTCAAACTCGTCTTTCAAGAACTTGAGATTTTCAGTCCAGACAAATTTGAAAGAGAGAAGATGCATTTGTGAGGCAAAAGTTTGATAAGTTAATAAAATAGTAATTAAACAGAGGCTAACAGGCTTAGGGCTGTGATGTTAGGAGGCTGGACACACAACAGGATTTGGGAGCAGGTAAAGTGAGCAGTTAGATGGGGTCGTTGGAGGCGTTAGGTAGGATTTGTGCACTAGTTACATAATTTATTATGTGAATTTCATCATCGTGTAAGAAGGGAGTGTTTGTATATGAACATGCATATGCGTGTGCATGCAAGAGCCCTGTAACTGTTTTTGTGGCTGTTACATACATAGCTTGGAAGTACAGGTTACCCCTTAAAAGTGGGGATACAGAGCTTTAGTAATTGCTTCTGTGAAAGAAAACAGGAGTGCACTGGATTTTTGCGAGAGTCCCATGATTAACTTACTTCTTTTTCTCTATACATAATCACAAAGTAACTTGCAGACAGGTTTCAGTGACTTAATAGCTGCTGAGAAGACAGCATGTCTGAGCTTGCGAGAGACTGAACTTCGCTGGAGAGAATGCAGCCGGATTTGTAGCTGCAGCGAGCCACTTCGGAAACTTGTCCCAGCTTGACTGAAAATTGCTTCCCCTGTTAGGTGGGAGGAGGTTTTTCTTTTCTGCTGGGTTTCTTTTTTCACCCATCTCATGCTGCTTACTCACCAGCTGAACCCTGATGAGATTTTGTAGACAGAAGTCCCAAGCAAGAAATTTCTTTGTTGTATTTAAAACATAAAAGGGTAAGGAGGAGATGCTGTTACTAACATGATGAAATAGGCTTATTGCACTTCTGGTGTCAAGGTCCATTTTAATGTTGTTTATAAAATTAGATCAGGTTTTATGATCAGATCAGAAACCAATGTTGTGTAGCAGAGAAAAATAATTTCCTTCTCTTTATCCAATGTTTTTTTAAAATCTCCGTATGTATCGAAGCACAGCCGTAAGTTTGCTCTAGTCAGGAAGTTTATCTTTAAATTTACGGTATATTTATGTTGTATTTAAAAAGTGAAAAACTTATCTCAAAAGTCATTTAGTATAAATTGATACTAAGTATGAATTTGAAGCAAAAAAAAAGTCACCTAAATATTTTATCACCAATCGAATTTTTATTACAAATTACATACTTGAGCAGCTTCATTCATCCAGCTGAAGTCATTTCAGATGACCTTTTCCTCAGCAGACTCTGTCTGAACAGAATATTGTTCTGCTGTTAATTGTTTTGGACATAGTGTGTGAAAAATCTTAAGGGAGTTGAATTTTGTTGTTCAGGGTTCACAGTACATAATTTTGCTTGCATGTTTACTGCTGGCCTGTCAAAGTATATGAAGGAATAAATTTCTCCCACAGATCAACTAATCATGAAAATAGTGTTGAGGTGTTTGATTGACATAGCAAAGCTGTTAATTTAGAGTATATCAAGATCAAATGGAAGTTATTGCAATTAGGAAGTGATTGTGTTCTCAGTTGAAATTTTTAAAAGCTGCATTTTACATTTTTGTGCATTTTTATGCTGTCTCGTGGATGTATTAGGGAATTTCTATGGTTTGTTACATTTAGATACTTGATGTTCAACACAGTGTCAGTGCAGTTTTTACTTTTTTGTAATAGCTGCTACGTAATTGACTGGGGGGAGTTGCTGTCCATGCAATGTTTCTGTACTCTCTAAAGGGCTTTGGGGAACAAAGGATTCAGCCAATCTAAGGGTTTGTTGGCTTTTTGTTTGTTTGTTTTTCTTTTTACAACTAAAATGTTATCGTATCAGGCTAAAATCTTCCCACTTATTTCTCTGAGAGTGGCTCCTTTATGACATGCTTAGAGATTCCTGATCACTATATAGTTCTGTTCTAAGGTTTGTACATATGAAGTTGTATTCCATGTATCACATACAGTAAGACCTTCTTTGGTACCATGGTGTGGCACAAATGCTAGAGTTGGTACTTTTGTATCCATAGTCCTTGAATCTTAATGGTCCAGTTATTCTTGAAAGCCACGTTTTTCTCCTAGGTAGTCTTAGGAAAAATTGTGGTATATCAATAAGAAATGTTTGTTCTCTCTGTCACTTTCTCTTTTTAAAATCTACATTCAAGCATATGGTAGTGACAGATGACACACAGATTCTAGAGTGGAAAAGGCTTCTCATGTCCCTAAAATTGTGGACACAGGTATGGTGGTGAAACAAGCTGGCTTAGTTGAAAAAAAGTTGTGGATATCCCATGAAGTCCCTAAAGCAATTTAGCCTTAGCCCAGTAATGGTAATTTTTTCTTTGTATGAGTTGAGCGATTTTCTCATTACTTCACTCCTTCTGTTCCAGTGCTGAGGCTGCTGTTTCTCGTTTTTTCACGTGCATGGTCTAGTCACTCATGAAAAGCTGCTAAAGAGAAGTTTCTTCCAGGTTTAGGCCTTAAATATCACCTCCACACTCAGGTGTCTGTAGCCCAATATTAGCATTAGATCTTTTTTCTATTTAAGACTGTAGAAAACAACCAAGCAGAAGACTCACATTAAGAATAGTGCTGAGCTGATAATGCAGCTCTTTGGTCTCGCTGAAGAGAAGTAGCGTAGAGGCCATTAGCCAAGTCCTTGGGGATGTTTACTGAGATGCTCTCTCCAGTTGACCCTTTGGCATATAGCAGTGCACCCGACGGGGATGTACTGTGCAGGGAAGCAGTTTAATTCTCTGCCCTGGGAGGGAGCTGGCTGTGGCTGAAGTTCTGGCATCTCTTTTAGAATGTTAACAAATACTGGAGGGTGGGGATTGACTGTAAATTTAAGATAACAGTAGGAAGAAAAATCCAGTAACCTTATGTGCTTCCTTGGGTTACCTGTGCATCCTACCTTGGCTTTATCTCCCTTTTGGCTCGCCAGTTTTTATTCCTACTATTTATTAAGAAATAAAAGTGATCAGTGTTACAGAAACTAAGAGGTAACGTGCACGTGTCTCAAATTGTTCTATTCTGCAGCCATCTGATGAAAGATACACCTCAAATGTATGCTCTAACTACTGCTTTTGTGACCCAAACAGGAAAATTAGTGTTATAATTTTCCCAAAATTTGGGAAATATTTTTTAGATCCAGTATTTTTTCCATGGACACAGTGCACCTTTCCATTCCTGACAGCTAGCACAGATCATGCTGATTTACATGGCCAAGAGATGTATTTGGGTAATGGGATTCATAACCAAGCCAGCTTAGCTGTGGCACTTGGAATAGGGAGTGTTGATATTTTTGTTGTAATTGATGAGGCATTATGCTTTGTTATAAACAAAAGATGGTTAGAGACATGCAAATAGTGTCTAATGCAAGGGAAAGGGCTGGTGAACACATTAAGGTTCATGCTTTAACCAAGTGGAAAAAGACAGAGCTCCTGTTTTTCTTCCCTCGGCTGTTCTGGTTCTCGCAGCAATCTGACTGCCTTCCCATGTGACATTTTCGCATTGCATTTCTAGGTCAATGGTGACACAACTAGCATGCTTGTGCCCAAATTGATCATCTCAGTCTGCTGTACTCCATGTGGCTTTCACATCCATCTTTGCTGTAGTCTGTGTTTGGATTTCAGAAGAGCCTGTCAGCTTTGCATTTCCTCAGGTCTTAAGAAACAGGGACAGCTCAACAGGCGCATGTTAATTTCTCATGTGTTTTGTCCTGCTCCAAGTATCTGGGAGTAGAAGAAAAATAGGAGCCAGCTTTGCAAATAGATGAGAGTGACATGGGAAAAGTCGGTCTAAAATCAGTGTTAGTAAGGGAGGTGACACATTTGCTAAGGTTATGAAAAAAGTTGGCCAGATTAATTCTTCCAGAGAAGAGCTTCTGACTGTTGGACATTACTGTGCACCTTCTGGTGGATGTTCTCTCACTCTTTTTCCTTCCTGTGGGTGAGAAAAAACCAACACAGTTGGGTTCATGAGCGTCTTTCTGGAGGCCAGACACTGGGCCCGCTGCAGAGAATTGCCTTTAAGGGTATGATGTTTTTCTTTAATTGATAGTTATAAGTGGTTATAACTGAAAGATGGTCAGAGACAAGTGGACAATGTCTACTGCAGGGGACAGTGCTGGTGAGCAGCCCGTTCCTCCTTTCAGCAGCAGCCTTTTGTGTGTAAGCACAGCTCCTCAGGGGCTGACCATTTTCTTTCCTGGGTGCTGTGCCCATGCCTGCTGCCCCCATGAGTGCCACCACTCTGTGGGGACACACCAGGGCCCCCGCTCCTGGCTCGCCGCCACCCCAAGCTCAGCAGCAGGCGAAGTGATAGGCCAGTCTCCTGCGCTTGCACGGTTTTCAGATGCATGGAGGGGTGTCACCGAGCAGCTCTTTGCCAGGGACATTGGCAGGTCTGGGACTATAATTCCTGGTGTTCAAAACCTGGGATTGTGCCAGCCAGGCTAAAATCGGGTCTGGAGGACGGTGAGGAACCAAACACGTGGGTAAGAGTGCAGAGGTGAAGGGCAGAGCTGGGAAAGATAGGAAAATTGGCACTCAGAGCTGGATTTGATGCTAAGCCTGGCAATAGCAGAGAGATGTGCTGTTGCGCATCTCAGCGGTGTAATTTTCTGTTTTTCCTAGCACAGCTAGTTTTAAACAAAATGAGGTGAATGAGTAATTTTTGAATTTAATTTTCTTGCACTTAGTTTCTCCCCATGACTGCAAAGCTACTATAGATGGTGATGATATTTTAAAAATTCTGTAGGTTTGCACATAAGAAAATATTTCTGATAAAGCTCTCTTTTGGCTAATGAAATAGCAGCTTATATGTGAGCTGGTATTAATGGCACATTCAGTAATGACACACGATTCCATTATTTTACTAGACAGATAAGCACTTAGACACAAACATAAGATATTTCTGAATCTAGGCATCAGCTGGAGGTGATTGAATATATACTATTTGTGCGTGTTTCTTTGAATAATTACTGTGGAAAATATTGTGGCATTATAGTTAAAAGCAGGGTTTTTTAATGCTAATAGCTGAGGGAAGAGAATTCCCAGAGAGAAATGCTCTTCTATAATCCCACGTTAATCTTCCCAACAGAAAGCAGAAGAAGAGGAGCTTGTCCTCACACCTGATGGCACCAGGGAATTCCTGACATTTGAAGTTCCACTGAATGACTCTGGATCAGCTGGACTTGGTGTGAGCGTCAAAGGTAACCGGTCAAAAGAAAACCATGCCGATTTAGGAATCTTCGTCAAGTCCATCATTAACGGTGGAGCAGCATCCAAGGTGAGAGGGAACATCTGTGTACCTTTGTTTTCCTCGGTTTTCCGTAATAAGGTTGTTTTGAAAATAATCACATATTCAAGAAGAATGAGATTGCTCTGTAACTAGCGTTTTCCAATTACACCATCAGAGGTAACATTTAGATTTCTATTCAGATTCACATGTTTGCACATCCCAGGATTTAAACAGCCTTTACAGATTCTCGGGAAGGATACAAGCAATCTCTGGTACGGTTCAATTAGTATGCTATTTGTGCAAAGAGGTTATGATAATAGCTTGCAGTGCAAATCTATAATTGGAATAGACATTTCCTACAATGGCTGCAATGGAAGCTATTATACCAGTGTTCATTTGGCCATAAACTACTAGGACTAAGCATAGTTGTTTGATTCTTTTTCTTTTGTTTTCTCCTCTCTCCAGCAGGCTGAACTTCTTTTGTGCGTATTTTATGTAACTAGCTATAATTGTTCCTTTTCCAGGATGGCAGGCTTCGGGTAAACGATCAACTAATAGCAGTAAATGGAGAATCATTATTGGGCAAAACAAATCAAGATGCTATGGAAACTTTAAGGAGGTCCATGTCCACTGAAGGAAACAAACGGGGAATGATTCAGCTTATTGTGGCGAGGCGGATAAGTAAATGCAATGAGGTAATACGCTTTTGATATCAGAACTCTCAGTTTTTACTTCTAAGGTATTTGTGTTTTAGGAGATGTCGTGTTTCCTCTGAGACCTGGAAAATAGTATTTGAGAAACTAAAGAAAGAGAGAATTACAAAATGATCTGAATTTCAGTGTTAGACACACTAACTTTATTACTGATCAATAAAGATTTTCTTTTGAGTATTTTCATCAATGAATAACAGGAAATACTGAATAAAACTATATTGATTTTGTAATTGGATCCCACTGTTTATGTGATTTTTGTTCTTTGGAGTTTTTTATCTAGGTCTATTGAGTCTTTCATTTATAGACTTAGTGTTAACTGACTTGCTCCTTTGTCACTTTCAGGTTTTTTTAATTAAGAGTAGCGCTCTTAAATTTCATTATTATGTTTTATCTAAGCAATTAGAAGTTCCATGTAAAGATTCTGCAAAACTTCATGCAAATAATTCTGTTATTTTGGATTTTAAATATGTCGTGTCTTGGCCTTCATTGCAGGGAAGTATATAATACTGAATTTAGGGTGAAGGGGTGATTCTTTTTCTGATATTATTTGCAGCTTCTATCTCCTCCACTGGAGCATTAATGTGTTGATGTTTTGAAACGTTTTCATGATTTCTAATAGTTTATCTTCTAGATTAATGTAAACAATATTATATAGCAGAAATATGTGGGCATATGATGCTGAGAAGGACTGCAGATGCTGCGGAGAGCTGAATTAGACTTCAAAATGATTTTGACAAATTGGAGAAATGCACTGAGTTAAATAGGGTGCAGTTGAATGGTGGGTCAGGGAAGCATCTGTTCTTAAGACATCTAAAAGTCATTCTTTCATTCTTGTTAACACCAGTAAGGTCTTATCAGAGATGTTATTTCTTGAGCATCATGCTTCAAAAATGATGTGCGCAAATTGGTTTAGTACTACTGATCTTGCCTAGGGTGAAAGGGAATGGTTTATTTTTTTAATGCATAAAATTGATCTTAAAAAAATTCCAGTTTATAGCATATTATAAAATCATGTTTGAAAAGACACTAATCTTTCTAAAAGTATTAAGCTCCTCTTGATTAACTTCGTATACACAGCTGTAATACACATGCACACATTTATATATACACACTGCTAGAAAGCCAGCTGGGATGCACACAGTGTCTCACTTGATGTTGAAGGAATTCTGACCATTTTATATTTGGTGATGTCCTCTAGCCATAATTCTGAACTTGGACTCCAGAGAGCACAGACTGTCCTTTGGAGACTGTTTCTTATTCCTACTCAATTTCAGATGTATTTTATATGTTACTACATAGAAAGGGTGAAATGTTATAGACCATTTCTGTGTTTAGTATGTATTTATTTTTTCTTCCCAAAAAGGATATGGAAGATGTTCACTCTTCTCTTAGTGAAACTCTTCTAGAACAAACGTACCAAGACAGTGTAAACATGACGGAGCAAATCCAGCAATGATGAACCAGACATTGCTCCTTAAATCCAATAGATTTTTTTTGCTCACTCAAGTTAAGAATAGTTTGCTGCCCTACATCTGTTTAACATTCACTAATTTATTTTGCAGAAATCACATGGCAAAAATGACACAGCTCACTCTGCATTATATGTGCTCCAAGATGAAAGAACTGGTGTTAGAACCAGATTTAGATACCCTAAAATGTATCTGTAGAGGGAGCAGAATGGGCCTCCTTTACCATTTTTTTGTGGATTTTCCCAGTTCCTTAATAAGCAAGTGAGATGAGCCATAATAATTTGGGAAAGTGATTATACACAATTATTAGTGTAGTGATCATCTTTGCAAAATAATTTTTGTAACTATTTTTTCTCAGGAGTTCTTGCTTTCATCACATTCATGCAAAGGACATAACGATGTCAATACTGTTTGCATATTTCGTGTAGACATGGCGCATAGGGACATAGTTTAGTGGTGGACTTGGCAGTGTTAGGTTTATGGTTGAACTTGGTGATCTTAAGGGTCTTTTCCAACCTAAATGATTCTATGATTCTATGAATACCATATATGAGGATGGTATTCAGTCACCTTAGCCCCTAAGTAATGGATACATGGACTGAGACCCAGCTGGAGAGCAGCACTGCACGACTGAGCGTCGCAGTGATGTTCTCTTTCCCATGGAGCACCAGATAGTGTCTATATCTGGCAATCTCAGCTATATTATACTTAATTCAGCAACTTACTTAGACACACTGGCATACAAGCTGTCCCTGTAGAATATTCCTGTAGCTGCCACCAGCCTAGTATACAGTCTCAGCAAAGATTTTTAGTATTATATCAAAAAATAAATGACATCTGACTGGCAGCAAATTCAGGAGCTTGCAGATTAGAAGTAAAAGTATCAGAAGGGCAGACCCTATCTTGATAAATTACACCTTTTACCGGCATGTTCCTCAGAAATGGGGTTTTACTGTTTTTTCTTCAAGACAAAAAGAAATGTTTACCATTTGAGGAAGTATTTCCCTGGTATTTTCTATGCTTTTCTCTCTGTTTTGGTTCTCCAGAAGTGTCACCATAAAATAAGAACAGCAACAAAAAAGATCCTGTTCAACTGATTTCTTTCCTGTGTTGATTCAGCATTGTATGTGCCCACTTTATGGACAAAAATATAACTTACGCTTCTTGTTAGTCTCGCAGAACTACAGTTAAGTGGAACAAACTCAATTATATTGCCTTTTGTGCATTGCCAACAGCAGTGTTCATTCTGCTTCATTCCAGTGGCATGGTCAGTTCTGCCCTACGGTGCGAGGTCAGGACGCGGCACCCTGGGATTCCCCGCCGTGCCACGGAGCAGCCGCAAGTGTCTCGGAAGGGGAATCTGTATAAGGGGTGATAATGCCAATGCAAAAAAGAATTATGCTCAATGTCTGGATGATAAAAATATTTGCTATCTGGCTGTTAGAAAAACAATAGCAAAAAGAACAAAAAAATCCAAGCCTTTGGGTTTTTTCCCTGGCTTGAAGTCCAGTAATTGTTTTGCATTTGCAAAATCAAACTGAGTTCTTTTGAGATATATAGGCAACCCACTCTGCTTTTTTCTTCAGTAAAATTGCGTTTGAATTGGATTTTAAGAAAGTTAGCAGTATGAATACTATTCCTTTGTTTTAATATTCCTTTTCATATCAGCCCTAAGAATTGCCAGGGGCAGGGCAGGGGGAGAGGAGAATTCATTTGACAGCGTGGTTCTGCAGAGTGCCGTTTCTCTGTGTGCCAGTTCAGACCAGAATTTTCATGTGCATTTTGTATTTTGGTTGTGGTCTAGAAGAGAGGATGGCTCAACCCTTGGTGTTCCGGGTTTAGAGAAGCAGGGACAGTTACCTCCAATCTGCTGCAGAGGAGCCGTTTCTTTGTCAAGAAGAGCTGTTTCTTAGGCTTCAAAAGTCAAAGTCTACTTAATGGGAACATGAAACGGTTTCATGCTTCAAACTTTGTCAAGTGACCTCTGATACTCCTTTTTCATACCAGCGTTATTCTCGTACAGCTTCACCAGTTCTCATCTTATAGCCTAAGCCTCCAAAGCAATTATTCTAACAATAAAAATGTACATAAATGCCATAAGAGTATTATCTTTTCTTCAGAGAGGCAGTGAGGAGATCGTTTACATCATCAGGTCTTACATAACTGTAAACTCAAAAGAGACCACAAACTTCCCAGAAGGTAAAAAGCATTTTTATGCTGTTGTGGTTTTACTGAACTGAAGAGTAGCCTCTAGAAAGAATATAATTCATCCAGGTTTTCAAGTGAATTATCATGTAGTAAATATTGATGGAAGCATGGAGTGAGCGGTAGTTATGAATGAACTCTAAGCCAGAACTGCGTATCTGAGTTTTTCTCCTGTTTGCGTTACATCTACACAGAGTACAGTAATATAGTTAATTCTGTAAGCTGCACTATTACAAACCTTGCAAAGCTTTGCTTAATATCTCAGCCACTCCACACAAAATCACACAGTGAATATTTGATGATGCTGTTAGATTAGTGCAACAAAAACATTTAGTTTGGGATTTGGATATAGCCAAGTTTCCCTCCCCCGCTTTCAAAACAGTTAAATGTGCCATTCAGATTTATGTTTTCAACTTTTAGCCTTGCCCTCTGTGATCAGCACTGTGCGTTGATTCTTCAACTTTCCTTTATAAGCACAGAAAGACTTTTAAGGTACATTTCCAAAGTTGTGCAGACAGTGGCAAAAATGGGAAGAATAATAGTACTAGTGACTTGATACTCATATACAGCCAGTATTTAACACTTCAGTTTCCAGAAGACATGGCCATCAGCTTTTTGGATCTTTAACTCGGGGCTGACATTTTTTTAATGACCAAGGAGTCTAAGATTGAAGGAGAAACACTGGAGCTTCTTGTGCCGTGTTGTGATAATTAGTGATATTATTATGGTTAGCCTGTATGGGCAAACAGCTGCTGGCTGTACGGCCGTAATGCATGCACAAGCGCTTAGGCACGACTGTCAGGCTGATCCGTGCAGCTGGCGGCAGTATGTGCTGATTCAAGAAAATAAAGGTAATTGTTACTTTTGGAATCCTGCTCTTTTCAGTCCTGCAACCTGGACAGCTTAAAGGCACAGATTGCTCATCTGCACTCTGTTCATGTCACACGCAGGCAGCACTTGTCTGCCATTAAGAGAGAGAGCATCACCATTTTCCTCAAAATGAGGGATTTCAAGGGTGGGGGGTTTTTTTCATGTCTCCCTTTTCTTGACAGAATTAATGTCTTGCCAAACCTGCCTGAAAAAAAGGTTTGCAAATGATTTGCAGATCCCCAAATTTCTTTCTGCATGCCTGTTCAGTTTTGCGCCAGTTGCTGGGTTGAAAACAGAGCATACCGTGAAGTGGAGAAAAAGTCATGAAACCAGACCATATAAGGACCTCATCAACTGTTTACATAAATTGACTGGTAGACAGATCAGTGAGAGAGACTTTTCAAATGAGTGTTTTCATTATAAAAGAAAGGAAACAAGCAAACATCTATTTTTTTCCAGTATGCGTGGAAGTATAAAACATTCAGCATCATTTTTCCCTGCATGCATTACCTAGTTACTGACTTTGAAATTGATATGACAGGTTTCTTCTTTGTCTTTTCTTGCTAGTTGAGTTTTGTGATGACCTTCTGGAATTCATTTAACTATCAAAAAGTCTTTAGTATCTTCTCCAAACGTGGTGATTTCACTCCCTTCTCCAAGTCATTGATAAAGCTGCTCATCAGCCTAAGCTGTTCCCAGCCCTGGTCTCTGGGGGAACCTACAACTGACTCTTCTCCGCCCTGAAAACTGATCTTTGTTTCCAATCCTTTAGCCAGATTTCAATCCAGAAAATGAAAACTTAGTCCAGTCTTATGAAAACTTTAACGCCTTTGATATGAAGCCTTGGTAGAGGCTTTTTGAAAATGCAAATATGTCGCGTCCAATTCATTGCCTGAGAGGTTGGAGAGCTTACTGGCACCTTTGTGCAACTTCAGCACCCCAGTGAGGCGGGATTTCTGCATGGATGTCTGCCTTCCCGATGGACCTATGTCCATCATGCTCAGTGATCTTACTGTTTTTTGCAGAGGCCACCATTTGATCCAGAAGGAGGTAGGATGGCTGGTCTGTAGTTCCAAAGATCCTCTCTAGATATATAGGCAACCACCAGTCCTTTGGCACCATGGCCATTCGTAACAGTATGTTGAACGTTTTGGCCAGCAGTTACGCAATTTCATGGTTGGGTTCCTTCAGGGCTTTTGGGAGAATGCCATCCAGTCTGGGTGATATGTTAACTTCTCACCTGCCCATTTGGTCTAATGCTCTTGTGTATTGTATTCTGGCTGATCTCACTCCTCTCTTTATTTGCTACGAAGAATGGGGTCAGGTGTGGAAATCTCCCCAGTGTCTTTAGCAGTAGAGTCTGAGGCAAAGAAATCGTTGAGCTTCCCTGCTGCAGACTTGTCCCTCAGTGGCCATTTCACTCTTGCCATCAAGGGGTCCAGCTGCTTCCCTGTGTACCTTCCTATGTGTGATGTCCTTAGTGAACATTTCACCTTCAGTCTAAGCATCCTCTGAAGGGTGCTGCTTAAATTCTTCCTTCTTTCTCTCAATCTCTTAGGCCATATTGGCGGGGTTTTTTTAATGGTGGCACATTTTACCTGAGCTTCTAATATAGGACTTGTTAATAGTCTTCTTTTAGGCCTCTGGTGGTCTTTTTGGTGCATGATTTTCAGTGTATTTGGGTAAACTTCTAGTAATAAACATCCCAAGAAATATTTTAAGAAGTTAATTGTTGTGAAAGTATGTACATGGTTTTCTGTTTTGTAGTCTTTTGTCTTCTGTTCTGCCCTTCTACCTGCCTCAGTTTATTTTGACTTACTTTTTTCTCCTTTATCAGTTTTCTGTGCTTGGTATCAACTTACGAGCTTGATCTTGGCCCAGGTTACTCCCCATACACCATAACCTACCATCCAACTACATTTTGCAAAGCTATGTGCGTTCCTTCCCACCGTTCTGAAAGCATTTTTTGTCTTCTGCTTGCCTTTTAACATTGTCAGAACAAGAATGCAGTATTTCTTAGAAACACTGTACTAATTTTATATTTACTAGCGCATGATTGTCCATGTAAATCAAACCTGACCCTTTTACTGGCTATTTTCCTACATTTTTGCATCTTGCAAAGTCTGTCCCAAAAGCAGGATCCCAACTTGGGTGGTAACAAAGAAAACCATATTTAATATTGGTAGCAGTATTGTAAAAGTATCTCTGTTGAAAAAGGAAGCTGAAGCGTTTTGGACATCTTAACCACAGTACACAGATAAGAAAGGAAAAAGAAAGCCTGGAGACCAATTCTGTGTGACAGAAAAAGCTTTAATACCCTGGATGCAGTGTAACATATAGCACATTTGTATACTGACTGCTTTAAAATACATAATGCTTGCATGCCAGTATTTGGAAAATTTACTTTCTGAAGGAAAAAGGGAGTCTGATTATTGTTTCTTTTAAAAAAAGGAAGTTTGTTTATGCTTTGAATATTTTGGCAATGTTCCTGTGCATAAACTTTTTTCATATTTATGTGCATAACTTCAGATAGGATGGATGGTGGTGTTTAAGTAAAAAGGACCGCATTAGTTGTCCTTTTATCATCTAGATAAGCAGCAGCTGGGCTAGTTAGTACAGACAGTGCTTTTGCAAACAGCTGGTTCTTATCTGAATGACAAAGGGCCAGGGTAGAGACCTTTTTTATTTAAAAATAAATAAATAAATTCTTGTTTCTATTTTTATTTTAAGAGAATGAAGAGAAAAGGCGCTACAGGCAATCTGTAGCATGTGAGGTTTTATTGCATTTTTACGAATATGATCATTTATTATAGATCAGTGCTAGGACCCAGAGAGGGAACTCACTCTTTTCAGCCTGGAGAAGAGAAGGTTCAGAGGGATCTTATCAAGGTCTATAAATACCTGATGGGGGGAACAAAGAAGACCGATCCAGACTCTTCTCAGGGCTCTGCCTAGTGCCAGGACAGAAAGCAACAGGCACAAACTGAAATACGAGAAATTTCTTTCAACACAAGAAAAAAATTTTCGTCTGAGTGAGTGGTTAGCCACTGGCACAAGTTGCCCAGATGGGTTGTAGAGTCTCTGTCCTTGGACATGTTAAAAACTCAGCTGCACAAAGCACTGGGCAACCTGCTCTTGCTGACCTTACTTTGAGCAAGAGGTTGGGCTGGATAATCTCCAGTGGTTCCGTCCAACCTCAGCTGGTCCGCGACTCTGAACTGTCACACCGAGAAATGCTCCTGCTAGGGGCAGCTATTTATACAAAGTGTAGGGGCCAGTTGCTGACTAGCTTGCTTTCCTTGCCAGGCCTTTAATGAAGGGCAGGAATGCGTACATCTTTGTTTGTATTGCCTACTCTTTATCAGTTAATCAAATTAAATTATACTGGATAGCACTGATACCGGCTAAGGGAAGGAACTGGAATGTGTAATTCAAGCTATTTATTAGAAACGCATCAGGAAGAATAAGTCTTTATTTGAAGTGCAATCTTGCTTTGGACTGTCGGTCTCTTTGTCTTGCCCACAGCACAGTTTCCAAATTCAGTGTATTTTTTCTTACACAAACTTTCTGTTAACAATGTAAGGAAAAGACTGGTTGTTTTTTTGGTTTGGTTTTGTTTTGGTTTGGTTTTTTTTGTGAAAGCCAGTTGTGTAATTCCTGTCTAAGTTCTGCGATACTATAAATGGCATTGTGTCTTTTATAAAATATTTATTTTGCAAATGCCTTTGTTCCAACCCATCTTTTGAGGTGCTAATTAGAAATGGAAAAAAGTTTTCCCTATAAAATGATAAAATACATGATTCACTTTACAAAATACAGCCACCTAAACACAGCGCTCTTGCTATTTCTTTTATTTACCTTGTACTTTACTGCTTTACCAGGAGTGAATTTCTAGGTATTTCTCTGATTCAGAGCTTGCTTCTTGTCAGTATCATTCTGAAAATCTCTTGAGACCTTCCTACAAATGAGTTTGAAAGTTGATGGGTTGTCACATAAAGAAGGACTGTGCGATATGGCTCACTAAAAGCTGGACACTTGTTACATAAAGTCATCAATACAGCACTGGGAGAATAAATCCCAAAGCACTTTGATATTTTCACACCTTATTTAAAGGCAGTGAAATAAAGGTTAGTTTATCATTTAATGCCTTTATCACGCAAGTTTAAGCTCTCAAGCAGTCTAATGTTGCTGTGCTTTTTTTTCTTAGTGTTTCGCAATTTAACATTTCTATTCTTTTTGGATTTGCCTTAGATTCCTTTATAACAGAGGCTACAAATATTGTTTAATTTACTTTTCAGTAAAGCTGTCAGTTGTAATCTGCAATTTAAAAAAACTAATAAAACAAATCCTCATTTCACAATTTAAACCTTATTGAGTCTAATTCACTTGCACTGCAAGTTTATTATTCTCCTGCAGCTTGACGTGCCTCCAATTGTAATTGTGTTGACCCTCCGATGCAGTAAATCTCCCCAGTGCTTATCAAACTGGGAGAGATAAGTCTACAATTTGGAACTTCATTAAATATCTCATTTATATTAAACAGATGATGGCTTTGAACAGAAATAATAATTTTTACAGGCTCTGCAACCTCCTGATCGTGGTCTCCTCGACTTCGTAATGCGGTGTTTTGCAGACCTCCACCCCTCTGTGTACCGGGCGTTACGCCAGCGCCCGAATGTCAGAAGTCATTAGTCCATCGGGCTGACTTCAAAGCCTTTGCTGTGGAGATGGCAGCTGAATGCTTTGTAGCCCTTGAAGCAGATTTTTAAAAATCTTTCCTAGTGTACATTTCTTGGTCATCTAGGGATTGTGGGTAGAGTGATTAATAATGGGCAGCTGTTTAAAGAAGTAAAAACAACCAACAAACACGTTGCTTGTTATTGTAATTCCTGAAACTATGCAGTACTCTCGTGCTCATTTAGAGACCAGTCCTTGGAATAAGCATTCCCAGTGGCTTCAAAGAGTTTGCAGCGTGCTCAGTATCTTGCAGTATCTGGTCCCTGCTGTATTTCAGTACATATAAAATATGTGCTGTGGGATTTCTGTAAGACGTTTCTCTTAAGTTTTAACTATACACTTCAGTATGAAGAGGCGTGTTGGTGAAAACATCTAATGCTTTGATGTGTGAGTTCATACTATTACCCTGCAAAATACATCTATTTTTTAATATTTGTTTATTTTTTTAATAGCGCTGGGTTCAGTTCATGCTGTTTAGATGAATTGGTTTAATGGTCTCGGTGAAGCTCCTTTGGTAGCGTTACCAAGTACCAAGAGGATGATAGAGTTCAAGTGAACCGAGAGCCTTAGGGGCAGGAAGGCTGGATGCTGCGAGGGCTGGGTGATGGTGTGGGGAGTCTTTATCTCCACGGTGAGTGGCTGGCTGCTGACAAATTTGGCATCTGAGCTGACCAGCGAGTGCCCGGGCACTCATTCTCCTCACTCACAGGGGTTGCCCGTGGCTAACAGGGCGGCTAAACCCAACTAGATTATATCAAGTTGCTTGCTTTCTTTGCCTTGCATGCGCGCTGCTTTCCACTGAGCTCTGATTCTCTGGGGCTAACTGAGGAAACACTCGAATTTTCCTCTCTTTTTGAAAAATCTGAGAGGCGTACACAGGAAAACAAGGGATGACCAGCTTCTGCAAACAAAGGCTGAGCTGGGAAGTTGCTCAGGAGAGCCTTCTGACGGAGAGCAGCTGGGGTGGGGAGGCGGCCGTACATGCAGTCTGTGCATGTGGCCAAGCAGCCCGTCTCCATCGCTTCTTCCACCGCCTACTTCGTCTGCCTCTTAATGAATGTCCCGGGAGTTGTGGTGGGCAGAGACCCGGCAGCTCCGGGGGCTGAGGGCTGGGGTGGAGAGGCACTTCAGGTCTTGCCAGTTCTGATTTTTGCGTCTCTGCCTCGATGCTGCGGCAGTGCCAGGGATCAAGGATGCTTCCAGACTGAATGGAGCACACAAGGTCTCTGCACCCGGCAGAGCAAAGAACTCATCATAAGGAGGAAAAAAAAATAAAAATAGAAGTTACTGTGAAGTCTGCCTTTTTTTTTATTTCTTTCCCTCCTAACTACAAAATGTTTGAGTATTTGCGTATTGGTTACTAATATGTGTGGTGGGGTTTCCTGGGGGTTTCCGTGATGATTACATTTGAAAGCAAATGGCACCGCTTCAAAAAGCGCCAGCAGCCCAATTCCAAGTGGAGTTCCTGCGCTGCACTCCTGACAGGAGTCTTGTTCTGACAGGCTGTCAGTGTGGGAAAGATGGCCCAGCTGTCTGCCCGATAGTATTGAAAAAAGCCAAAACTGTCTGTTTAAGAAATGATCCAACAAAGAGACACCAAAATGCATTGGATTTTTTTCACCAATTTTCTGCTGAGGGACTTGAAATTTGACAGGGCACCATGGGAGGTGCAGCGTAAAGTGGCTTAGAAAGTTGGTCATTAAGCAGAACTGTCATTGCAAATTATATTTGTCCAGGGTGAGAAGTTCTAGCTCATTTGGTGCCCAGACAGGTCTAGGCCTTAGGCAAGTTGTTACCGTTCCCCCATGCTGCTAAATGGACCCTGGGTGCTGATTTTTCTCTCTCTGTGCAGCTGGAGTCACCTGGGAGCCC
This sequence comes from Burhinus oedicnemus, assembly GCA_008921705.1. Taxonomy (NCBI): domain Eukaryota; kingdom Metazoa; phylum Chordata; class Aves; order Charadriiformes; family Burhinidae; genus Burhinus; species Burhinus oedicnemus. The sequence continues at coordinate 88,041 of VFFE01006784.1, read as the reverse complement.
CTCTGGGCCAGAGCTGCCCATAGAGACTCTGCTGGATGACCGGGAACGGAGGATTTCCCACTCCCTCTATGGCGGGATCGAGGGTCTCAGCGAGTCACCCACGAGGAATGCGGCGCTGAGTAGGATAATGGGTGAGTCAAATCAGCTCTGCTAGTTGGGGCGTGTGTTTATTCCTCTCTGTGATTCATCAAAGGGCAATTAATGTAGGAATCAGAGAACACGGAGGTTGCACCAGCGAACTTAAAACATGCCTTAAAATTGTTCCGCGCAAGCCTTCTGGATAGTTAACGTGAGAAAGAAAGTCAGTAAATGGAGTTATGAAGTGAATTTCGTATGCCGTGGCAGGTAATAGAACAAATAACGGGAGCACTTAACACAGTTTTTCAGTGTCTGATCTGGGACAATAAATTGTTGGTTGGTCTAGTCTCCGTGTTGAGTCTTCATTTGCATGAAAATCACTGACTCATGGATATTTATAATAAATTTCAGCATTTCTTCTTTTGCGTTTCAGTCATACAAAAATAAATACAGAAAACTTGCATCCGTTTATGCTTATTGGGGCATTTCATTAATTTGTTTGAATTTTTGCTTTGCAGGACACCAATTTTAAAACCTCGTAACTAATTTTAAGCATCCCTTGTGCAGATTCTGTGGCATACCATCTGCATGGCCCCGGTGGATAATGAGGTTATTAGCAGTTGCTCTGCAGCAGTTCAGCTTCTGATGTAGAGAGCTGGGTAATAAAGACTTGCCTTGCCACAGGAGTGGTCGGATTTGCTGACTGGAACGGGATTATTTTGAAAGGATTTTCAAAATTAAACACAAAAAGCGGCTTGAGGAAAATAGCACCTGACAGAAGACGTGACAATTGCTTGCTTGAGTTGCAAGTTTTAAACATAAGACATGGCCATTAAATCTGGGACTTTTTTTAGTGTGCTTGACACACAGAGGATATATTAGAAGATGCTGCTATAAAATTGATATGAAGCACAGCTGAACTTAATTTTTAATTCATTGAGATAGATTTTCAGCCGTAGAAAATGAAAGTCCACCACTTACACTTTTTTCAGTCAACAGTTTCTATATATATTTCACTCTTTTTTGGGGTTGTTTGGGTTTTTTAAAAATTTTTGTATTTTTCGGTTTGCTTTTTCTTTGTGGTAGTACAATAATACTATTGTTAAACTCTCTGAAAATCCACAAATTCATTATTTATTTAATCAGTTAAGTTTTTTGTCAAGGAAGCATGAAATCTTTTCACCCAAAGTCATATGCTGTTAAAGAGAACAATTTAAAAAAAGAACTATTCATTTGTTGGCAAATCTGAGGAGCGATACAGTAATTTGAAGTGTTTAGCACTACTCTCCCATACAAGGGACAAGTTCTTGTGGTGTCAAGGCTTTAGATAAAACATTTGCAAAGCACTGCCTTCTGCTTTTTCCATCAGTGTTGCAGAGGATTTACACATAGAGCTCATACAAGCATTAACGAATTATCACTTAAACACCTTGTCCAATGATGGGAGAAGAAACCCTGAGAGAGTCTGTGCACGTGTATCAGCAATGCAGTTTACTTCCACATCAAAGGAACACAGGGCTTGCCATGACAAATCAAACTAGTGGTTCATCAGTCTGGTATCATCCCTTTAGCAGTAGCCCGTAACAGATATTTCAACAAAAGAAAAAAAATCTTTCCAAAGCTCTTAAATTCTAACACTTTTGGATATGTAGACATAGGGAAAAAATCCATCCTGCATTTTTTAAGTGTTTTATAACCTGAAGTTGATGTTTCAATTTCCTCTGAATCATCGCTTTTCTGTATTGTTTTCTGAAGTGAGGAACTAGGTAGAAAATTGGTTGGTTGTGGCTTAAATCCATTGATGCTTTAGTTGGAAGCACATGGAAAATCAAATTGTGCCTGAACCTCATAGCAAATGTGATCTAGTCCAGCATAACTGAAAACTGGTCTTGCCAGGACTGAATCATTCCCTCTTGCACTCATGGTAGCTTCACGGAGCTGTTATGTTGAAACTCACTTTTTAGGTAGCAGTCGGTTTTCTAATATGCTGATTTTTCCTGAATTAATCAGTACCACTAAGTTAAAACTGCAGAGTTTATAATCTTCTGTGATATTATTGCATGCATGTTTTCTTGCAGTGCCACACAGCAGAGAGGTGTTACTACCTGTTGGGAGAGATGCGTGCAGTTGCTTGTTTCAGAGTGGCTAATGTTTGTAAGAGTCAATCATTTATTATGCAGTGGAATTCCTGTCCTGTTAGCATTCATAATGAGAAGAAACTCAGAACTTCTTTTATTTTCTTGAGAATGTATTTGTGGTGTTATATGACTCTTCCCGAGTTCTCCTCCTCTCTTGAAAATTGGCATAAAAGGAAAGATTAGTCCTAAGAACAATCCGGCTGAGGAAGACTAGAGGTCTGTACCTTCCCATGCCGGTCCTGGCCATGAAAACAAGCCAAATGGAGTGCTTTATGCAGTGCTGATTCCCTCGAGTGCTCTCCCCATATTGAGAAGGTCTCTGAATCACCTGATGCCTTCTTATTTACCCCCTCAATGGATTGAACTATGTAAACTTTTAGGACTCGGTACCTTGTGGTGAGGAGGTCATGGTTTGATTTCACGTATGAAGGAGTGTAGGTCTTTTTGCTTCTTTTGCTATTGGATAAAATTGATGGATTTTTGAGTTTTCTTCCTAAATTAGACTATTCAAAAGTGATAATCTCAAGGTCTGGAAAATGCCTGCTCTTTTCAGTCATTGCTTAAAGTTGGAACAAAACTTTTAAGAGATTTTGTTTCTTTTAAATACATCTAATGTAATTTTCAGGAAAGGTATTTAAGACAATTTCCTTACTCTTTCAATCCATAACTGACAGCAAGAACTGTTTGTCAGAGCCTTGCTGTGAGAGTGGGAATAAAATACCAATTTTAGAACGTGATTTAAATTATGTAAAGTAATGTTTGCTTACTGCAAAAAGGCTACATGAATCTTCTAATGTTTCTGACGATCCTTATGTTGATCTGCTTTTCTATATGATTATTGCTATTATAGATTTTCTTCTGCTTTTTCACTTGATAATATTTCACTGAGAATTTCTGATGTAAAAGAGACTGCTTTCTGTATTCAGGGGATTATATTATTGGTTTTGATGAGGAGTTTTTTTATTTATACACATTGGGTCTTCTAAGAATTAGATGGCTATAATAAACACTTATGTTTGTTTATTTTTAATATTTTCAGGTTGCATGTTGTTCGTACATTCAAAATAACAACTGTGTTATTCTGGTTTGCTTGGCTCTATGATTAAAAATTCAAGTCTCTCCTTCTGATACACCGTTCTTGTATATCATCCATTATGCTTCTGAGTTTTGCAATACGCAAATACATAGCTGCTGTCTATATAAATTATTCTGATTCAACAAACAGCTTAGTACAAAGTCCTCTTTCATCTCTTTCTTCTAGTTGCTGATTTTTTTGTGTGAACACAGTGGGTTTTGTTGGTAACGGTGACTAAACAGAAGTTATTTATCAGGGGGTACACGAATAACAATAGCTTGTACTGAATCTACTTTTCATCCTGAAGAATCCCCCAGAACTTTGTAAAATTTGATAGTTCCTACACAACAGGAAATACTTTGTTCTCTACATAAATAATTGCTATCTTAAGGATAGAATCAGGCGGAAGCACCACTGAAAAAAAATTAGCTAGAGATGTAGCGTTTGTGTGTCAATGAAATGAAAGTAACCCTTTACAAGCAGAATGCAGTTCTCCAGCCAGGAATCTCATTGGAACGTGGTGGTCTGCTACAGTAGTCTTGACTGATCTGAGCACTCTCTTGAGATCCAAAACCTGGATATAGTGGAGACATTTTTGTCCTTAGACGTTCCCCACACATGTATTCCCAATCCCACTTCTGTTTAGCTTGGAAAATTAGATGATGTGAGTATCTATGGGAAAATTTGCCAAAACTTGCTGGGGACAAATATGCTATTAGTGAAAAATAAATAAATGAAGATCTGGAGAAATTCTGATTTCTCATTGCGCAACTCCTGTAGGAATTCTCGTCACTATTATCATCATCGTCAACACTATTTTCTTTTATTATTATTTCTCTTATTTATTTATTACTGTATTTATTACTTTGGTTAATACTTCATTATTCATCATAGAGTAGTTGTTGCTGATTTCTTGGTCAGGCAGGTTAGGAATCGCTTGCCGTGTCAGAGCAAGAAAGGCCCTCTGCTTATGGAAGAGGCTTGAAGTGTAGCATTGGTCTGAATCCCATGATACCAAAATGCTCAGGAGAGTCACTCATAAAATAATACTTGGTTTTGAACATATCGTAAGGGTGTTCCACAGATTTTCTTAGACTTTCCTTTAAAGAGAAAGCAATAGCAAAACCACAAGAACAAGTCAGATACAGTACCATGACAATGCAGTGTAGTATGGGAGCCAAGTTATCGTAGCAAACAGATTAACCAAACTTCAGGGATTTTCAAGATTTAAAAGGCCTTGAAGTAGCTGGGTTCTTCGTGAGTAAGCCTGTCGTTCATTTTGTGTACTGTGTATGCTCAGGGTTTTTTTGGAGCATTTTATGTTGGTGGTTTAATTCAGGTCCAAACTATTTTCTGGTCTGTTATAGGTCTGTACTACTTCAGGTTTGAAGTGTTGCTGTTTGGCATATTTTTCTTTCTAAGCTGAAAGTCCTCATAGACCTGTAGACCAGCCATTTTGTAGTGGAGCTCTGCACGCACAGATGGGAACCCTTCCTACCCCATAGTTTGGTATGGTCCTCAGGCTGTGCTTGTTTAGATTGGTAACTCGTTCAAGAAATTTGAGCCTCGTTGTCCTGAGATGAGACAGACTTGAAAGGGAGAATGTTTTCCCTTCGTTCTTACACTGTCCAAAATACTACATATTATTACAGATTACCTTGCTGAAGTTAAATTAATATAAGCAAAACTGGACTTGAAGTGTATTCAGAGTCTAAATTTTATAGCCCTTTTCTAGCCTGAGGGAAAATTATTTTCTTGGAAAGGTTTGTAGACAGCTCGAGCAATGTCTTAGATTTGTAGATCAGTCAAATATACTGATGATTACTAGGTTTGAAGTTTCTTTGATGTTTCCTTGTAATGTTTCTCACAACACTTGCAGAGTTGCTTTCTCCAAGGATATTTTCTGTCCACTTCAGCTGAGCTCTCTACGAAGGATGTATTGCGTCCTTTGCTGAGGTCTGGCTAACCATCTGCTGCAGGTGAAGCCTTTCACCTGTTCTTAGCTTCATCTGCGGTGAAAAGCATAGGCATGTCAGATGGGTTTTCTCCTTAATTCCAAAGCAACTATTAAAATGTCAGTCTTCACCCTTGTCAGATACAAAGAAGGGTAGTGAAAAGTTTAAAATGTTACTGAATTACTGTAGCCTCTCAAATGGGAAGTTCAATCTGCCGAATGGCATAAGGTTATACCTTTTCACAATCAATTCTTTGGAGACGTTATTAACTACAGAGTTAACAGTCTTGTCGGCATTATGTTTGGAAAGAAGTACATTACCAGGCTAAACATTAGCCTGTCCATCAAAGAAGCTATTGCTGGGCAAAGAATCAGCTGTTATGCAAACTGAACACATTCATTTCGGTTTGACAGTGATGAGATGTTCACCATGCAGTACCTTTTTCTTCCAGCCACTTCTTCAGCCACCTTCAATTATCTCTAGAAGCCAGTTTCCCCCTCTTTGCAAAGCTATACAAAATGTATTATCTAGGGCAGTGATGATTTTAGCTAGCTCTTTATGCATATAAGGTTCTATTTGTTTGTTTGTTTGTTTGCAGAGGTAGTGATGGTAACAGAAACCTTTCCAGAAAAGAGGAAAAAATTATTTTCCCCTAATTCTACACATTTTTTCCATACCTGTAGGAAAAATGAAGTGGGAAAATATTTGATGTGTCCATAGAAGCAGTTTATGTTATGGCAATATAAGTTTTCCTATGTACTATTACTGTGGCGCATCATAATTTCGGAATAATTTACAGTTTGTTGTCAGATTAACGGTTGATTAAGCTAGTGCTTTTCTTCTCAGGAGATGTGACAATTTTACTAATCTTTTTAGTAAGATAATACATTTCCAGGAATAAAATTCTTGTAATGTCATGATCATTCATTAGAAATAATGTTGCATGTAGTTAGAGTTGGGACCTAACGTTTTAAATGACAGATCTTTTTAAGTCAAGCATCTATATACAGGAGGAAAAGTATTTTTAAAGGTATTCTATTATACAAAAAATCATGGGCAGCTAATATGAAAGAACCGCACTTAGTAGTTAGCCATTGCCTCAGCTAACTAAATAATTTTCATCCAGATTTGCAAATCTTTATTTTCCTTATGCCAAGTTTTAGCTTAGTGTTTCTAGATACTGAAATAACCTGTTTCTTCCAAGTTAAAGTTTTAAATGGTGATAATTCTATATTTCTACTGTTGTCCAAATAATATTATATAACCTCTATCCTCCCAACTCTGTATCTTGTGCGTGTATCCTGAAAAACAGATTTATTCAGCTTAAACCATAGTTATGATACAAAGCATTGCAATGAAAATATTCCTTCTGATATTCTTCCTAGCTTTGTAGTCTGTTATGGTGGCATAAAGTTTTCTATAGGTTTAAAAGTTGCTTCTGCTTTTTATACAGCAGTTTGAAAATTGTCATACAATCTTATGCATTGAAATGATTACTGGAAAATATAATTATATTTATATACTTATCACTATAAAAGCAGCAGTGGTAGTGGGTTTATAATGTTTATATGCACATTAGAACTGGTTTTTACTTGGAAACAGTGTTTTACTAGTTTGTAAGAATCCTCCAAATATCATCTTGTAACTGCTGCTCTCACAAATTAAACCAAATGAGTCTGCTACTGAACAAAGAATATTGTTGAGTCTTTATTATGTCTGTTTCATGTATGTGATGGCTCTAGTTTAAGCACTTCAACAACAGTGTTAAAACTTATTTGAGTTTGGTGGTAATAGAATTAGGTTAATTTTTTTTTCCAAATTTTGCATATGTGCCTCCAGATTATTTCTTTAAAGGAGAGAATGAAAATTTGGAATCGTTTGGTTTTATCCATGAGTTCTCATCACCTTTCACAATTCTTACCTTTGTGGAGGTATTATTAAAGAGTTCCGAGTTCCCAATAGCAGTCAAACAAGTTTCAGATTTCATGAGGGCAAGATTAATCAGGAGAAGTGATGAGCTCTGAACTCATTCTTCGTTTCTACCGCAGGATTTGATGCAAGAGAAGATACTGTCTTCTGGGACAGGCTCTTTTCAGTGGTGCCCAGAGACAGGACCTGAGACAATGGGCACAGACAGAAACACAGGAGGTTCCCTCTGAACATCAGAAACACTTTTTCACTGTGAGGGTGACTGAGCACTGCCACAGGCTGCCCAGGGGCCTGGCGGAGTAGAAATACTCAAAAGCCGTTTGGTCAGGGTCCTGGACAACTGTCTGTAGCTGTCCCTGCTTGAGTGGGGGGGCTTGAACCAGATGAGAGGTCCTTCAACTTCAACTCATCTGCGATTCTGTGATCTTATTGTAGTAGGCTGCAGGTACAACTGGTGTATATTACTTTTCAGACCTTCGCATAGGAAGAGGCGTATAAAGTGAGACATAGTTAATTTTATTATCTGTCTTGTGTCACTCTTACCAGTAGTATTGCAGTTTGACATGACATTTTATCAGCTGTGATTATATATTATTCAAGGCACTTTCTGTCATTATTTAGATTTGGGGTTTTTTTCCCCCCTTTTATTGTTCAGGTAAATATCAGCTGTCTCCAACGGTGAACATGCCTCAAGATGACACTGTCATTATTGAAGATGATCGGCTGTCGGTACTCCCTCCTCATCTCTCTGACCAGTCATCATCCAGTTCCCACGATGATGTTGGGTTTGGCACTGTTGATGCTGGTGGATGGGCTAAAGCTGCAATTAATGAGTCAACAGACTGGTAAGAGCGTGGTTTAGTGGAAGGAAAAAAAAAGATGACTGCAGTTACATCTTTTTCTTTAGTTTAATTTTTGGCAACTGCTAATATTAATTTTTCTTTTTTAAAATCACATTTAGGTTTCACTGTTTTCAAACTGCTAATTGTCCCTGTTTCAGGAAGGACATCTGTACAGATAATTTGTTAGACTTTCTACTTCTGGTTGCAGTTTTGTGCTCTGTCAAAGCACATTTGTGGAAATGTTACTAATTGTTATTAAGACCAAATCAGTGTATAGCTGTGCTAATTTGATGATGTGAAATTAATTTAGTTGCCAGCTGAGCTAGCTTTTGTAAAAAAAACTTTGCAAAATTTAAACACTTGATTTTATGAAAGAGGCAAGAATAATTCCAATTGGAAATTTTAATTTATAAACCCCACTGTAAATATTTCTGAGGCTATAAAACAAAGATTTTATTTTTATATTCTGGTATATATCTAGGAGCCTTTCAATACTTCTGTATACTTTCTTTATGTTTCTATAACATACAGTAATTTTAAAATCTGCTTAGAGGTCAAGGCAGCTCTTTGTTTTGCCCTAGTGTTAATACTTGCGCAACAATAATTAGTTAAGATTTGTTTATTATGCATGAAGAAATACCCAAGACTAGGGCAGTGATGGTCCCCCTGTACTGGTGAGGCCCCACCTCAAATACTGTGTTCAGTTTTGGGCCCCACACTACAAGGCAGACATTGAGGTGCTGGAGCGTGTCCAGAGAAGGGCAACGAAGCTGGTGAGGGGTCTAGAGCACAAGTCTTATGAGGAGCAGCTGAGGGAACTGGGGTTGTTTAGCCTGGAGAAAAGGAGGCTGAGGGGAGACCTTATCGCTCTCTACAACTACCTGAGAGGAGGTTGTAGCGAGGTGGGGTCAGTCTCTTCTCCCAAGCAGCAAGTGATAGGACAACAGGAAATGGCCTAAAGTTGCACCAGGGGAGGTTTAGATTGGATATTAGGAAAAATTTCTCCACTGAAAGGGTTGTCAAACATTGGAACAGGCTGCCCAGAGAGTGGTTGAGTCGCCATCCCTGCAGGTATCTAAAAGACGGGTAGACATGGTGCTGAGGGACGTGGTTTAGTGGTAACTTGGCAGTGTTAGGTTCATGGTTGGACTTGATGATCTTAAAGGTCTCTTCCAACCAAAACGATTCTATGATTCTGTGATTCGTAACTATCATGCAAAGGCAGTGTACTGTAATAGTTCCACATTTAAAAATATGAAAATTACTAGTTCCACATTTAAAACTGTGAAAAGGAACTTTACTTTATACATATAATCTATAGTAAAAATAATTTCCGTGAATCTTAGGTTGACTCTGTAGTTACTTTTATACATTTTAATGTAAGAGTCTTAATGAGAAATGCATTGAGCTCCATTATTGACTTGCTTAGGTTCCTGGCAAAGAAATACTGTTTATTGCTTAGTTGGTACAATTAATACAGATCTAAGATTTAATTTGCAAGTCCTGTAATTATCTATAGTAATAGCAAAATAAAAGCCTACCCCTGTACACTGCCACTTCTTGAAGCTAGATAATTACCACAAATAGTGTGAAGTATATGAATTTTCTTATTTTTCTTGTCTCTTGAGTCTGTTATGAACGTGTCAGCAATATCTTAATAAAGCAGCAGTAGCACCTGCCAGCTGATACACACCTGTCAGCTTCTTCTTTGCTTTGTATTAGTTTGTTTCACCTTATGTCCAGGAACTGAGTTCTGTATTTTAAGCACTGTTTTAATAATTGTATGAAAAGGTAATATTTTTCATCCTCATTTGTGGTTTTTTTTTAATGTTGCAGCTCTTCTCTTGGACAAGTCATACCTGTAATTTGGACCCTTGAAAAGTCCATCCGTCTTCTGTAAAAGCTTTTAGAGATGAGAATCTGAGACGTTTAAATAGAATAGTACTCAAGGCTGCACATAATAGCTTATTGCTGAGGGAATTTTTTTTTAGCTGAATATGAGCAAAAACCTACAGTATGAAGTACGAGCCCATTTGAAACCTGCAGATGCTTTTACATTTAGTTCTGCAGCGTATCTTGCTATTCATATACTTCTTTGAAAATGAAAGTAACAGTAAAGAAAATAGGGATTAGATATTGTGGAACTGATCACACTCAAAACCTTTAAACGTATGTCTTTATGAGAAATTGTAAAGGTCTGCGGATACAATTGCACTTAAAAGAGTAGATCAGTGCAGCGCTTCTTAGATAATGTATTCTATTTGTAAAAAAGTAAATAGCAGTAGAATTAGATTGTTGCATTAATTTCCTGCTGCTAATGGATGAAGGAAGACTTGTAAAACGAAGGTGCATTGTATGATTTGGCTGGAAGGCACAAAGGGTAAAACTAAGAATATGGATGAAGGGTTATCCAAACAAGAATGGCAGCTGTTCTGAATCACAGAAGAAAATGTAAGCTTTTCCAGCCTCACAATATCTCCCTAATCCTTGATGAAAATGTTATGAAAACAAAGGGGCAATAAGACAGGATTAATAAGTGGAATTTTAATAACATTGAGGGTCAGAAGACGGTTACATTCTTTTAAGGATCAGCTGTCATTCCAGAAATCTTGTTTGTTAAGTATGCTAGAATATAGTAAATTGCATTTGGCATTGCTTAATCACTTGCAGTAAATTCACCTTCTGTCTTTTATTAATGTAGTTGAAAAATATTAAAATGAGGCATTTTTAGGGGCATTAGTTCCTCCTTTGTGTTCATTGGCTTTTCTAGTTATGGATCTTCACAGAGGCTTTTGAATACTTTTAGGCAATGTACATGTATTCAAACTCCTGTGATCTGCACCTTCCTTAATGACTAAAACACACTCATGTGACATTAATAATAGAAATAAACCTGGACATGAAAATTGATGACTCTACCTAGGGCTCAGATGTTTGTACTGTAAAAAGGTATGAGATGTTGTGATGTCAGAGAGCAAGTAATTTTTGATGCTAAGTAGCGCCTTTAGTATGCAGGATACTGTGCAAACACAGAGTAATAATCCTCCTAAGTGTGTGTGGAAGGTAAGGGTGATAAGGGCAGATAAGGAAAGCAGGGGGAAAGCCCGAAAAGGCGGTGTCAGTGGAAACACTGGGATCGGATCTCCAGAATTCCCAGTTGCTGACACAGTGTCCAGACCCCACTGCTTTTTCCAGGACCTGTGGTGCCCTTTTTGAGTTTTATTTAACTTGGAGTTTTAGTCTGTTCTTAGGACTTCAAGTTTAATATATATGTGCACGCTGTATTTACATGAAAATGATATTCAGCTTTATTAGAAGATTTATATATGCGAATCAAAGCAAGTTCAGATGAAAAAAGGAGCATACGGCCAAAACAAATAGTTTTAGAAATTCACCCTTTCTTCTTTGAAGAAAGTGTCACAGGATACATTTTGTTCGGCAAGTTGAAGCCGGTCATCTTTAACTAACATGAGCTGTGTTAACAGATGTTGCTAGAGAAAATTCTCACTTAGTAAAACCACATTTTTCAGGCCTTCAGAGACAGGGCTGACTAGCAGTGAGCCAGAAACTCCTGTGTGGCCTTGGGAAAGTCATTTATGATCTGATTATGAAAGGTGTTGAAACCCTGTAAGTTCAGTTGAGTCACTTGGAGAACGTTTTCAGATTTAGGTGGTTCTTATTCAGCTACATGTTGCGCTGCTGTAAATGCTAAAAGTGTATATTGACCTTGTCTGTTTTATCTTTCTATCATGTGGAGATAATATTTTCCCTATTTTATGGGAGTGAATGTGAGGACTAAATAGTTATTTTTGAGTTTGGGCTCTGATTCATCAGAGCTTTTAAGCATATGCTTCAAAACATTGCTGAATTGTGCAGACATCTCTGAAATAGTTGCAGTAATTAAATGTAAAACATTATGAGCCTGAGCCAGAAGCATTAAAGCCAAAAGGCACTTGACATTGACTTTATTCATAGAAGCTCTGATCCTGCTCTCAGTTAAGTACTATATGCTTGTCACATGCACATATCTTATTATTTTGTAAATCTGCCACTACTAGATGGAGTTTCTTCTAGGCTGCCTGGTAATGCAGATAGTGATTTTCATCCTTTATCGTATTTGATGCCTTCGGACACTTTTCCTTACCCCTCTTCAGTATTATGCCTAATACTCAGGCGTTTCTTGATCAAAGATGCTTCTATAAATTATAGTACATGGCATACATAAACGTTCACATTATGTAATTATTATAAGTTCATTTCTGCAAAAATTCACTATTTGCCTGTTTTCTCACTAGATATGAGATGTGTATTATACCTGCCTGTTAAAATAGACAATAATTCTTTTGAAACATGTTACTGAACAGTAACATGTATGTATACAGTATTTTGAATGGCATTTAGTCTTTATAGAGATCTCAGTGACAAAATTTGTAGCTTTTTTTATCTTTGAGTACAACAACAATCAAAGGGGGGATTTTGAGGGATCTTTTTCCTATTGGATAGATAACGGTGCAAAATGCTCATTTTTTTCAGTGTGTACGCTTTTGATTTCTTTTTGCGCCAGCTGAAGTAGAAATCTAAATTCTTTGTGCTTGCCTTCAGGCTGGTTTTAATACTCTCCCCTTTTCCAGGAGTAGGAATAGCTTTGGGTGAATTTCCTTTCATATTGTTTATAAGCAGTGAGTGATCTTGCAACTTTTTGTTTGGTTGGTTTTTTTTGTTGTTTTTAACATGCATTGTGGCCATTGTGACACATTGCAAGCCTAGGGTTTAGCTTGCACACTAAATTTTGCCTGCATTCCTGCAGTCATGATTCTACCATCTTTTGACAAACATGAATAAATCCATCTTCAGCATGCTTCTGCTGAAGCACGGTGAAACGCCGATCACTGCTCGCTGAAGACCTGACTCTCAGCCGAGGTCATGCGAGAAACCCACAGAAGAGACCAAAACCAAGTCCCCAGTTCCCATTTAATGGTGGAACCATTGAGGCAAATACTTGCTCTGAAGAGAAGTAATGAGTAAAAGTACGTTTGTCTGACATAGCCGGGTTAAAACCAGGAGATGCTATGAAAAATTCGCAAGCCATTTCATATGTGGGGAGAAGTTTTAATGTGAAGTCTTTAAATTAAAATTTTTTTAAAGGTCTGTGGGCTTCACACAGGACAGATTCTATTTATGCTTTATTAAAAACATTTTGTGGTGAAGAAAAATCTGATAATTTGCTATTAACAGAATATATTTGTTTCTCATGAAGAAAACAGAACTGTTTTATTCTCCCTCAAATTATTCCTGTGTTGGAGCTGTACATTCTGATAGTATATGTATAGTACACCAGATATGTACTTCTTTCATTAAAACTGATAATTGAAATTCTTGATACTTTTTAACTGGAATTGCTCAATGCAGTAAAACAAATCCATTGTGTGTGTAACTGACTACTTGCAGTGGTTTATTTAAAAATGTGTACTTAATTGCTGGTAGAAATCACGTGCTAAAGAAATGCTTTTCTCTGCAGAGTGAAAGGTTGCGTGATCTTGATAAATGTTCGCATGATTTTTTTCCCTTCCTACAGCACTCTTAGTCCAGATGTTGATCCAGTGCTTGCCTTCCAGCGAGAGGGTTTTGGACGCCAGAGCATGTCAGAAAAGCGTACAAAGCAATTTTCAGATGCCAGTCAGTTGGAGTTTGTTAAAACACGAAAATCCAAAAGCATGGATCTAGGTAGTGAGTGATATTTTTTCAATTATTTTATCTGAACCTGATTTTCATGTTGTAAGTATATAGATTTTGTAATTCCAAACACATCCTTTATGTGCAGTACTACTGCACGTAAAGTCTACTGGTGGGAAGTAAAGTATTCTTCACGTGAACGGCCAAGTGGCCTGTGTATTGTTTGTACCACTTGTAAATGTCCATACCTTTAAATATCGTAGCCCTCTGGATATATAGTTATACATAAACATAAAAGGTACTTATTAAAATGGAGGTGAAAAGTGCATTTACCAATCCACACAGAATAACTGGATGAAACTGTACCACGCTGTGGTTCTGGGTAGACAGGATTATTCTCAGTTCATGATTATAATGCAATTAGCCTTAAAGATCCTTTGTAATCTCTCGTTTTGTAGATGGATTTTGATTAAAATATTAAAGATGCAAGTATTTATTTGAAGAGTTCATTCAGAATTCGAAAATGGGGCTAGTCTGACATCTGGTTGAGACCCAGGTTTTAATATTTATATCAGAAGCCCTATAAAACAGCAGCAGCTAAGACAGGCAATCTACTATAATCATTTTAACTGGTAAAACAACTGAGAATAAGTAATTCCGAACAAGCCCATCTGTTTTTCTGCCATTGGATTTAGATTCTGAAGTGCAGAATCGAGTAACCTTAAACAGTGAGTTTTGATTGTTTAAACACACAAAATTCCCTACTCAGAATAATAAAATATAATACGATTCGCTTCTTTACAATAATTGTGAATATCTTAACTACAATCCCTGATTCACCAGTTTCCTCAGGGGACAGTAAGGTTGGTGGTATTGACTTGTCTTGACTAGTTGCGATGTGCTAACGTGTAAATAACATATTGTACCTGCCTGTGACGTGAACATGACTGACATTGCATGAAGGTTACTAGTTTGCTGCCATTTCTACCCAGAATGTTTGCTTACTGTTGCAGTTTATTTGCATGAAGTATGACATTGCTAAGGTCCCCTAACTTGAAAGACAATATGCAAAACAGAAGGAATGTTGGATGCATGTGGGGCATGGGCACTAACTGGGCTAACCGTTATACATTTACCTTTTAACAGTAGCTGACGAGACTAAGCTCAGTACAATGGATGACCAGAAAACAGGTAAGAATTGACAGTAAGGCTGTTGCTATAGAAACCTTGGTCAAAGCAGCTTACCACAATTACAGAACTGCCAGTCAAATTGCATGAAAACATGAATATTCCAGTACTTGCATGGCTGCTTTCTATTGTTGTGAATAATCAAGTCGTACAGAAAAAGAAAATTCTCTATGGAGATAAGTATCTAGGGTAGTATATTCAAGCAGGTCATACATGTGACTGTAGGTCGACACCTGTTTCTACACCTTGAACTCATAAATATTCACAGTTGTTTGGATTTTTTGTCCTTTCAAAAAAATCCTGGAAAATCTCCTCCTAGCTTCAAAGTCTAATGTACAGAGAGATGATGTAGAAGAGTCGAATGTTTGGCTATTACAGTGCTAACACAGTGCTTGGAAACAATTATTTTAATTAGAAAACTGCTACCTTTGCCTTAAGTGGTCATCAGATACGTGTTGTGAGTTGAGTTGAAGATTATTAGCGCAAGTTGATTTGCCTTTGGAGCTGAAACCCGAGCATCGTAACAGAACAAAAGAATATGTAAATAGAATCTTTTCCACATACCATCAATTGTAACGTTTCACACAATGATAATGAGAAATAGCTTTCAAAGCATATTTTTTGTTAGTAATTAAAATAATGCACCAGCTGCAATTATGAACCTTTATGATTTATTAATATAAGTTGGCTTTTGACCTTTGGAATGCTATTTTAATTAGGCAAGATCCAGAGGACACCATAACATTACTCAGCTCTAATTAGGAACAATTCACCTTTTTAACCCAAAAATATTATTTATTTTAGCATGATTTGGGGAGTAGGGCATTCCATGCAGAATTTATAATTAACAATTTACAACTGCATCTCTGTTTAACCACAGTTTACAACATGAGTAGGAATACTGAAAAGCTGAAAGTAATCAAGTGATAAAATTATATTTTTTATTTAAAAAGCTAAAACTTCTAGCTCTTAAAATGTTGCAGAATATGGCCACAGACTTGCAGCTTTACAAATTGAGAATGAGTACACAAAATTAAAATGTATGAATGTTTTGAAGGATTAAAGCCATCAGAGTGTGAATGTATGAATTGTGTTAATGGTTGTGGTAAGAATCAGTGCTTAGGAACTACCTTCACCCCTGAGCATTATTCACATAAAAAGGAGTTACAGATCAAACTCAAAATTACTGTAAATTATTTTTCATTTTCTTATTATCCTGCCTATTTGGATGGGATGTGATTAGAATGGTGTAAAGCCTGTGTGTTTTAGTAAAATATGATGCTTAGGTTTAAAAGTGCATAGTATTAACAGAGGGTGGTATTAACCAGAGTGTAGTTTTTCTCTCTGTATAACACCTGGGTTGAATTCCAAAAAAGAGACAAGTCAGACAATTTGGGTGAAAGAGCATGACTGTAACCATCTGGACTAAGCAGTTACATATTTTGTGCTCAGCAAGCTTAGTGGCTGGAAAAAAGGAAAAACACCTTTTACTGTACTTTTATTTTATTTATCTAGTGTGCTTTTAACCAGGTTTTGTATATAAACACTGGATTTCTCCCATTACTGAAGATGGATGTGGTTGCTAAACAAACCACTTACTGTAGTTTGGCTTAAAAATCATCTGGTTCTAAGAAAAAAATGCTTCAAATGTGTGGCAAACTATGTTTTAATGAACTCTAGAAGCCAGAAAACTTCAGCATATATTTACTTTAGAAAAAATAAAAACAAACTCTGTTACAGTCGAAGTTGGACTTAATAGTATTGGCTGAAAAGGAGAGTGTAGAACTCACCAGCCCTAGTTACTATAATAGATTTTTAATTATTTTTCTTTCTATAGTTCACTTGAAGTGGCTAATCCTTGCAGTGTTTACAGTTCATCCTAGAGGTTAGAAGTATATTCAGTAGCAGTTGAGCATGGCTCATTTATTGAGTCCCAGGCATACTATAGTTCCAGCTGGTTATTTTTCCACATACACATTGTGAAAATGAAAACAAAACAAAACAAAAAAAGGCAGAAAATATATTTAAATTATTTATTTATTTTTACACAGTGCTTTTTAAATAAAATGTTTTATTAAATGGAACCAAAATTAAACTGTTTTTGACGCAGTTGCTTGCTTTATTCCTCCCTGTCCTCCCCAGCCAAAATGTCACACTTCTTTTGTATGAATTGAACTAGAAATAGAAGAATTCATCAAATCTAATGGAGCAGATGCTAGTAAATAAGTAGGCTTACTGCTAACGTCCTTTAAGAAAGTGTTTAGAAAGTAGACTTTGTACCTTTGCAAAGCTGCTTTAATGAAATAGAGGGAAGTTTTTGACATAAGCTGCTGGTAGCATTTAACCTGAGAGTTAAAAATAACGTTTCAGAAACAAAATCATCATTTATAAGAAAGTGCTGATGAAAAATGTACTTTATAGCCTTTAAAAATAGTCATTGAAGGAAACACTGAAGGAAACATCATATATCCTTTGACCCCATGCTTTTTGCCTTTGCAAATCGCCCAAATGGATTTGTGGCACTGTATAAACACTTAACATGGGAGAAGTGGGAGCGTAATGAGTTATTAAACGGCGGCAGCACAAGGGAGAAACAAAGGGCTTGGAGCAGGGAGCAGCGCGTAGCCTTCATGTCATCTATGTGTGTTAAGTGTCTCGCTGCATCTGTATGTGCTGTGAGTTATGTGATGGGGGCTCTCTGTGCCGGGTGAGAGCAGATGCACGCGACGCCGGCACGGTCCTGCATGAGCAGAGGGTGGTTGCATGGCCTGGAGGGCAAGGCTTGGCCCATGTCCCCGAGGGCTGGCCAGCTGGGGACATAGGGAGTGGCGATGCATGTGTGGTGGGCAGGGGCTGTGCTTGGCAGGCTGGTGTGAGCATCCCACAGAGCCCTTGGGAGATGGATGGGGGTGCGTGGCATGTAGAGCCGAGCCGTAGGGCTGAGCGTGTAAGCAGAGTGTGCGGGGAGGGTGCGCACATGGTGGCAGTCACGGTAGGAAGGCTGCCGTAGTACTGAGGGATGAATCGACCTCAAAGGATATTTGTTAAGAAAATTGTTGGAAAGGAAAATTTTGATAAACTTCAAATTTTAAAAGCGATAAAAGAATCCCTTTCATCCCTCAGTCATATAAAGATGCTTTAGGTAGATGTGTCTTTTTCTCTTCTTTTTTTCTACTTTAAATTCTGGTGTCAAAATTGAAGTAGAACTCATTCTGAGCAGATAACATTTCTGATGATTACCACCAGCGCTGTAAAGGCTGGAAGAAAATGCTGACATTTTTGTATTTAGAAAACAAGGTTTTGATGTGACTCATAAATTTTAAACAGAATCCATTTTAAAGAAAGTTTGCTGTTTCTCACCGGATTATGGGTAAACAACTCACTTTCTGGCTGGTGAATTCTAGTAATAAATTCTGAACTCACTCAATTTACAGGGAGGCTTAACTATATATTTTGAAAATAGTAGACTTGCTATGAAGTGACCACAGAAGATAGTGGAGGTATTAAAATATACCTAGCTTTGTGATCACAGTGCTTAAATTGCTTGCAAAAGGACATTTCCCTCTTCCAAATTCTGCAACCTGTCCACATTTGTGTTCATGGCCACCCAAGTTCAATAAATATTCCTATCATTTCTGTAATCCATTATTAGTTTTACAGTACTCAAGGAACATTAGGTCATATTCCATCTAGCTTTTCCTTTGGGAAAGCACAACTTACATAAATACCGTTCTCACAGAGATCTCTACTGTGTAGCAGGAAATGGGATTTTTTAAACGTCCTTTATGAACATAAATGGGTACATAAATGCCTTCCTTATAATTACTGTTTACAAAAAGAGCCACTCCGTAATTAGGAAAAGATATACGGGTATTTAATTTAGAAGATTGCAAAGCAGAATTTGAAATGAGGAAGTTTACAGTAAGTTGCCATGTAAGAGGATACCGTTTCCTTTTGTATATGAAATTGAATCTGTCAAACAGTTGGTTTATATACGATTGTCCCGTTTCCTCTTTTTTTCCTTCAAAATGTTCCATTCGTTTTGCCTCTTTCATGGACTGTTTTTAACAAGGTACAATCTCAAAAAGTGAAAAACAAGATCTTATTTCTTGTGTACTGCAGGGATTAGTGGAGGAATAGCAGATTTTGGCATATGCTAGAAAGTGGAGAGTTTTATAGGGCACTGTCTAAATTGGATCTCTTTTACTTGGTAAAGAGAGTGTTATGTAAAAATACTTGCCTTAGACTTCAGCCCATGTTCAGAAGTTTGGTGAACCTGGACTGCAGTTTGTTTGCACAGCTGGGAAGCCATCAACCCCCTTGTCCCAGCTGGCTGCTCTTGTTCACCCCAGCAGCTGTGCTGTGCCCCCAGCCATCCCCATGACCCTCAGCCTTCCAACCAGTACGGGCTGTGAGTGAGGGTGGCTTCTTCTCAGAGATGTGAGTTCATCAAGATAAGATTTCTCATTTGTTGGGCTGGGTTTATTTCTGGCTGAGGGTCCAAACAGCAGGGCTCCACACCACTGGGGGAACCAAACTGCAGGAGTTGTGTAGACCTGTGGAAGAGGAATTTTATTTGTTGTTTCTGTTTACAAGTTTGTCTTATCAGTAGGGCAGCTGAAGGGGAATAGTTTGACAGCTGCTGTTTGAATTTATTTGATCTGAGGGATTTCAGTTTCACTTAATTGCTCAGACTTTTAATAGCTGAGTGGAAAATGAAAGCGTTTGCTGCCTTGCTCCATCTCATACCAACTTAGCAAACAACATGGAGAAGACTTGCCATGCTGCTGCTTTACATCCCTTCTCTAGATGCAGCAACCCCCTTCCTCCCCACCCAATACTGAATAGTGAAAGAAGCTGGTTTTAGTCATGTAGTAGCAGTTTTCCCCGATGTAAGGTAACTTCACATACCTTTGTTAAAGAACGGTGACAGATACTGTCTCTCTTCTCCCTCGTAATATCTACCAGAATAGGGATCAACTCCAGGGCTTTGTATTATTCTGAGATAAATACTTTAAAAGGATAATTTTCCTTTATTGCATTATTCACACCAGACCTTGCTTACAAATGTTTTGCTCATTGGTTGATATTCCTGAGGGTTCAGTTCTTGGCTCTGTCTCAGTGCTGGCTGGCTTTGAAATTTATCTTTCTGTGCCTCTCTCGGATGAGGATAGTGGTATCAACGGAGTAACAACCCACCACCTGGGACTCCTGCGGTGCCACAACACCCTTCTCTGTTCTCCTCCCTTTGGGTAGAGAAAAAGTGGGTTTCCATATTCTAGGCGAGAGCTCTGGTCTGATAACTTCAGGAATTGTAGCAATGATGTTGATGATAATGTCCCACCTCATTTTTCTCTGCAGCCACAAATCCTATGGAAAATCTGGCCAAGACTGTACTGCACTTTTGAATAAAATAACTTCATCTAAAAGCAGTGATTTTTTTTTCCCCTAAAAGATCTCTCACAGCTTTTAACAATAATATGGGATCTAATTGTGCAATTGTCAGCTGATTTACACTGTGACTGTGTGTGTCTAAAAACAGAGGCTAGACATTTAGTCCACAAACCTGAGAAGAAAAGTCCGGATGGGGAAAGGCTTTTGCAGAATACTGTCTGGGGCTTTCTTGGCACACCTCTGGATGTGCTGCAGCGGTAAGAGCTGCCCTCAGCCCCAGCTGTAGTGCTGCCCAAACACCAACCCGGTGACTGCTGGCAATGCGTTTCTTTTCCAGCTGGAAAACTGGTATTGCTTGACTAATTGGGTCCTTTCCACAGATATTTTTAAACAACTTCACAAAATCCCAGCAAGTCAACTGATATTTCTCAGAAGCATTTCATTATGAAATTGTTAGCAATTTGATGCAAGTCTTTAAGACTCAATTAAAAGCAAACAGCATGTTCCTTGAAGCCCGAAGTCAGGCTGCTTTGCAAGACTGTTGCTCTAAACACAATAGGATTCAGGCCCATAATCCGCTCTCTCTTCATCAGTTGCTAGTACAGATAAAATTTTCTGCTCAAAACAAAAATAATTAATAGTTTTGTTTGATGCCGGAAGATATGTCTCCACTGGTTTTATGAGCTATATTTTTAAAGCCCTATGATTACTTTATCGTTCAAATTGTTAAAATAATAGTAATGGATGTTGGTCCTCTTCACTGATTCGAAAAGTCAGATATTGCTAACGTTGTTGGTTTCATTGACTGTGACTTAACATACTCATTCACTTCTGAGACCAACAAATCTGCAGAGAATTCCCAACAGATTATTGAGAGATGATGTGAATAATGTGAAGTGTGTCCCCAAAGACGTTCAGGGTGGATATGCATAATCAAGCATGCAGTTCTCAATACTAATTCTAATTATGTTTTTTTTCCCCCTCCTAAATCGCTAAGGTTCCCCAACCAGAGATGTAGGGCCTTCATTAGGTCTGAAGAAATCCAGCTCATTAGAAAGCCTGCAGACAGCCGTTGCTGAGGTGACTCTGAATGGTGATATTCCCTTCCACCGCCCGCGCCCGCGAATTATCCGAGGACGAGGCTGCAATGAAAGCTTCAGAGCTGCCATAGACAAATCATATGATAAACCTGTAGCAGATGATGATGATGAAGGCATGGAAACTTGTAAGTAAACTATTGCTGTACATAAAGAATGCTAACAACATAGGTTAATTCCTTTAGAAAGGGATTAAAAGTGGTAGAAGGTAATTTTAGGATTTTTTAATAGAACTGACTTCTCTTCATTAGTTTTTTTTCAGGCTTTTTCCCTTCATATGCATTAACAGATTGCAACACTCTGCAGCTTCCTTCCTTTCTAAAATAAGGAAATAAGTTTATTAGGAGTGTGTTTACTTAAATTACTATGAAAATTTTCTGTAAGACAGCTAATTAATTTACTAATGTAAATTAGAAAAACAATATGCAGAAAGACAAAAACCCACTGAATTTATGTTACAAAAATATGTGCATCTAACTTTGAAAGAGTACATTTGTAGTGTCTGGGGGAAAAAAAGAAATCACTGCCCTTTAATTAGAGTGAGTAAGGCTGGCAGATCTAATAAAATATAAAGTTAATGATCAGCTATTACCCACCCTAATGGGCATTCATTTACATTTTCAGTTCTTTAACCCGAAGTATGACCCAACATGAAGAGAATGTCATTAACGTAAAAGAAACACTTCAAAGCTAACCTTATCATTATTGAACTATGTAAGAATGGGCTGGTAAAATGACAACTTGTATTGAATGAATATAGTATGAATGGTAAATTACCTCAATCAGGGGTTGTATTAAAATCATTGAATTTTTAACCTTCATGTTGCACTACTTTCAACTTGTCATACACCAGCAGAATTTTTTTCAACCAACCTGCAGCTAGTTAGAAGTTTATGAATGAAGATGATGGTGGGAAGGTTGTAGTAGTAAAATATTTAGCCGGAATGCTAGCATCGTTCCCTGATACTCTTTTATAAGTTACTTGTGTAATCACTCTTTCATTTTTTAAAAACTCTTTGGTTGTTTTTTTGTTTTGTTTTGTTTTGTTTTTTTCCAAATCTGGCTGTTTCTGAAAGTGTTCTGAGACTGAAAGGGGGGTTATTGTGCCAGTCACTTTTCTCAAAGGTAGCTACGGATGGAATTAATTCTGCTTTGCTTTTCCAGCACCTAGCAATTTCACGCAGCAGTGAGGCTAAATACTGGTCTGGTGCTGCTGGCTGTTGATCTGTTTCTGGCCGGTAGAAGAATAGGTATGAGAAAATGTGTAGTGATCCTGATCATTCTCCCAGACTGCATGCCTGTGGTCTTTTGGGACATAAGACCATGTTTTTCTAGATGGCCTTGTTTGGTGTGAGCCCACTGATAGTAATATCCTGTTTTGAGGCATCAGATATCCAAGGCCTAGCTAGAAGTTACAGATGGTTTAACTTCATTTGGTCAAAAATATAGCAAAACTGTTGTCACGAAACACTTTTCTAGGTGAGTATAGGTTTATGATAATACTGTAAGGGGTTTTGAGCTTCTTGATGCAATGCATAGTGAGTAGCAAGGAAGTATTTGGTAGCTTTTGTGTCCTTTGCATGGGAGTAGCAGAAGCCAGACAAAGCCTTCTGGCTGAAGTAGAAATGCCATGGGGTGAGTCTTTGCCCTCATCTCTATGTATGGATGAAGTCATCTAGCACTGGTGGACCAAGAGCCATCTCAGTGTCATGGGAGAGCAAGCGTGAGGCTGTCCTCAAATCTCACCTGGTAAAGAAGGGCTCAGCAAAGTGTGACCAAGCTATGTGCATAGAACTGCGTGTTCTGTTGAGTTACTTGTGTTTTAATACCTTCCATATATTATAATAAAACATCTAAGAAGTAATCCAGAAATTTGCAGTGCCGAGTTAATAGAAGTAGATGAGTAGCAAAGCAAATATAGTAAGTTGGTTGGACAGAATTCAGTCCTCGAGGTCTTCTCCTTCTCACGGTGGCTGTGGAAGCTTAAGAGCTGGCCCAGCCATATGTTGCTTGGGAGCAGCACAAAATGCTAGGTCCTCAGGTCTGTCTTTCTGCAAACATGTCTGTATCTGTGATAAAACTGAAAGCACTGCAGTCTGCTCCACTTTGTGTAAATTATATGTGGCCTCAGGTTCCAGAGAATTTACCAAGTGGTGTCTTCAGCTGGACAAAGCCTGGGCACATACGAATATGCAGAAGTTAATTTAACAATCTGGTCCTAACGTAACTAATGCCTCACTGCTGCCATAATGACATTGCCTAAGTTTTTTTTAATTGTATTTAATTATTCCATAATTGTTTGAAATTAAAACGTGGCTTTCTCTCATTATAAAACCCAGGCAAACATGTTGGTGGTCAATTTGCTGATGCCCTTGAGGTTGGATCCATTTGTCTTACTTGAATTTTTTCCCCTTTCTCCTCCAAGTGTTTCAGTGCTAAGAGTGCTTCTTGCTTTGAGAGAGTGACCCTCTTTGGAGGAGCAAATAATAGCGCTGCAATATATTGTATAGAGGAATCCTTAACATGTCATGACCCCATGTACAAAAGCTATAAAAATATAGATGGTATGTGTGGCAACGGGGCTGACTCTCTTCTGGGTCTACTTGCTATCCTTGGAATAACTTGATATTAAATTACTAAATGTAGGGTGAAAATCAGAGAGCAGCGACCGGTTCTGGGGTAACATTTTAAAAAGTATTTGAGATGTGTGTGAGTTTTAATGGCTGTAAAGAAGTAACGTTTGTGGAAAGGTGTGGGTGTTCAGCTTTTACAGATCATTTTTCCTGCTTTTTTTGTTTCCTTAATACTTGAAATAGCTGACTAGAAGCAAAATGTTTATCTTTAGCATCTTGAATGAGAACAAGGCATTTGGATTGGGAGAGATTGACAAAGCTTTCTAATCTTTTGCTGAATCTTAATTGCTAGAATCTAGGGCTGTATTAAATATCACAATAAGAGGCCGAGAAGCTTAGTGGGAAAATAGCTTCACATTAAGTAGCTTTGATTCCTCATGTGCATCTTTTTCCATTTTATGGCCTAATTAGGAGAATAGCTTCATAATACCTGTTTGTGTAGTTCTCCATAGTACAGTGTGGTCCATGAAACGACACTAGTTTTCAGGTTTAATTGATGTTTAAAGTATATTCCAATTTATTTTTTTGGCTTCAGCATCCTGAATTGGGAGGCAGGAGGTTGCCTGAAAGGAAGGAAATAACAGCACCAAAACAAATACATTCTGCATTTTGCAGTAGCCTAATGTCATTACTGCAACTTAACAAAAATTAGAAGTTTCATTTGAAGGCTGGGCTTGAATTTTAATTGAGCAGCATTTGCATTTGTTCTAAACAGTAGTAATTAGGTGTATGTTAATTGCAGAATAACTGTGCTGCATAAAAGTGAAACAAGTTACTTCATGTTAAGTCCTTTTAAGAAAACTGGAAATCTATTTACTGCAGTAGACACACCAGTGTTTACTCCAGGAGAACAGGCATCCTAGTTCACAGGGCTCGGTCTAAGCTGTGGAGTTAATTGCAAGCACACTGTGTATGATAGAAAAATATTTATTGCAGCACAAGTGTGGAAAGGAGGCAATATTATCTCCATAGAATACTCAAAATAAATAATAAGAGGAAGCATTGTTATGACAAGTTATTCAGCAACTCAGCATAGCACAGTACTCTTAATACATATTTAGGATTAATTTAATGTATTGTTATATGAATTTGACCAACCATAGGTCAAAACTGATTCATCTTTAAAATTCTAGCAATGGAGTACCAAGTAAACGTTTGACTTCAAAATTTGTCAGAAATTTAATGCTTTTTTTTTTTTACTAATTATATTCATTTGCAAGTGCAATCTTTTAAATGTCTAGTTGGTTTTAACTGGAACAGATTGTAGCTATAAATTAACATGCAAAAAATTAGCATTTCTATTCCAAAGTGGTTTTCCACTACTCTTTTAATAATAACTAAATATCATTCCAGACACTGATTAAGAAGCACTGTGACCAAAAAAAGTACAAGTACAGCTAGTACAGAGGTGTGTACAGGACAGGCCTATTAATTTTCTAAAATACAATTATCCAAATATAAAAACTGTGCCTACAATTGAGAAGCTGCATCATCCACTTACCTCATAGCGGTCCTGAAGACAAGTTAACATGAAATGCTGAGACCTGTCCTTTCCCGCCCCCCGCCCCGCCCCTTTTTTTTCCTGGTGGTTTGTACTTCAGAGTACTGGTTGAGATTCAGAAGTAGGTATTAATGTTGAGATTTATCTGACATGGTGAGTTTTTCTTGAAATATGTCTATGTGATCTTCCAGGGTTGGAGAATATTTATAGAAATCTTGGTATACTCAGTGAATAAGTACTAAGTCTATTGGACAGGTCTGTGTCTTGTGATATTAATGAATAAACAGTATTTTGCAGGCAAGTATCTGAAAGAGAGAAGAGACGATATTGAATGGCTTTCAGTCAATGATTTGTAGACTTTTCATGTTCAATGAATTACTTCTAAGGTGAATATGAATGATGACTAAGAAAAGCAAGTTTATATTCTACAGTAGTCTATGTATGAGAAATTTCTAAAGAGTTAACACACTTCTATTGGCTGTAGAAGAGTCACTGAGGTCTAGAAACAATAATATTAGTAGGATTAAAAATAATAAGTAGTAAACATATGCTAACCTAAAAAATTATGCTTTTTTCCTTCTATAGGCCGTAACCATTTCCCAATCTTACTGAGTACAAAAAAAAATTTCTTTTCCATAGACTGTGTATATATAAAGCAAAACTGTATTTTTCAACTTCTACTTGCAAAAGCCTTTGTATTCATTGCAGCTACAGGAGACAGCACAAAGTATGCATCTGTGATCCTAAGTGCTGCTTCGTGCTGACTGTTGGAAAATTGGGAGATGGTGTAGCCCTGCTTATAACGTGATGATATCAAATGTTAGAGCTCCTGGAAGGTCACAGCTTCACCAGCCATGCAGTGTAATTTTTTGACTTGGCTTTAAGTTAAGTCAAAACGGTTGCAGGATTCTGACCCATGAGCTTGAAGTGTTTTATTTCTTTCTCACTGAGCTACTGGAGGAGTTTTCACTTTTTGAATGGATTGTTTCTTCTGGTCATTTTTCTTTCAAACTTGAGAGTTAACAGTCCTTAATGACTTTCGTATTTTTATAAGAGTATTACTAAGAATTTACTGACAGGGCATGCTGCACTGTTGTTGTTTCTTCTTGCAGATATTTCTAAAGCTGTCCTCAACTGATTTAGATACTGAAACAAAACGGGCCAATTAACATTACTTTGCTAATCCTCTTTATTAATCCATACATTATTCAGAGTACCCACAAAGCACGAACTGTGATTTGCAGATTGTTCTGCAAAGGTGAATTCCTTGCTTTTAGGAGTTTAATAGTACAAATGAACGTTCCAGGAAATCCCCACATGAGCAGATACTGATTTTTAAAAAGGAATAAAAATTAGTATTTTGTGGTTGTGCATATATCCTGCTTCAAAATACATTGTGCAGTATACCAAAAGGCTTGCCCTTGTGGTTTGTTCTTATGTCACTGATGTTTCTTAATATGTGCTTTCAGTGGAGGAAGACACAGAGGAGAGCTCAAGATCTGGTAGAGAATCTGTGTCCACAGCAAGTGACCAGCCATCCCACTCACTGGAGAGACAGATGAATGGAAGCCAAGATAAAGGCGACAGAAAAAAGGCTGGAAAGGAAAAGAAGAAAGATCGAGATAAAGAGAAGGATAAAATTAAGGCAAAGAAAGGAATGCTGAAAGGCTTAGGAGACATGTTCAGGTAGGTGCTTTGCAATCAAATGTAGAATGAATTATAAAAAGAAGTTTCATCTTTTAGTTATTCATTTATATTGTGACTGCTTGCTGAGGCCATATTTTACTATACAAATATACATGATGTGTGTAGGCCCATCTCTCAATTTTTGAACCTATGGGTGGTGTCATGAAAGGGAAGCAGCTTAGAATGGAAGAGGAGGAGATGGCTGGCAGACCAAAAGGGACTGCAAAGGAAAAAGTGGTTTTAAGCAACAAATTGCTTGGTCTTGGAAAGAGTCTTTGGTGATGTCTAAGTAGTGCACATACTCTTTGACAGGTCAAACAGTTTTGGGTTTTGTTTTTTACCCAAAGCTTATGTATTACTAAATGAATGTTTTTTCTTTGCTTTACTATTAAGACTGTCGGTATCATGGAGGTATCATGGAGGCATGATGCGAAAGAGATGAATCAGTTTGAGATTGAAAAACAGCATGCTCCTCTCAAGGAAAACAGGATCTAAATAAGGTTGTGTGCTCTGAGAACCCACAGTCTGGAGAAAGGGTCAGTGAAAGACCTGATTTTTACCAAGCAGTGAGTTTTCATGAAAGGCGTCATCTCTCCAGCAGACATAAGTGATCTGAAAGGGGCAGACTGCTGAGGGACACCCTGCTGTTCTGGCTAAATAGTGAAACATGACAAACACCTTTGATGACTTGGGGGAGGGTGTGAGAGAGCAAGAAAATCAGTCTGTCTTTTAGCTAGCTAGGGTAAATAAATATATTTCCAAGAAAAAACAATATTAAGGCAGTGTGTGTTTTCTTTTGTATATGCAGTGATTCGTTATTTAATTTTGAAGTGAGATAGTAGTAGTATTTTAAAGATTGATTAACAATGATTCTGCTCTGAAAACTTGTAAGTGGAGCTTCAGTTAACTTTCGTCCTGTTACCTTCTTTATCCTGTAAAACGTTATTTGAACCTAGGTTGTAACTGCGTACATTCTTGAGAGTTGTTCTGTGTCTGTGAATCAAATCGCAAAATTAGTTAATAGAAAAACTAGTTAATTAGAAAATATTAGTTAGAAAATGTGTTTAGAAAACACAAAACAATATCAGGTTGTTAGACAGCATATGCCACAGAACACCAAAAGAGTCATAGGAGATAGTCCCACACGTCAGATAGGAGGAGAGCTCTTCAACCTGGTCACCTGCAAGTCCCACGGGGATGCCCTCATCTCCTGGGTGTTTGCCTGCCTAAATTCAAGCCTGGAGCGGAGAGTTGCACCCCATGCTGAGGGGAGGGTGGAAGGTAGGGGATACGAAATGCTGACTGGTTCTTTTCTGCAGTCTTGCCATTTTTATACAGCAGAAACGACAGGTAAAACTGAGGCACATTATACATGATAAATTCTGTGGGCTTTAAGTAGCTTATTGGATGCCATGAGTGGTATCTTGTGAGTTCAGTCTGAAAGTGTTTACAGCATCTAGAAAGCTTGGGCAGCTCCTTAGTCTTCAGTTTTCTCGGTCTTCAGTTTCCTCCTGTGTAACATTCCCAGTACCTAGAGGACCTGTGAGGTAGCTGCTTCACCTTGCAAGCATAGGTATGCAGGCAAATGGTTGACATGCAGAGGTTCCCATCCAAAAACAGGAGCCTTCACGTTCCAGAGAGCTGGCTTGGTGCAGGGCTCGTCAGCTCCTCTCTGCCCTCCAGCCTTAGAGCCTAATGTCTGATGTTCCTGTGCGGCTTGGAAAGCTCTAGATGGAAACGAGTGCAAAAGTGGAAATTAATGCCATTTTTAATCTGATGCTCCCAGCTAAATAGGAAGTAACCTTGTCTGTATGCTTGATATAACACTTCTGAAATCTTTAATCTGGAAACTACAGTAATTTGACTGATAGGAAGATCTGGTGATCACTTTGTTGTTTGCTCTTCATAACAGTCATCATTTCCTTGAGTTATTTTTTTCTCTCACTACAATTTCTAAGTGAACTTTACTTTTCAGTCCCCTTTTAATTAACATGGGAGCAGTGCTATCCAGATGCAGTTGACTCCTCCTGGATCTGTAAATTAGCTTGCACCTTGTCAGCCCACCCAAGAGAGATGCTCCTGGCAAATAGGAAAATGCTGATTGAAGGAATTAAGCATTATGCCTCATTTCCACTTGGTGCTTGATTTGCTTTGTTGACAGGCTTCTCAATAGTGTTTGAGAGATGGGCTTTATTATGTCTGCAAGATAAGCTACTACTTCTGCCTATAACATGCTTTGTGTTTCTGTACATCTGACATATATCATAGATATCAAGTAATCACTGAAAGAAGTCGTGCAATAGAAACTAATGATGGCAGCAACATTTAAAATTCAAGCCATGATCAAAGCATACTTGGATGTTTTGGTTCTGTGCAACATTGTGATTTCTTTGTAGTTCTTTTTCTTTTCTCCTTTTTCACTTTTTTTCTTCCTTTTCAGTGCTCTTATCTTAAAATAATCTTTCTTCATTAGGTTGTATGGGCAAGAACACTTGTGGGATGAAATTACTGTTAATTGACACTTTATTCCAATGTCTGTATTTAGCCAAGGGGCTTTTTATTGCCTATATGCAAACTGGCAGCTCATAAAATGGAATCTATGTGATGTATAAAAATAAGTCTCCTTGCCTTCAGTTAAAATCTTAGGATTTGCTACTGGGATCTTCATTAAACTGTACTGTGAGCTGGAAACTCCTACTAGAGAACCCTAGGTTACATTTATCCTTCAGCATCTAGTCATCATTTCCGAGAAATCCCTGGATGATTCAGATAGTAGGTTAAAATCCCAAGTAAATCCTTCAAACGCTTCCATTGTTTTACTGCTGTTATCAAACATAGTAAATAGGATTGACATAACCATGAAGGAGAACTGTAAAATGCAGGGTGCAGCCTGCATGGCTCTGACACGCACAGCTTCCGTTATGTCCAGAGGACCTTTGCTGACGCTGGGCTGTGGACAGTCTGAAAGTTCACCCATCTCAGTGTGAAATAAATGTGTCTGAGCATGTGTGTATTTCTTTTTTCAAATTGACATTTCAGGGCAGAACAGAATAATTTATTTAAATTTGTCAGTTGGTTGAGAAGTCCCTTTCTCTTCACAGATGAATATAGGGCAAAAATTAACCTGGAAAAGTGTTGAACAAAAATACTGGTCTATTGGAGGAGATGCAGGTGCTGCAGAGCTTTGCTTACACCTGAACATATTTGTTTTACCTGAATAGTTGCATCATTCCTGTCTTTCTTATCCCTTTAATAGGACCGTGTGCCATGTCCCATGGCTGTAATCACATACTGAATGAGAGGCTGCACCGTTCCTTCTTCTCCATTGCTGGCATTGAGGGGGTGCCTGGACGGCCACTGCCAGATAGGCAAATAGTTTTTGGGAAGCTGATATGAAGTTCTGCTAGTTTTTATGTTTCACTACTAAGAAGGCTTGAGTAGATATATGTTTTGACATCAGAAGTTTATAAAAATCTGTATGCTTCTCCAAGTGCAATCTAAAATATGTTTACTCATTTCTGAGTCTGATTTTGTTTATTTTGAAGTAGAGATTTTGCTTCTTGTAAAAATCAACCTGAAAAAAACAATCAGTTGATAAATAGGTTATTGTAGTGTTGCCTTAAGAAAGAGGCTTCACAGTTTCAAACAGTGCACCTGTAATTAGTGCCAGTAAGGATATGTTAATTTGATGGGCTTCTATGTTGTGCATTTCTTTGACATTCCTGTCCTGAGAGAGAAAAATTGTATGTGCCACCTTCTTTTCCCTTCCTCTTTCCCCTCTCATGTACAGGGTATTTTCATTTATGAAAGTGGGTGCCCTCAGGGTCTAAGATAGGGAGTTTTGAGATTGTTCTTATTTGCAGGTTTTGGGTAATGATGAAATGATGCTCTGCTGTGGTGCAGCTGATCATTTAAGATCCATGTACTTACTTCATGCTTATTCCTGGTGCACAAGCTTGGATGTTGTTTGTAGATGAATGACTGGACTGGTGAACTAATAGGCGATAGGCAAATGAAGTGGTAGTTCCCCATCTTCCCCCAGCTCAAGCCATATATACTTCTCCTCTATGGTTATCCCTGAACCATGGTTCTGTAAGACAGTGGCATCACTTTGATTGTGCCACTTTTTGGGGGAATTTATCTTGTTTGCAAGAAAGTATGCTCTCACTGAGGAGTTTGTATAGGAGAAATCTCATTGGAGTTTTATGATAGGAAAATTGTGTCCAGCAAGTGGTCAGTGTTAGAAAAGGATGTATCTGAGGAATACATCTTTAGAATAAACTGAACTACGAAGTTGTTGAGAATAAGGAGGCGGAAAAAAGCAGCTTTGGGTTTCCAAAGGGAGGAAGGGAGTAGGGAGGCCAAGATTTCTAGCCTGATATATCTGAAAATATTAGAGGGACTGATTATTATCAGTCACTGCCTGATAAAAACCGACTGAAACAAGTAGACATCAATATGATGGGATAAAAATGGATTTGCAAATACAAATGGTATGTTTGAGCTTATGTGGGCAACTGCTGAGGAGGACAAAAGATGGGGGATGATATACCCATTGTGTCTTAACCTTGAGTTTAAGCAAGAAAGTATCTGCATTGGTTTTGGAGGTTGCTTATGAAACGGTTGTAATGTAATTTGAAACAACTGCGGATAAGTAGGTTATATGAAATAAGTAAATTTTCTACTGTAGGAATTAATAGCTTAGTCCCACATAAACTTAACTTTTCAATGGGGAACATAAGCACTGTGTGTTGAAGTTTGTTGAACAAGACAGTATGCTTAAAAGTAACCATGTGCATAGTTGGTTTTAGTACCGGAGGCTGTGTATTTCAAGATCTGGCCTGTAATGTTGATGGAAATGTAAAGCTGTAACGTATGGTAACTGCTCTTTAATTCCTCTCTTAACTATTGTAGCATACAGGTGGGGAAATCAATGCGCTGGATAGCCAATGCAAATGTAATATTCCTAGATTACCATTAAAATCTAATCCTAATTAGATTTAATTACATTTAAAATAATTACTGGGAGCTTTGCAGTGTTGTATCTTCCAGTTCTGTGAGAGGAAATAGATAATTTAGTTTGCAACCTTGTTTAGTTGAAATCAGATATACTGTTGTTTTTTTCCTTCCCCCCCGCCCCTCCCTCAGCTGCTTCCAAGGTGCACTGGACATGTCCAGATTCATAAACATAGTATTTGTAGCTTTGCATGACACATTTCAACCGTATTAGCCATCTGAGACCTCTGACTGGGCATTTGGGAGAAGAGCCTGCACGGATTTACTGTTGCTTGTGTACATGACTTCCTTGTATAGCCTACTCTGGTTTTCATTTGAGTTTTCTCATCATAGTGTCTGTGAGGAGATGAAAAGCAAATCACAAGGGTTATACCATTGATTTAGTAATTACCTTCTTTCTCTTTCATCTAATAACAACCTTCAGACTTTTAAGCAGGCACATGACAAAAAGGTATCTGAGTTGTGTAAAATACTGTTGAATTATACCCTAATCAACAGGACTGGCAAATACCTCAAACTCGATAAAATAAAACCTGTAGTCTGATTTTCATCATGCAGTAGCTTAAGAAGCAGCAATAATGGCATTTTCCTTGGAAGCATGACTAATAGGACTTTGTATTGGTGAATGACACTTAGTGATGTATGGACTTAATAGAAAACATGAGAATGAGCTCTGAAAGTTGGAAATTTTTTTCTTCTTTCGTGCTCTGATCATGGCACAAACACCTTAAATCTTGAGCCTTAGAATATAGAGGAGAAGGTTACTGCTTAAACACCCGTTGGCTGTATCATTTCGAACTTGGAAGCTTGTTGCTTACACACTGAATTGCGCCTGGGTTTGCTAATGCTCATCTGAGAACGTCGCCGACAGCTTGCGGTGCTTGTGCTGGGACTTTCATCAGAAACGCTGAGCTGGGTCGCTGCTCAGGTAAATGGAATCTGGGGCCATTTGCGCTCTGGTTTTTGCCTGCTACTACTATGAGCCAGCTGGCACAACTATCATTAAGTCCACACCTGCTTCCCTTCTTCTGCCACCAGCTGGAAAATGGGCAACCCACTACAATCCTAGATGCGGTGTCTAAGCACGATGCCTTTTCAAGATTCAGAGGAGGAGCAGAGTCCTCGTCCCGGCTGCAAGCTGAATGCTGCAAACGGCACCTTCTTGTCCTGCAGTGGTCTGGGCTACTTTGTCCTGATCCGTTTCCAAAGTTTCGGCCAGCCCCTGGGATGCACAGCATCAGAAAAGCCTTTCAAATGAAATCAGCCATGCAGCAAATTGTCATCTTTGATGCAGACAATTACCCAGGACTCTTCTAAATGTCTTTCACACCATTTTCATATCCTTCACTTCCTTCTTTCCAATTAAAAGTAAATAAGGACTGAAAGAGAGAAGCTCGATTGAAAACAGCTTTTCGTTTTTGGAAAGGCAAGCCATGCTCTTTCCTTTCTCTCCGCACTTTTTCTCCTTCCTGTTTTCTGCTGCTTGGTGGAATCAATTGCTTCGAGGAAATGTATGTTTCATTGCCTGCAGCCCCAAACACACCATTTTTTGACTAAGATGTCATTGGGGTAGGGGGCAGTGAAATGGCAAATTCGTGTTTCTAAACCAACAACTTCACATAATCTGTCCAGGATTTAAGGAATGCGGCTTCATTAAGTGGTTAGTAAACTCTGTGACTTTTAAATGAAACACAGAAAGCGGCGGTATGCGATTGTGCGAGGGAGATTTGAAGTGAGAGATTAACATAATCGTATGTGGCTTTCTAGTTTGTCATTCTGACGGAAAGCAGGGCTTTGCTCTATGTATTCTTAACACTGGATTTTCCCAGGGTAAATCTTGAAGTTGTAAATCTGATGGGGATATATTGTATGTGTTTTTTTAAAATTTGAATAGAATCAGGGCTTTTTTTTCTAACATGCAGAAATAAGTGTCAGGATGACCTGTTACTAGAGACGAGTTCATAGTGGCTGCTAACATATTCTCCCAGTATTCTTCCTTTGCTTGTCAGTGAGTTTAAATAGAGAACCTTTGACACCTACAGCACCGTCTCTGCCTGCAAAGCAAGCGAGGGAGGCAGGCGGCGTGACAGCTGAGCCCTCCGTGATCCTGCCCGGCGTTCTGCGGAGCTTCTCTTCCAGGCCTGCCGGGTGAATGTAGAACGCAAGTGTCAAGGATGACACTTACTTTATAATCTCTGCAAAGCAAGCCTTTTCAGAGAAGAATTTGTTGACAGTTCAGAGATTCAAAGTCAATTTCAGTTTTAGCTTGTATAGAAATAGGATTTTTTCCTCCACCTGATGTGATAATTGAAGACTAACTAGGCAGTGTGCTGGTCCCTAAAAAAGTATGGTAAATAAGTACTGTCTTGAGACACGAAGGCTCTGTTAGATGAAAAGCTCTGTTAATGACATTTGTTTCATTATCTGTTGGAAACGTTCTTTGGAGATTTAATTTGCTCCTGATAGCACCTGTACATTGGTATACATTACAGATGCTGTAGACTATGTTTTTAAAGCAGAGTCTTCTTTGAAAATCCTTTTTAAAAACAGGAGTAGGAATGTTGTCTTAGATGTAAATTAATGCAACTTAATATATTTTTATGGCTGAAGATAACATAGGCTATTAAGTCATAGTTACTTGAGGTACTTAAGTTGGCAGCTGCAGGACAGCTGATCCTTTAAGGCAAAGCTCCAACTTACTACTGACTTTCACTTCTTGGGAGCAACAATGTCTATTCGCAGGGCTTTGGCAGGCTGATGCCTCCTGTTAGGTTTTCCATGTGTCCTACTGTTGTGCAGAGAAATAGTCATTAAAGACAGAGTTATAAAACACTTTGGTGAAAATGGCAAAACGAGTACAAGCCAGTATGATTTCTGGAATAGAATCTATCAGAATAGAAATAGTCTGTGAGCCCCTGCATTTCCCTGAATGTAGTAAGAAAATAGTGCATATAAGGCAACGTCCTTGTGTTTCCCTGAATGTAGTAAGAACTAGCGGGTATAAGACATTCAGAGGGCTTATTTAGGCTTTTAAGTTGTTGTTTCAGGGAAAAATAAGAGGAACAAAAGTTTTGTAGAGAGAATAAGAGAGAAGGAAATATTAGCAACACAATGCCAGTGGAGTATGCAAGTAGTATTTCCCCCACTTTGAATCTGTTGATGACTTCTTCTAGAGGGCAAAAAAGATAGAATTAGGAGGAACTGAAGAGATATTGAAAATACTACACTCCTAGAGTGACTCGGGCAGGAAGGGATCTCTGCTTGGTTTGACTCCTGCTCACAGCTGTCCAGCTTCAACGTTTCATCCGCTTGCTGACTGTCATGCCCAGTTGAGTTTCAAATATCTCCAAGGATGGAGACTCGGCAGCTTCTCTCGCAGCCTGTTCCAGCGCTTAACCACTCTCCTGGTGAAAAGTTTTTGTCCTGGGTAAGAGGAGATTGGAACAAAATACACTGAATAATCGCTGGTACAAAAAATCTGAATCAATCAACATGTACTTATCCTTCTCATGAAGCAAAAACACGTGGGCATACAATAAGATTGTAATCCAAAAAGTTTAAATTTTAAAGGTTTTTTGTAATATGTGATTACCCTCAGGGACTTCCTGCCCCCACAGTTCCTTGAATGCCGAGAATATAGGACGTAACACAGCTAAGCATGCATTCGTGACTGTGAGCCACCCCTTGCATGCCAAGTGTTAAGGAAGAGGTTATCTGTAAACAGGTTGTTTTTACTGTGCTTCCAAGCGTCTTACTCGAAATTGTCTTGGACTGGCAACTATTAGGATACCAAGCTTGATTGGCTAATATGATACCTAATAGTGTCTGATATGATCCACTGAGGTGGTTACTTTCTTTGGAACTGAGGAATTTGGAACTTCCTTTCTACTGTTTCATGCTACACCAGAAAATATCACCTGGTTTTTAATTAAAAATGTGTAAAATTTGTGTTATATTAATGCTGATAGTTTTCATGTCAAAGTACAGATAAAAAGTAAAACCTCAGGCATTTGTAGTTCAGCCAGTCACAAAAGAAGGAAGTTTGTATTACTTTTGGAGAGGGAGAAAGTATTATTTTTCATTCCTTCCATGTTCGGTAGATTCTCTAGAGTTCAATGTAAGAACGTAAGAATGTAGTCACGCAGAGTGAGTGATACCCGGTAAGTCCCTGTACCCCAATAGTGTGTCTCTGACAGTGGTCAGTAGTAGCTGCCAAGCCTGGGGTACCAGAACAGGGTAACAGTATAGCAGTTCTTCCCAGGTCTGTCTTCCAGGCTTTCCATGATCTGCAGCTTGAGGATGTCTCAAGACAGTGCCTTTGTGTTGAAGTACAAAATATTCTGTTCTTAGCAATTTGCCTGATTACTGATGATTCAGTATGTATTTACCTAATTCCAAAATACTAACAAAATTTGCAGTATATCATGTACAAAAATGTCTTTTAGAGATTGTGTAGAAAGACTTTTGTATCAAGGAGCTGCTTTTACGTTACAAGTGTGAAGACCTGATTGCAATGCACTGCAGTAGATCTCACTCATTATGTCAGTATTTTATGGCTCTCAGGTAAGCATGTTTGCAAAGTAGCAGTAAACCTTTTTGATGTGCAATAACATTTCAGTAGTTAATGTAGTGTTCCATTGCATATTAACTTTTACTGCTTCTGTGCCAACTTACGCTAAGCAGGAGTGCAA
This sequence comes from Burhinus oedicnemus, assembly GCA_008921705.1. Classification (NCBI taxonomy): domain Eukaryota; kingdom Metazoa; phylum Chordata; class Aves; order Charadriiformes; family Burhinidae; genus Burhinus; species Burhinus oedicnemus. Next base: position 51,145 of record VFFE01006784.1, on the reverse strand, counting down.
GAAAAGGCTGTAGATGTTTGTAAAATAGGCCCCGCTGGAATGCGTTCACTTCATGGACTAGTTTTACGGTGTATGTTTGGGCTAGCTGATGAAGTGATTAACAGTAAATTTTAAAATGTTTGCTTCTGCAGAAGAGAAATTCATAGTTTCTACAAATGCTAACACTTTTTTTCAGGACTTTTTTGATATTAGTCTTGTAGCTCCCAGTCCTAAAAGGAAAAAGAATGTAGAATGGTTTCATGGAACTACTTGGTGGTCTTAACTATTTTCAACAAATATAATAGCATACTACTGATATGGCTGTTTTAAAGGATTTGTTTTATATGTTGAAAGTATGTTGGTAATGCTGTATTGACAGGGAAATTCTCTGTTAGAAATAACTAGTTCAGTAGAATATTAACTTCATAGACCTGGCTTTGTCAGTGGAATCAGCATTAGTCCTTACATTGTTTGTGCTTCCAATACAGAAAGTTCTGGGAGTTTCACAAGCTGCTTCAGCTTTCAAGAGGAACTGTTTTCTCATTTTAAAAATGGGATAGTACCTTGTCCGTGCTAGTGTCTCCAAGGGCTTTGATGTCCTGTGGTGTTTCCTGTGTTGTAGAAGTACGAAATATTTGTGTGCTAAAAACATATGCTATCTACAGCTTCCAGATGCTGCTGTTGAGTTCAGTTTGAAGGTAGATGGATGGTGGATGGATGAGTGAAGATGTATACAGATTTCCTTATTTCTGCTATGCTGTTATAGGTAGTACTTAGTAAGAAAATGTCTAGTCAGAAACAAAGTTTATGAATTAGCTCTAAAAGTTCTGAAAAAGAGGATTTAATAGCAAATACTCATCTAGAATCTTAGCTGTATCAGCATTTTTGGGTACCACAATAGTGAAAGTAGTATATTTTTATACCGATTGCAAGTGCTTCTAGCATATTCAACACCAGGTGTGCCAGCAGTATTTAGAATGCAAGCTGAATTGCTATTACACATTTCAGCAGCAACATACTACAAATAAATCTCAAATATTTCACAATGTTATTATAGATGCTATCTTTGTCTTTAACCCATAGTGCTAAAATCCTGAAATTCAGAGCACAACATGCTGCCACAAGCAGGAGTTTCAGGTGTAATATTACAGTTAAAGTATTTCTTTTCTCTGATGTTGCTGAGCAGGTAATGATACCAACAGTATTATCATCTGTAACTCTTAGGAGTCCTGATACCATCTGTGGAGCTCTAAATACTTTGCTAATTCTCTTTGCCTTTTATAACTGCAAAAGGAAGAAAACTGCTTGTGTAAGATAAATAAAATGTGAAGACTCAGTGCCATTTTCATTGGTATTTTTTTTTTAAGATTTATTTTAGGCTATACATTCAGAAGAAGTATTAAGATGGCAGTGATAACTGCTGTATACTGTGTGCAGCACCGAGCATTAGCAGAGCTGATCTTATTCAGAGAAGAACATCTCAGGAGCTGGATATCTTTGATGTCAAGATTGGGTTTATTTTAAACCTCATCTCTCTGGGTTTCTAAATAAATATAGGCCCAGTCACTCACTTCTTATAGTGCCTGAGCATGTACAAATGAGAACAAAAATGTCAGTGTGTATGGGGCTGGTCCACGTCTGAGATCTTCTGTGCTAGGAGCTTATTCCTATGGTGGCTGGAACCAAGAACACACCTTCACCCCCCCATCTCTCGCCTGTAATTAGTCCCATGCAAGTCCTGGTTTGTACACCTTTGCAATCCGAAATAAATCTCGGCTCCCAGCTTGGCCCTGAAATAATCAGGGGTGTAAATCGCGATTGATATAGTTATTTCCATTGCAGTTACCATGAAGACAGCTCCAGCTCTGAGCACTGGCAGCTACAGGATGCCGGGTGTCTCCAGGGCTCCGGGTAGCTCTGAGCAAGCCCCTGCGCCAGCTGCTGCGGGGACTTGCTGCCAAACTGACTTCCCAGCCATGATCCACCTGAGTCTTGTTGCCTCTGCTCTGGAGATGGTTTGTTCCGGTGCTGCTGCTGCTATGGTGCAAAGTCTCGCTCTTCATTTTCCACCCAGAAGAATACTGCATACATAAACTAAATTTTTTGTGCCACAGGACAGAATACCAGCTGATAGAATAGGCAGAGGTATGTGAAGCCAGTAGTGGCATGCTAATGTGTGCTAACCGAGCCTTGGCTCAGGCTAGGTCCTGTACCTTAGCCCTGTCTTTCTAGCAAACTTTCAAAATAGTGTACCTGTTATTTTTTGCCCTCTCTTTTTATGACAGTGTAGGTTTAAGGCTATTCAATGTAGCTTAATTTAATTGTGCTCTAGAGCACCTTGTGAAAGTATCCTATTGGCACTATTTTATTTTTTTTTTTAAATTAAAGTTTATTTTTTATCCCCAAAGAGACTTAGGTGGTACTGTGGAACCCAGAATGGGACAGGAGACACTAAACTGTAACCTGCTGCCACCAGCACTCGGGTGCTGCAGCTCAGCGAGGGGAATTGCTCTTCGGTGTTGTAGGTGTCCCCTGAGAAGGGCACGGCTGCATGCTCACCTGGGCTTTATGGATATTTTAGTTAGTCTTGTCCCACACATCCTACAGTGTTGTCTGTTGTCCTCTGCTGGAAAACATCTATGCCTTCCATACCTCCTATACGTGTAAATATGTGAACGAGGCTAAAGATATAAAGTCATCACCTATTGCTTAATTTACCCTACAGAGGTTTTTTTCTAGGAGATGCATATCAACAAAGATTTTCAGTAATTGACAGAAAAAGTGCTGACTGACTTATTAACATTTCTACATAATGAGATCTGTAGGGAAGTTTTAATCTTTGGAAGGTTCCGGATGAACTGCCAGTAGTTTGATTAACTTTTTGTGTGTCTCTGTTAACCTTTGCTCATTTTATACAGTGTAACTGCAAGGCTGCAAGACTAAGTTGTTGGAATAATGTTACTGCAATTTCCTGGTCTAACTAGGCGGGATATTACATCTGAGTCCTCATTGCTCTGCCTGTTGCATGTGCTTAGCGAGCATCTTTAGTGATTTTCTTGTAGCAGCTCACACTTACGTAAGGCATGCCATGCTCGTATATATTCAAGTGAGCGTTTCAGTTGTAAAATGGAGTTATGAAGACTCTTCGTATTACTGAGGGATGGTTTTTTTTTCCTTTTCTGCCACATAAGTGTTGAAGCAAATTTCCCTTGCAACTTTTCGTGTTGCCTTTTTTTTTTTTTTTTGCCTTCTCTTGAGTGCCAGTAAAATGGGTGGGTTTTTATGTTTCATTAGCATTTCTTATAAGGTCTGCCTTTAGACCAGTACCCATTTTCTAAATTGTACTTCTGTAGGGTTGGAAAAAATCATGGTAACCAGATGCAGTATTTGTCTCTGGCCTGGCAAAGTGTTAGATTTAACAAAAGAAGCTAATAGAAATGTTCAAATTGACCCTTCTCATCATTTGGACTTCTTGGAGCTCAATCAATCTCTCATTATTATCAGAGTTATTCACGCAGAGGCAGAAGTGCTAGTATTTCTCATAATCAGCCCTTGAGCCAGACATAATTTGCAATTTTGAAGCATTGTATTTTGAAACAATAATGCATTAAAATGAACAGAGCAGGAATTAGAAGTATAGTTGTGGAGAGAACATGTTGAAGAGTAGCCATGGTTTAAATGCTCTCCCTGAGCGCTCTTAGTGGACACTGGTAATTAGAGGCACACAGTGTAGTATTATTAATACCTGAATTGGTGCACAATTTTTAAACTAATCTGTGGAGACAAATGCAATGACAGAAGTGTGTCCGTCTCGCTGCGTGGTTGCAGGGCAGCAGTTGTCGGGTGGGAAGCGCTGGGGTGAGGTTGTGGGACCTGCTCAGTACAGTGTGAGAAGAGGCTGGACTTGGCACCCAGCACACTGGGAAGGCGCGTTTTAGCCTGACTCAGAAAAATTGCTTATGTTATAGAAGAATAAATACATTGTACTTTGGACTCAAAAATAGTCAGGCACCTGTTAATAGTAGGCTGCTGTTGATGCTTAGAATTTGGGAAAATTTTTTTTGTCCCTGTGTATGGTATTGTGTACTGCAAAGTAGAGGGTTGTATGTCTGCTTTTATGTATGTAGTCTGGGAAAGACGAGTTGACGTACTGGAGGCATTCACTCAAACTTTTTCAGGAGCCTGCTCTTTACTTTGTAAGGGAAACTTTACGTTTTTGCAATTTGTATTTACAGTTTTTTAATTACTGTTTAACATCTTAGTGCCCAGTACTGAATTACCTCACAGGGCGCTGCAGTCTTGATGGGCAAATTCTGTCTGAGAGGAGGGACAGGAGCATTTGTAAGTACATTAAATGACAGTAATGAAAGGATATGTTGCCCATTAAGATTACATTATCTATTAGAAGACTGAATTAGCTTGGCTGTGTCACATGTATGAGCTACTTTCTTCACTGACAAATAGCACACACTTAGTGTATCAAATTTAATCTTGGGGCAAGTAACTTTGTGGTCAATAACCGCTCTCTTTTTTGAATACATACACAACATTAAAGAGTTTTTGCCACACATGCAAACTTTAAAATGCTTAGACTGTTATGAAACTTCCATTAAAATGTCAGGTATTGCTTCCGTGGTTGCTCCCATCACTAATGATTGCTAACATAGTTGTATCTAGACAGAAGCTTTCTTTTTTATTCATTATTCCTTCAGGGATGCCACAATCCACAGTTGAACAGGTTTTGACTGACCACCATGGAAATGGCTTATTTATGGTGACTTTTAGTACATTGTGGTATTGCTTACCGAGTTGATTCCGCCATACAACAGAAGAATTTCTTGTCTGTTTGCTGACTTGCTGCTGTCTTTCAGATATTATCATTGTAAAATTATCCCCACTTCCTTTGACCTTCTCAGCCTGTTTTTAAACTGTGGTAGCTTGGATTAGTTGTTAGGTTTTTTCTTTATTTCTTGTGATTTATTTATTTATTTATTAGAGCCGTCAATGGCTCCAGCTAGCTTTAGGCAATCATGAGTAGCAATGCAAGAAGATTGTCTTTGTTTAGAAATTTGCAAACAGATGGTCTCTCCATAAAAGAAATCTGTTTTTTAAAAGTTCCACCATTTTATGCTGGAAGTAAATATTACAAATGCTTAAGTTGTGAAAAGAGAGCGACTTGGTGTGAATAATATTCTGCCTGTTGTGTCATGCCTTTCAGGAAATGTTATCAAAGCTGTTTATGAAAATAATTGAATGAAACCTCATGACACATCTCTTGGTTTGGCATCATACCCATATTCTAGGGGATACTGACTCACAAAGACAGGCAGATTAAGTTTCAGTGGCTGGAAGCGGTTACCGATCCGTATGTTACCGATCCTGCTTCTTTCCAGGAAGTTGTGGGAATCACTGGTGATGTTTCACATGAGATGTTGGGATTTATGTGCCATCCTCGCTGTTGTTTTTGAGTAGCCTTAGTTTGGTGAGATGTGCTAGAGTCCTCACCTGAATGGTGCTGAAAAATGGGTTTTAGTGGTTGGAAAGTGAGGCAGAGGGTGTTGGTAGAAAATGTGTGAATACATCACAGAAGACCTTCACATGCTTTACAGCACTTATGCACAGGGTGGCAACTTCAGAGAGGGCTGATAATTTGGAGTGATAGCCACTTCGATTCTCCTGCTTTAAATTTCATGACTAAGCACATGAGTTTCTCTGTTGCTTGACAGCAAACTTTATTGCTCTGAAGAGGTACAAGTGTACCTCACCAGAGGTATTCTCCATTTTCATGAGCTACCTGTGTCCTTTTGTAATGCCCCTTTCTTGGTTTGGGACAGAAGAGTTCTCCAGGAACCCTCCTGGCAGGCGTCTTCTGCTGAACATTGCACCAGAAGGATTGCTGCTTTATCAGTTTTAACATAGGCAAGGAAACCTGTAGAAAATGAAAAGTTATAAACATCCATTCTAACTATGCCCACAAGCTCCTGCATCAAGGTGCCTTGCTCCTGCTGCCTGTACATCAGTGCTTCTGTGTCATCTCAGGACAGTGCTGCTGCTGAGTCACACCAGCAGTCATTCCACTCCCTCCTAACAAGTAGAATTTGATCTACTAATTTGATTAGATGTGATAACTGGCTATTTCTAGAAAGCCATTGCAAATATGTAAATGTTTGCACTTACAAGCTTCTTTTTAAAAGTAGCACTTGCACAATTTTGTTTTGAAGGGAAAGCATGTAAACCCTCAAGTCATCACTAGCAGGGTGATTCTTTTTGTGCGCTATGTTGAATCCTTGTTTATGCTTATTAAATTTTATTTTAGGAACGGAATGTTTTTGCATGTCACAATAATCTTTTGCAATATAAATTTTATGATTTTGCTGATGCAGCAGGATGAAAAAGATTACAGAAATCATTGCAAAATCCTTTGCGTAGTGTTAGGTTGTGTGTGTGTGTGTGAATATTGTTTGCTACTATGGGGAAAAGAGCATGCCTTGAAGACAGAAAGCACTGACACAATAGCTCAAGACCAACTTACCATTTGTTAATTTTTAATGATGGTCTTTTTTCTATTAAGGAACATAATGCTACTGAACTTCTGTCTCAATCAATTTTTGTGTTTTTTCATTAATCAACTAATGCATGTTTCTTCTATAGCTCTTTATTCTAATGAAATATGTGGATGATTTGGCAGATGACAATGATCTCATCAGTAACGCATCAGAGTAAAATCCATTTAGCAGATTATATGTATATTATTTTTGTTGTATCAAGGTTGCTGATATATATTCTTTTAAACTGAAGCTATTTTTCAGATAAGTTGTAAATGTGGAATTTCCATTGCTACCACTCATACACCCCCTTTCTTCATTTGTTCTCTCTATATGTTTATTTGCGCAAAATCAGTTACATGTTCTTTGTGCCTACATGTGCATGTTATATACATTTCACATATTTTATATATATGGCATCATGCTGTAGCTTGAGCTTGTTCTCTAAATGTTCTGCTACACTTTCTTCTCTGTTGAGTCTCGCGCTGTTCAGTTGCTCTGATGCATTGGCCCAGAGTCACTGGAGGCACTTGCTGGTCAGTGCCTCTCTGTCGAGTGCCGTAGGCTTTGGATTAGGCCACCTCCTAGTTGATGACAGTCATTCAAGCAAATCAGCTTGAAAGGAAGCCCCCCTAGGGACTGACAGAGAGGGCTGGGTAGGCATTCTAGTTTGATTAGTTTATCCAGAGTTCATGGGATTTCCTATTTGAGGGTCAAGCTTCGGGCATATAGGTCTGTGTTCTCATCTTTTTATTAATAGTAATGTGACGAACTAGTGCACAGGGTCTGAGGACGGTCCTTTCCTTTGATGTGACTCGGCTGTTATATTCTAGAGATCATACTTTTAAAAAATGGTCCTCTTGTATTTTTTAATTTCTTCACTTACTGTGATTGCTATTGTTGGCTGAATTTGAGGATTAAGTCTGTGGATCTGTGAATATGACTTTGAGCATTTACACTTATCTTGAAACTTTCTCTAACCCTTAATGTAAAAGGAGAATTAAGAAGCTATAAATTAAGTAGAACCCTGGAGTATCTTGGCAATTAGAGTGAACAAGATTTCAGCTGCTCTCTTTCATCAATTTCTCACACTCTTGGATAGACAGGGTATTTTTAATTTACAACCTGTATTTCAATTAGTCACAGAAGTTTTTTCGTGAAGCTTTTGCTTATGCAGGTACAAAATAAAATTAAACTACTTTTTAGCTATACTTTTTATAACAGGGTTTAGATGAGAGAGCTACTAAATAAACTAGCTGTTACGTGAGGTGGTGTTCCTGTATTTATAAACGTTGTAACTATTACAAAGAGATTATTCTATAACCATACAGTATGTGTCCTCAAAGAATTATTAAGCTATGTCTATGAAATAATAAATTTATGAACAGAAAGGTAGAGTTTTTTTATTATTTGGGATTTGGAGGAAAAAGTGCACTTTCCTTTTGCTCTTTATTTTCCACCATGAGAAATAATATTCTGTGCTCTGCTTCTAAGAATTCAGCCTGGGGGAGGTGGAGGCCATAGGTCAGTGTTGTGCTGCTATGGCTGCACGTGCTCCACAGTATCTGGTGTCGTTCAAGCTTTAGCATCAGAACTTTTTTCGTCACAATTATGTTAACTTTGTGTGGCAGTCGCGTACACAATTTTGCTGCACATCACGCAGTAGCTGGTGTCTGTGCATTGGTATCTCGTGCACTGATTTAGGTGGGGCTTCCCTGTCAAATTGCTGGCACTAAACTTAGCAAATGACAGGAGCTTGGAATTAAATTCCTAGGACTGTCTGAACGTCAGTGTCACAGATGCTCCATTTCTGGACTGTTTTGTTTTTTTAATTCCAACAGTAGTTCTTACCTTTGGTTTTAAACGCTGTCCTCCTTTTCACTAATGCAAGGAGCATTGATGGTGCGCAGATCCTGAGAGCTGGAGTTCTCATGTCTGCTTCAGAAGGCAAGTTGTCATTTCATTTGCATTTGTAAGAACTGCAACCAGTGTCCCAGCAGCCAGCCTCGCAGCAGCGAGACTGAGACCAGCGCGGGTTCAGACAAGTGCCTGAGAATCTCCAGGTGGTTCTGGCACTCGCTCACCCGCCGCGTGCAGCCCAGAGCAGCTCCTGCGGCTGTGAAGTGAGCAGCCAGGGCTGGCATCAAATCGCTCGGCAGTATCCTCGAGGCCGTGTCCTTGCAAAAGTCTAGAGTCTCTCCGACACAGGACAAATGGATGGTGATTGCTATTTTACAAGGGAAATATCGTTAACAATCGCACTTTGGGAGTTTCCAGCCTTAGGTTGCTATCATCAAGGGAGCAGTCTCTTCAGTGGGGGAAGTTACTATGCTGGTGTGCCAGGACATTCAATATACGTATTATGGAAGAAATAGTATTGGAAACAGTAAGGTTCCAAAGTTGCCCTAGGTCACATACATCCTAATTCCATCTTCCCTTTCTTTTGAGTACCTGAGCAGTAAAGAAATCAGCTTCACAATGATGCAAATGCTGGTGGGTTGTGGGGAAGGTGTCACACATTAATGGTCATGGGGCAAGTCAGAGACTGTACCACTTGCACATTTAAGAAGGTGAAACTTTTACCAAGGTAAGCCAGATATTTTCCTTGGGCTCATGCATTCAAATTGGGGTGTTTTAAATACTGGGGGTAATTCTGGGGACCTGACCCAGACTTTGCTTCTTTTGACTCATGGGACACTGGAGAGCAGCAGGGAAGGGCTGTACCACTGGCTGTGAAGATGGTGCCAGGTGGCTGTGGGTCGTGCATTTGGTGTTTGAAAGGATATTGCATAGGCTGCTTGAATTTCAGTGATCTCAATGCTCTTTTTTTTTTTTTTTTTATTTCTAAGTGTCCTGTTTTACTTAATATTCATGAATCGGAGTAGGAAAAATCTACCTGAGGAAATGAGGTCTGGTGATTTTAAATAGCTTGACACCAATGTAGTCACCACAGTACCTAAGGTTGTACAGTGGAGGGAGTGTTAACAGCTCACTTTAATGGTGTGCCTTAGTATTGCTGTATGTTGCTCTTCTGTAGTTAAACTTGGCTTGAATATCAATTTTAAATGATTTATAAACGTCTGTTATAAATTTGGTGGAGAGAATGCTGATTTGGGCTGTGGGTTTCATTACGACTATAAATTGTACTTCACAGAGCAAACACTTTTAATAGAAATAAATAGCAAGCACACTTCCTGTTAGTAAAACTAATCTTACCAAAATGTTTGAATGATTTTTGGAGTGGGGAGTGTTGACTGCTCCTACAGAAGTAAAAGAGCTCTGTGTGTGTGTATGTATATATACGTATCCCCATCGCAGTTCTTTTAAACACCTTGCTCAAGTGCTTGGTGGAGCCTGGAACATGTTTTTCCTTTGTCCGCTATTTCTACTGTTGTAAGCTGAAGCTTAACAGAGATGCTGTTAGCCTTGAGATCTTGGTGGAAAAGAGAAATCTTGAACTTGTAAATATTTTTGCACAGAGGTCTTGCTGAAAGTATGCAGCCTTGTTCAGAGCCAGACCCGTTTTAGGGCTGTGTGTTTCCAAACTCTTCTGCAGCTCCATGGCTTAGGAGTGTCGCAGAGATGCTATCTGTGCAGGTGATGCTGTCAAAAACACAAAGCCCCAATCAGGGAGGGGGGAGGATGGCGTTGATTATTCCGGGTTCGAGCATAGGGACAGTGCAGTTAATGTTGCTGAACTTGTTACAGACAGTGGTGATTATGACAGATATATCACTTCTGCGGGTGACAAAGTCCAGAGAAGGCAACTTTGCAAGACCACCGTGGTTGATACTCTGCCAGGCTGTCCACTGCCAGGATGACCACAGAGCTTGTCGGAGATGAGCACTCCGGTCAGAGTGGGGACAATATGGCCACCCTTTGAAATGCTGGGGAAAGGACCGGAGATGTCTTCTGGAGACTTAATCAGGACTGTCCCCGAGGGCAGAAGGAATGCTCATTCCCAGATGATGAGAAGAAAACCCTGGAAGAGAAGAAGGGTTGTTGCCACAGCCCGCTCCCAAGTCAAAGCAAATTGAACCCTGCTGCTGCTCCGAGCGCTGCCGGTGTGGAAAACCCAGCTCTGCCTCGTGCCTTACAGCACGAGTGTGGTGTGTTCTGGACTACAATGGTTGGATCTGGAAACTCCAACCGTTGATTTTTGCTACGTTTGCGTTATATGTTAACGTTAGAAGTACTCTTCTCACAATCACGCAGCCTGACCAGACATTTACTAGATTGCTTACAAGGATTATTAGAAATTTCCTGTGTACTTTATTTTTTAACAAGGTATTGATTGCAATATATTTCTGCTCATACTTGCAATGAATTGATTTATGGTGGTAGAAATTCTGTTTTGCTACTGAAATCTGATGGTTACTAACTAATTCAGTTTTATCTGGGGTTTTTTTTTCCTTTTTTTTTAACCACTAGTTCTTTTTCAGAAAGAAACTGGCTACTTCAGAATTTGGTTCCTTTGCCTTGCCTGACATTTTGAATGGGTCAAGGAAGGGCAGGAGACGGAAGCAAACGCGGGCATCCCAGAGATGCTGTGCTACGGTACCACATATGTTGTGTGTCTCCTTGCAGCTCTGCGTGTTCTATCAGTCAGACCCCTGCCACCCCCGGCACTCTCTGTGTATCAGCGTAAAATGGCTCAATTCCACTGGTTTTCTGCCAAAAGTTCTCTCTTGGCTAGAGGATTTAGGGCTATTTTAAATTAACTGTTCTCTTTTGTCTGATGTGCGACATCCAGAACTTGATTTGAATCTCTTGTGTCATATATGTAAATGTTTTGTATAATGGTTTTGACTACTTTCTAATAAATAGGTGGATGTTTTAAAAGATACATGCTGGTGTTTCTAGTCACTGAATTTGAGTATGTCAGTTTTACATATAACATAAAATCAGAGACTTTAACTTTATGTAGTATTTTGTGTTTCTTAACCCTATCGTGTCCTCTGCCTTTCCCTTCTCACATGATTATTAATGAACAATTTTAGTTTTCATATGCCTGAATTACTGTGGAAATAAGCAAGCCGGGAACTGTGGAGAACAACTATGCACTTTAAAGTTTGTGTACATGCTCCTATGCTGTAGTTTTGTGTTGCTGTGTTTTTAAACAGCTGCCCTAAGAGCCGTAAACATGGTTACGCAGTATAATAATATCTCTTGACTGGGTGGCCAGAAATGAATCTTTCTGCGGGGTCGCTGTGTGGTATGTCTTCAGCCCACACAAGGGCTTTGTACTGGAATCAACAGGAACGAAAGGGAAAATACTATAAGTGCCTGGTGGACTCTAAATATTTTAAATGGTTTACATTCATGGGTCAGAAGAAAGTTGTAAGGACTTTGTGTTTTATTTCACTTGTTTGTGAAATAAACATGAAATAAGCATTCAGGGTGTCCTGTCTGCACCGTTGCTGGACTTTGCGTGTTTCAGTGCTTTCGTTTCACTTTTGATGTGAACCTGATTGTGAAGTGCCACAAGTGTCAGTTGGCTCTCATCTGAGCATTTGATTAAAAAAAAGTAAAATTCTTGCTGCTTTTGGTATGACAAATGATCCCACGTTTAAAAGGTATGTATTATAATAAGATACTGTTTAATGGATATGTGTTATTCCTTCTGCCTTAAATAGAAAATTGTCATCCAAACTTTAGATGTATTTAAGGGCTATATTTATATGGTTTTTTAGTTTGCTCTATATAAAAGTCATTCCTTCCAGAGCAGGTCTGAAATATCTAAGAAATACACGCAATTTTGTCCTAATAATAACTGAGTATCTCATATGCCAAACTGTGCTCTCCCTGAAAGTCTAAAGGAAAACAGTGGAATGTGCAAACATGGAAGAAACCTAAAATACTTGACATGTAGCCAGTGGAGGGGAAGAGGAGACATGAGGAGGGCAAAAGCTGGGTTGGCAGCATCCCGCTTCGTCTGGGACAGGCCAGCCAGCTCCATCCCTCCACTCACCCTCCTTGCACTGGAACACCCTGGGGGGAAAACAGTCACGAGTAACAAAGTTTAAAAAAACCTTGGTGCTGAAAAAGAATAAATTTCCATTTTTGGATGGCATCCACTGTGTGGTGAAACTGCTCTTGGGCGGGTGCAGAGGGTGGTACTGCCTATGGGGCGTACAGCACAATGTCTCCTGCAGTTCATACGTGAAAGCCTTCACTTAATGTAAACTTGAGTTGCGTTCTTTGGCAGGAATAGTGTTGAGTAATCTCTAAAACATTGTTTAACCGTGTATTTGAGAATAGTGACCCCAGAATCCTGGCAGAAAAAAGGAATGTGGTCCTATTTTTTGTTTTGTTTTGTTCTGTTCTTCAGTGAGGAATTCTATAAACTTTTAAGAGGAGTGAAATAAAAATAAAATAAAAAAAAACCTATGCAAAAAAAACCCAAAAACAAAACCAAAAACAAAAGCAGCCTGAAAACACTGAAAATTGAGATTCTGAGATCTTTGCACTTTCCCTTCCTGGTTTCCAAGCAGCCCTTCTTGGAGGACTCTCTTTGTCATAGGAAAAGGAAAATACAATTTTGTTCATTTCACAAGTTAGATTCTTTTTTTGTGTGTTATTAACAGGTTTGGCAAACATCGCAAAGATGACAAGAGTGAGAAAACTGGTAAAATAAAAGTGCAGGAAGCTCTTACTTCAGAAGAGGAGAGAATACGAATGAAGCAAGAACAGGAGAGGTAGACTTCAGTATTTGCTTAAACCTTGATAGAGAGAGTTTGTTTTTTAAATTAAATAACTGAAGTTCAATTTTCACTGATGAAATTTCCCAAATGTTGATATGTTTATATACTTTAAATAACAGGACAAAGCTGGATTTATTTTGGACATTAGTATCAACAGCTTCTTTGGCTGCATTAAGCATCTTTTATAGAACCAGAGCTCCTTTCCTTACTGAGGAGACTGCAGTAATAATATGAAATGTTTTCTCTATACATTCTATAACTGATTTTATTGGCATTTTCAGGAAACAAATATTTATATAGAATGAAATATGTTTTGTATTTTTCTTCAGTCGTGCGTATCTAGTTTTTTCATTGATATATTTAGAAAAAAAACCCTAAAAATTATACTTATCGGTATATTTGTCACTGGAGTTCAGTCTATTTATGTGTCATGCAGTCTGTTTATGAAATGATATGTATATTAAACTGCTAATTGTAAAAATGAGTGGTGAGTACCTCTATTTTTCCTTGTCAGCTTCCCTTAACATTAAAAACCTATATAATATGTATGTCATATGCTCTTCTCAACATTTCCAGTCTACTTTTCATCCCTGTCTCTTGTAGCCCTAGATGTTGGGGCTTACACTCTGGTATCTCTTATATCAACTCAGTCAAAATCTTGGAGAACTTACACTGTAAATTAACGAGTATTCGGGGGTGCATGACCTCTTTTTGTAGACAAATCTTCAGTTAAGGAGTCAAACTTTAAAGGGTTACAAATTTTGAATGCTGAATGGTAAATTTAGCAGTGAAAGTGAACTATGAATTGGAATGATTTATCTAAAAATTACATTATAGCTTAGCCATAAATTGTGGAAATTTTGTTCTGCTTGTCCGGGAGGTATGACTAGTTTGTCCTAATGATGCCTTTGACCATCATCTTTGTGCACCTTGGTCTTCTGTGAGTAAGAACAGAAGTTTATGAACAGTGGCTTCATCACTCTAAGAGCTCACCGCAATAGCAGAGCCGCAGTAACTCTTGTGTAGTCTCCTCAGTTAAACCTAAAATGGTTTGCTTTCAGTTCTTTTAGGGTTGAGTAATTTACATTACAGTTAAGTCAGGCTAGGAGTATACATTTATTAGTTACTGAAGATCGGCAATAACTTGTTAAACTACAGAAACTTTATCATCCGTGACCATCTGTTTGGATTACATTATGGGAAATTTTTTACTCTTTAACAGATACACTAGCATAAATTGATGTAAAAATTTATTCATGTCTTTCTCCATCCATTCTGACAGTAGAGGGTGGCCGGATCACAGTGCTTGGTTGTTTTTTACTTGTCTGATTGGTTTTTATTTTCTCTTTTTTTAAAAAAGTGGTGCAGGGTCATTAAAGTTGTTCCTGTTTTTAAGAGTAATGTGCTTGCAGATTAAATGGTAAAGGGGAATACTGGAACTGAAGGAAATAAGTGACTTTGGATATGAGGGTGTTTGTGCAGTCAACTTCCCTTTATTTTTGGGCAGGCAGCCACATTGTGGATAAACTCATGGCAGGGGTGCGGAGGCATTGAAAGCTGCCTCCGTCCCTCAGCCAGCTCAGGGCGAGGGGAAGGTTAGCCGCACGTGCGCAGTGCCGAACCCAAGCTTGCCCAGCATGGGGGGGTTTCTTAGTAACCTTAGGTCCCCAGAAAGTCAGCCATACATTTATTCAAAAAAGAAAGACCTGAGGCTGGAGTTAGTAACGTTTTCTCTCTTTTCATTCTCTCTCTCTGTCTGTCTGTGTCTCTCTGTCTCTCTCAGTAAGACTGGTGAGAGTATAGACTGTCCATGTGGTGATGTAAGAGAGGTTGCAATAGTCACGCTGGGTACCAAGGTAGAATTGTGAAATTATTTGTATAGCCCTCAGTGCATGGAGCAAATTCCTAATCCCTGTCTGTCAAGTTATGCTAACCAATTTGAATCTTTCCTAGAATCTCGCTCCTCGTGTGTCATAAAAGCAATTTTACGTGTTCACTGAAACTGCAGAAAATGCATGTGCCAGAACTTCATAACAGCTTGATGTTATCGTAACACGGGTCCTCCTCCTCCCATTACTCTCTTTCCCTAACTGTGTATTTGCTTTCCTTTGTGTTATGTCTATAAGAGAATGCAAGTTCTTTGGGGTAGTGGCATGTACAACTAATAAAAGACAATAAAATAGCAACCAAATGTGTGAGGTGCTTCCTTATGTTTCTAAAAAATTCAGATGTTGATTTGGTCCATAGAGACTAAATATTTTTGCAGTTAGATTACAGAGTTTCCTTTTGATCCTGTAAAATAATGATGTTAGATACGTGCTGTTAATGAAGAGTACTCTTGCAAATGAACTGAACAATCCCTCAAAATGCTTACTGGGAGACAGAGTAAAATATTACTGTCTTAACAAGTGTTGGTTCATAATGGCTGCTATTTTAATTTTGTTTTCTGTGGTTTTTCCCCCCTCGATGTTTTTAGCAGTACAATTCACTTGCTCTGTTTTACTTGATATTTGATACTATATACCTCTATAATGATGCAATACTTTGGGGAAATAGGTTGGATTTAATGAATTTACTATGTATGAGAGGCTAGGAGCAAAAATCCTTAGGGGGTCAGAGAACAAGTGAACGGTCCATTAAAAAATCAATCATGCCCACACTTTTGTGGAATTATTATGCCTTGACTTGATAATTTTAATAGTTTTGTGCTTACAGTAGTATTTCCTTTAAAGTCTTAAAAGTAGTGTTCATATTGATTGAGACAAACAAGTGAATTAATGTTCTTCAATTTACCATGATTGAAATGAATAAAATTGCCTTTTATAAACATATTATTAATAATAATTTCTTATTAAGGAGCATATCTCAATCTGTATATGGTATGCATTTACTGACAATCTTAAAGTAATTTTGAACAGAAAATGAAATTATCTAGTTGAAAATACAGGCAGCTTTCAATGAAACAGTATACTGGAACAATTAGGAGCATCATCTGAGGAGACCACCCACTGATCTTACCAAAATTGCTGTAAAATGCTTTCTACTTGTAAATTGTCCAAATGTTGGGTTAACAGTTCATCCAAGGCCATAGGACATTGTCCCCCTGTGTCACCATTCTTTAACACTGGTTTACTTCAGAGAAAGAAGTCTGCTTGCATTACCCTTGAGTGCCAAACAATGATCTGAAAATCCGTATGTGTTCTGCTGTGCTGTTAGCAAAGGTGCATGTCCCCAGCAGTGGCACCAATCCAAACCTTAAGACAAAACTAAGCAATGAGTTTTCTGAACTTTGCTTTGTGTCTCCTAAGAAAGAGACTATACTGCAGTCTTGAGGAAGTCAAATAAGATCTGAATTGAATTAGCTCTACTCCTGTGCCAAATCACAGCTGTTTTATATATATGCTAACTTGGAGTCCCTCTTTGCCATGCTGTCATCCTGTCCATCACTGGACTACTAAAACTGGATACCACTGTGACGCTACATCTGCTCAGATAGACGGCAAAAACAGTCTTGAGCCCTTCTTGGTTTTGTTACAGAACATTCAATTCCAGACTCTTCTGATGCACCTGTGGCTGGCCCATCCACCTAAGAGTAATATCTTGGATTTGATAAATTGAAGATGTGTGGGATATCTTGAGCTTTCAGAGGCACTTCAAACTGCGTATAGTTTCACGCAGGCTTTGCTATGTAGGATAGACTTAAAACCAAATTTTGAAACTTTTGTCAATGACCAAGAGGAATTAGTGTTACAACCCAGTTAGTTTTCATATGGATGGTCACCTTCTGCTGTGCTATTGGACCTAAGACTTTGAAAGCTCATAGACCTGTCCACTTTAGAAACTCTCTACGTCTAGTCTTCGAGGGCCTCCCAGGACAGAGTTTTCTCAATATGTAGCCAGTGTCTCCATTAGTATCCTGCAGCCTGATTGCCCTGAAATGCTTTCTGACTTCTTCAAGACCCTGCAGTATAGGCTGTTTCGTAGAAGATGTGAAGACAGAACCGTTCAGAAAACCTACTGCTTTTGTCTTCTGGTTTTTATTGGTGGTCCTTGCTGGAGAGAGACATCGCTCTAACAGCAGGTTCTGATACCTTCGTCTCTCCCTCTTTCACCCTTGGATTTTTCCTTGGATTTCTTTTTTGTTGGTTGGTTGGGTGTTTTTTTTTCACCTTGCAGCTCTGTGTTCATTACAAAATAAATCTTGAGCAAATCGAAAACCTTTGCCTGTGTTCTGCCCTTCTTCAGCTCGGGCACGTGCAGTTCTTGACACCCGCCTGGCAAGGCCATGTGTGCTGGCCCTGTCTTCAGCCTTGAACTGACTTCTTCTAGCAAATCAAGTGCTCCCCAACCCGAACAGGTTTACCCTTTGTACCTGGGTAGTAGATAAAGGAGAAATGAAATAAACATAGTTCTTTGTGAAGTTTTCAACAAACTCAGCTCTATCCAGCATGCTTCACCACTAGATAATGCTTAAAAGATGAAAGTTGCCATTCTAATGTAATCTCATGATTCAGAGCGTACGATCCCAGCTATGGGCAAATAGTGTTTATGCTTTAATCTGCCTCTAGAGGCACTTCCTCCTCTTAAAAGAAGAGTCTACAGGATATTTTCTCCGTTTGGTTAATACGCTGACTTAAGAGCTTTACTGATGTTCTATAAATCTCTGGGTTATCATAAGAGTATTAATTTTAGTATTGTATTCTTCCTCAACTTCCACTGAAATGGATGCAAAATCAGGTGCTTAAACACCTGTGTTGCAAGGATCAGTCTTGAGGAGATAAGGAGAAACCTTTTAGAAGCGAACTAAAGAGCTGTTCTGGTGGAAGCGCTGTGACAGAGGCTCCGGAAATGCTGGGAGGATGATGGAGCGGTCAGATGGGGGCTTTTGGAGCCAGGGGCTTCCTTTGCTCTGAAAAAACAGCCATACAATTCCAATCTCCGCTGTACTTGGTGGAGGAAGATTAACACCTGGCAGAGCAATACCACTCTTCGTACGTACACCGGTATAGTTGTCATCTGCGAAAGAAACCTGCTGCTTTGCTCGTTGCCCCCCTTTCTGTTTTGGAAAACATTAACCTTTCGTTCATTTAGGCTACCGAGGGAGTTAAATTTACATAATTCGGCTGTTATTGTTATCCATGCCTGTGCAAATGTCACCAGCGCTGGCACCGGAGGCGCGGTGGGCGCGGCGCCTGCCGGCCGGGGCGCGGGGCCGGGAGGGGGAGCTGCCGGCCCGGCGGTGGCGCGGCTGCCCGCCGTGCTGCGGGGAGGGAGGGCAGGTACGGCTCAAACCCTGCTCCAGGCTGGAAACCCCACCGGGGCTTCGTGCGGCCGAGCGAATCTCAACGCCTCGCTATCCACTGGCGGGAAAGTCTATGTGTAACGGGGACTGGGGAGGCGCTTTTAGTGTGGGAGGTAGGAGGCGATGCTGCAGCGGCAGCCAGAGCGTGGCAGAAAGAGTGGGAGAGGTGACCGAGGGTCTTGGTCTTGCAGCGATACCGTCTGGGGGAGGTGGATCAGGCGTTCGTCTCTGTATTGGTAGCTTTGCCATTACTTTTGAAGATCAATCAATAGGCTGACAACGGTTTTGGTGCGAACATAAACAAAGCTACGATTTCAGTGTGTGCTGTTCACGTAACGATTTTTTCCTAAATTTAGAGTGAAACATTCTGCCTGTTCATTAGTAGTTGAAATAACGTTGATATTTTTTGCTGGAGGATTCGGTCATTCCATAAAATGCTTCCTGTATTATATGTTTCCTAAGGGTATAAGGGTCTTTATCTCCAACATATAATAAACTTCTCTTCATCTTTCTCTAGTGCCATTAAAACCACAAGCCCTTTGTTGTAAAAGTATACTAATGAATAGAAATGTTACAACAAGAACAGAAGTCTTGTGTTTTCCCTTCATCATGCATCATCCATTTTAATTAGACGAAAGGATGGTGAGTACTGTGACAAGAGTCTGGAATTAAAATCATTAATTGATGTCAAGCTGACGAGAGACTGCTAACATGAATTTACTGACAGCAGGAAAGAAATTAACCTTATTACTTTATTTAGTACATTGAGGCTATTTATTATATTTTCCTATGCAAGTTCGGCGTGTTCCATTTATGATGATAAAGACAAATAATTAATAAAACCTACATAAAGTTTTATTACCTCCTATCAATGAAGTTTACATGAAAACCACATCAATAACTTAGAAAAAACAAACCCACCACATCCCTTTAATCAACGTAACTCATCAAAACCATTAGAACAATATTTTTGATATTTTAAATGAGTATAACGTGCTATGCTCTCTAGACAAGTAGAATTCAAAAGCGATCTGATTTAAAACCATGCCTTAGTTTCTTAATGTCAGTGTTGCAAAAAATGAAACATATTTTCTCTAGCAGTGACATTGATTGGAATAACTGTCTGTTTTCATCATCATTGGAAGGTCAGCCTAACAAAGATGAGTTTTAATGTTAAGCATCTTTATTCTTTAGATGAAAGAATACAACAGTGTCTTACAGAATGACAGCAGCATCCTATAGATAATTTGTGACCCAAAGGTCATAATAAAAGAATAGAGGGGAGGTCATCCTGTAGTAAAGGCCATCTGGAACTGTTAAAGTATCAGATGGAGTAGGGGGCTGAACAGCAGGACACTCTTGGTGTCTTTCCAGATTTCCCAGAGAGACCATAATATTTTTATTGGAAAACCCCAACTTTCTTCCCCTTAAGCAAAATATTTTCATCAAACAGTTTCATCTTACTTTTAGGAAAAAAGACAACATAGTGAGATAGGGAGAGGATTTTTGTTTCTTACGTAGCCTAAGTGTTTTCTGTGTCTTTAACATAACGCAAAGGTTCAGCTTTAGTTTTGCTGCTGCTGTATTCTAATGCCACTTCACAGCTTTCACAAGAACTATTACCGCTAAATCCCTTATTACTGCAAACTTTCAGAATGTAAATATTTTCTAAAGTGACTTGTGTAAAATGTTTTCTGATAAAACTCCTACCCTCTTCCCAGCCCGTAAGAGAGGAGAGAAAGAAATTCCTCTGTGAATCAGCAAATCGGAGCAATGTGTTTCTCATTCTCACTTATTTTGAGATGGGGTCTGCTTGTCAAGGGGTATTCCAGTTTCAATGAGATTTGTAGCATTGGTTTTGGCATTGGTTTTTTACATAATGGATGAGGGGGCAGGATGTGAAAACAAATCAATGGCAGTAATTTTTGCAAGAGAACACAGAAATGAAGCATGAGAGTATTGAGCTTTGGAAAAACATTTCAGGCGAGTTCCACTTCATAAAAATACTGACTCGGGGAGGTATGTAAATTGAAGCTTTTGTGGAATAGTAGTTGCTGAGGTAGTTTTTTAAACAAAGCTCCTCACATTCTCTAGCTACATATTGTAAATATAGGGATTTTAAGGCATCATGCTAAAAGTATATTTTCTCTATTATTCCTCTACAGTGATTCAAGACATTGTGCTGTGCGAGGTCTGTCCAAGTCCCTTGCCATGTATTTAAAAACATCATTTACGTGTTACAGATTTGCATAAGGTGTCTTGCAGATCAAGTGAGTTCAGTACTCTGTTAGAAATTTCAGTTCTAAGTAAGAGCTCTAATATGTTGTTTCACTTTTCAATGCTAAGAACTTCAGAATAAGGTAGCAGCATGTCCCATAAACCATGATCTTATGGGTAGAGTTGCTGTAGCAAATACTTACTTGAGAATTAAAAAAGCTGTACCATAATTACTAATGTACTGAATTTATTGTTGCTGAGTTGAACAGAACTGAAAACCCATCAGATTTTCCAGACTGCACTACAGGAGACTAACAGTAAGGTAAAGCACTGAAACCACTCTTTTTTTCTAATTCTTAGATACAGCAGCAAGTATTTGACTAACCAGAAAGACACCTAATAATGTATTCACAACAGGCAGATAGGTCCCCCCACCACACCACACCTGGACTTTCATTTGGTAACCAGTTACTAGAACAAACTTTTAATGGTTTATAAGAAACCTGGCTCTGTTTCTGGCCGTGCGTAGGTTTATGCTCTCACTCAGTACTGTGACCCAGCAAGGTTTTAGAAGTGAATCGTGAGAGGTGTTGTGGGTGCTAATTTGTGGGTCCTGAGCAAAGACATTGACTTATAAACTATATCCTCTATTGGTGGGTTATTTGTTGTTTTGGGTTTTTGTTGGTTTTTTTTTTGGGTTTTTTTTGTTTTTTTACTTTTCTTTCAACTTCAGTGTATAAGATTCACATAATCCCTCGCTTTGTTGTGAGGTTTTTCATTGTATTTTTTTGTCACTTCAGACTGTTTCATTTTCCAACTTCCAGATTAGGCTGCTTTATACATAGTACTCTTAGAAACACAGAATAGTGGACCTGAAATAGAGCTAGCGGCAGAATTTTATACCCGCTTTTGTTACCTGACTTCAACTAGATGAGCGTACATGCAGGATAGGCTCAGCTCTACCAATGGATGACAGTGTTGTAGCTGGACCTCCAGTTACTGCCTGCAGTACCTGGGAATGACTGATATGGTATGTGGTGTGATATATGGTGCCATTGGGTATATGGTATCCATGTGTCATTTGTTTCTTGCACATACAAGAGCAGCTGCTCCTTACACATCTAACTGCAGAATTGAGCAGTGCTGCTTTTTGGCATTGTTCTCCAGTTGGAAAAAAAAATATTTTAGGGGAAGAAATGGTCCAAGAAAGCCTGTGTGTGAGAGGAAACCAGGGCTCTTAAAGTGAGGAGGGATGGAAACAGGAGCTCTCCCAAGTCATGTTTCGGCAACAGCTGAATCTCATGATCTTCCTCCTTTCTGCTTCAGTCCAGCAAAAGAGCTAAGTAAGAGATTAGAGCTAAGTTAATCTAATGAGCAGGGATCTTTTGTCATAGGTGTAAGTATCTGCTCTTCTGGCCAGTTTTGTCGTGCAAGAGAAAAACTAAATTTCGTTTTGCCTACAGACAGCAATGGCGTTCTTTGATGCAACATGGTTCCCAGCAGGATAACTGTCCCAGTTGCCCATCTGGGCGATCCTCCACTGCTAGGGTCACTGACCCTTGGATCAGACATGAAAATAAGGAAAGAAAGTTTCAGTCATGGTAGTGTTTGTTTTGGAGACGGGAGGACCTATACTGCCTATGTACCTGATACATTCGGCTTTGGTTGAAACATAACCTTTAAAAAAACACAGCAGACATACCCTCCACCTCGAAATGCTGCAGACTGTTAACTGCAAAGTAGTCTAAAAGCTCAACTGAAATGTAAGGAAGGTGGTAATTTACAGATTTTTTTAAATCAAAATAAGCAAAGATTTTCACTTGTTTACTCCAAGGTCCAAGAAGGCAGGGTTGAGATACTCTGCTAGAGGGATGTATCTTCACTTTGGAAAGGCAAAGGATGAATCAAGAAGGTCAGGGAGTAAGGAAAGGTAGGAGTGAAATACATGAGAGATTCCACCAGGTTAGAGGAAATTATTCTGATATCTCCTTTAGTTTCATCAATGTCACTTGGTTTCAAATTGATGTTTGCACTTCATCTGCATATATGTGTAATATTTACTTTCTCTCCTGCATTTTTTTCATTTCTCTACATCTTCATTTGTATTTTGCTGCCTTCTTTAATAGCCTTCTTTATAAAGTCCTTATGAGCATGGTGTTCTCTTCTTAATGTGTTAGGGCACTTACAGTAATCACCTTATCACCTTTATCACCTTCTTTTTTTTTTTTTTTGAACTGCAGCCCTCCTGGGTTGTAGCTCATTAAAGCTTTTTGAAATTCTCATGCATCTCTTCTGCATGTGGGCTTTGAGGAGGGGGAACTTCAGAGAGACAGTAAGTACTAATTGGCAGATAGACTATGATTGTTGAAGGAGAAAGAAAATTAAAACTGTCTGATTGTGTAGATGCATTTTTCTAATTTTGAGGTTGTGGACAGCTTCTCCCCCCCCCCCCCTTTTTTTTTAAAAATATGTAGTCCCTGTTACATTTCTCTCTTGTTGTGGAACCAATATGTAAATATATGTGTGTAAAATTTCTATGTAGGTGCAGAATTATAGATCTGGAAGAGAGATCATGTCACTTTTCCAAGGTAGGATCTCCTGTGTATGCCATTCCTGCAAGATGTTTGTTTCTTCCTGGGTTTTTTTCCAGTTTGTAATGACATAGACTCTATGACTTCCCATGACAATCTTTTCCACTGCCTATTCATTAGAAAGTTCCCCTGCCCACAGCATCTAGTCTCAAGTATTCTTGCTGCAGTTTAAATGCCTGGTACTTGCATATGAGATGGAAAACGATATTCTTTTCCTCCTTATGTATCTGCAGACTGCTGTTACGTTCCTACTCTGTCTTTTTCTTTTCCCCAACAGCTCGATATTGCTGACTCGTGAGTATCTGTTGTTCAGTAGAACTTCCAGATACATTAATGAAAAAGCAGCTCACAGATTTTCCCCCTACTTTTAATTCGTATGCTTAATTATTTCGACTATGTAAATTACCTTCCAGTTGCTGTTATTGAAGTTAATTCTATTTTTGAAGTCTGTTCTATTTTTCAAGAACAATTAAAATGTTAATCCTTTCCTCCAAAGTTCCTTCATTTGGGTTTTCTGCAGATGCAATAACGTCCTAATTAATAATGAAAAATGTGAGTAAATTCAGAGAGAGCACCATGTAGAAAATGTCTCGATCTATCCATCTAGCATGACTGTGAATTGCTGAGAGCTACTTTCTAAATACTCTGTAGAAACTGCCTGGTTCAACCCATTGCATCCATCCCATTGCTGCTTTCCTTAGCCTGGGAAGTACTGCTTGTCCTTTGTTCACAAGGCCGTTTACCGTGTTGTAGAAGGAAATCTGACTGACTTGACCACATCTGTTCATGATAAATCTATGGTGGCTACTGCTCGTCCCATTATCTTCTCTGTGCTTACCAATAGTTTATTTCAAAGGGGATTGAAGTTAAACTGATGAGTGTATAATTCTCCTCCTCCTCGGGATATTTGATTTTTTCTAGTCTTTCAATACTTCAGCTGTCCTCAACAGGTTCTCATAGTTACTGAAAAAGGTCTGAGACTGCCTCAGATGGTTGTGTGTGTCGGGTGAAGTTCAGCTAGCTTAACTAGCTTAGCCAGTTTCTAGCTACTTCTTTTGCTGTTAGATTGGAGATCTTTTTGTTGGTGGTGGCAGTATCAATTGTGCTGGCCACCTGCTTGAAATCAACCATTTTTAGTGAAGACAGATGCAAAGAGAAAAACCATTAAGCCTTAGGTCTCCTCAGCATCATCTGTCAATATCGTTCCCTCACTACTGAGCAGGGGAGCAACCTTTTCTTTGCTCTTCCTTTTACTGCTAATGCAATTACGCAATGATTTATTGTTATCTTTAAAGCTCCCTGCTACTTTTCTTTCACATTGTGCCTTGGCCTTTCTGATTTTGTCCCTGTATGCTTGTGGTTATCCATACTAAATATTTTGTGTGCGTTTCTTCATGTGTTTGAGATCAGAGGACGGTCATATTTTAGCCAGTTGGCCACACACGTGTGTACACAGGAGATAAGGCAGAACTGTTAAGTTTTTTCTTTTAAGAACTTGAAAAAGGTTGGTCTCCAGCCTTCCAATTTAAAAATTATATTTACGCTGCAGTATTCTGACTATTTTTTTAAAAAAATATGCTAAAGTTTCGAATGAAATGAGGGGGCAAAGGAGGAAGAGGAGGTGTCTTTCTTGTTTACAAGCTACTGCTGTTGCTGCCCATGATTATCCATTGCCCACAGTGATCCTTTAGAATGATTTTCCCAGGAAAGCAGATGGCTTTGCTGAGAGATGGTTATAACTGTGATAACTGACTAGCTCTAATCATGACAAGAAAAGCTAAGTGTCATATGCCGGTTCAGAGGGAAATCACAATAATGCCTATAATCAAGGTACCCTCATTAGAAGAGTAGTTG
This sequence comes from Burhinus oedicnemus, assembly GCA_008921705.1. Lineage (NCBI taxonomy): Eukaryota > Metazoa > Chordata > Aves > Charadriiformes > Burhinidae > Burhinus > Burhinus oedicnemus. Next base: position 25,953 of record VFFE01006784.1, on the reverse strand, counting down.
TCAGAAAAATTCTGCTTGGATCCAGACAAAGGTCAAAGAAAAATACAGGAGAGGACAAACTCCCATATTGACTTGATTGCCAAAAATTAGAAAAAGGGCCATTAAAGCCCTGAAGGCAGTCGAGGAGAGGGGGAGGAGGAACAGCAAGACCTGGCTTAGTTGCTGGCACGCCGTGCCTGCAAGGTATTTTTCACTAGCAAAGGAGGAGGGGACAAATTTGACAAGATTTGGCTACTGGCCAACGCACCTCCTCACCTCTTTATTAGAAACAATATCTGGCAAAAATTGGACCGAATGTGTTCATCCCGTCTGACTAACTTAAACAAGCTGATTGGCTTTATAAACGTGTCGTCGTTTTTCTCTGTTTTCAATCCATCATCCCGACGCATGCCAGTCTGATGGCAGAAGAACTGAGAACTGGCAGTGGTGAATGGCTTGTCATTTAGCTTCTGTCCTTATACAATGCTGTTTCTATCCTTAATAAACATTGTCAGCCACCTCACATATGTGGAAGTGCAAGCGTTCAATACTGATTTTGTAAATGAGCGAGCCTCGGTGGAAAAGACGAGGTTGTGGATTATCACTTGGGCAATAGCTGAATCCTGGCAGCAGCAGGAGGATTAATTGAATTGACCAAGCAATTGCACACCAGAAGCAGCAGCCAACTTTGTTTCTGCTCTTAGGGGAGGACATTGCTGCCATTGCAACAGCAAATGTAATGTATTAGCCATGAATGTCCTTCCCATGCTGTGTTCATCAATTAAGATAAGTAGGTGATTTTTTGCAAGGATCTAAATCACTAATATGAAAAAATCCCACGAAAGGGACTGAAGCTCCCAAGGGATTGGGAATATATTTATAATTTCACTCCTAATACTACATGAAATTAGGGTCTATTTCTCTTCTTTTGCCAGTTTTGCTTATTCACTTTTACTCACAACAGCTCTGCCAACACCACAGATCTGTGTTTTCCATTGCTGGAAAAAAGTTAAAATGTAGTTCAGACAGAATTGCTGTAAACATTTGGTTCCGGGTGGGATTCGGCTCACAGACTAACATGATTAGTTTGGTATCTACATGTCAGCCACATGAGTAAATGCCCTTTGTGGTCAAGGGGCATGTGCGTGACAGTTGGTAGAGCCTGGAGAAGGATTTGGCTTCACCTCTAAAATGGCCACGTTTCTGCTGTTCAGCTGAACTGCTCTCTAGACCCTGCGGGCAGTCACCTGATGTGACTGAATCTTGACCAGTGCTTCCGGAAGCCCAAAACGTATGTCGACACCTATATTTGGGTGTCTAAAAGGGTAGCTGCCTTCATCTGAAAGCTGAATCCCACTCACAGAGGTGTGAAGATGGGAAGGAGGTGGCAGCTGTTTGCTGGAGCCAGCAGCACAAAAGCTTTTCCCTTAGGTTTGTGACCACCATTTCACGTGCACAGGAATCGCTATACAATGGGTGTGTCTATCATTACTGGATCAGCTTGCGATGAAAAGCTCTTCTAACAATTATGGGAAGTTCTGCAGCTATCAATATTGTCATTTGAAGCAGTTATCATTAGCTTTTGAATTGAATGGCAAACAAATGCACAAGCATAGTTTATACTTTACTGAACATTATAATTTGAGTCTCAAAAGCATGACAATATGTTGTTGGCATTTTCAGTATTAACACTTCAGCAAGAAGGGTTTAGAAACTTCTCGGGATAGCTTTTGTGTTTTTAAAAGTTCAGTGTCATTTAAACACTGCAAAATTGATTAGCAGTTTTTGCAAAATTCTTTGAAGATGAAAAGAGTTATGTGAATGCTAAGCATTATTATTATTATTATTATTATTATTATTATTATTATTATTATTATTATTATTATTATTATTATTGTTAAACCCACACAAAATCCGTAGGAAGGCCATAAATCCTCAAAATTAGCTGATCTGAAATTTCAGACATATGCATTTTTTGTGTGCCACGTCATGAAGGAATACAATTCAGTGAAGACAGCTCAATACGCATATCCACATTGTGAAACCAAAGCACTGTGGTCAAACGCTTTTCCAGATACTGGTCTTTGATACCGGGAGCATTGCTGATTAGGGCTGAAGTACAGAGTAAATTCCAGGTTCTCATCTGTGCTGCAGTCTGTTTGCATAATCATTTTAATCTTTCCCACAATAGTCTGCACTGGCATTTCTCATATGTATACTTAATGCGGTGTATGCTAACAAATTATTTAGGCCATATCGTACATATACACACACATGCACAAGGAGGGAGGTCAACATAAAAAAAATAACATTACATTAAGTTCAGGTTCTTATATAAAAATATCTTCAGATTTAAAAACTATTATAATTGCAAAAGGGATAGTGCAATATTCAGCTGATAGCTGTTACTGGTTTCAAGAATTTATCTACATATTTTTCCCTGGTCATTTGGTTCCTTTAAGTTTGGAGACATAATGTTTAAATGCAGTATGTCCTGGAGAAGGCAAAAACAAAGCTGTATTTTAAACAATATTCAAAAATATATAAATAATCAGAATACCTATACTTTGGTTATGTGAAAGTGGTACGACTTGTGAAGTGCTTTAAACTTAAAGCACAGAAAATTAACAGAAAATAATCAGGACATTTTGGGTGCCAGTGTAGTTGGACATCTTCTAAGTTTCACTTTAAAGTTATCCTTTGTTAAATGCTACTTACTGCAAATGGTTACTGGTCACTTTGGTTATAATTAACAGTAAGATTTATAATGCGTTTAGACTCTGATTTTTAATACTACGTATTTGTATTAACACATTGTATTAGCAATTGTAGAAAATATTCGAAAAATTTTCCTGGTGGATGTGAACATAATTACTTGCATAACGCTTCAACAATCAGTTCTCTCCCACTTGAACAGGAGTAAGCATCCCTCATTGAACCATGCATGGGAAAATCTTAATGGTCTTGCTGCAAATGGTGCTGCATCCAAACGTATTAAATAGCCGATAAGCAGATAAATGAGAAAAGTTGGTTAACATGAAACGAGGGACACTCATGTCTGCACCTATGGAGAGTGATGCGATGTTCATGGTCAAAAGTTAGATAAGTTCACTGGCATCCCTTATAGCAGTCAGTGTAACACTGAGGCCAATATCACTAGTTACCACCAGGTAATTCTGTTTTATAAGCACTTCAGATAACATTTTCTTCTGACTGGATTACTCTATGCCACATTATTGCTATGCTGTCAGATTTCATACACTGAAATTTTTGTTATCTAAAATAGATGGAATTTTTTTGTTCAAATTGGTGTCAGCCAGTGTTCCAGTATGTGATGATACATCATCCATTGAAATTAAAATTAAATCTACCAATGTCTAGGAAATTTCTAATTTCCTTTGCTTCTCCCATTCAGAGGACAAATATCAATAGACAACTGCATTCCTCAACAGGGTGATTAATACAGGAGTACAAATTGGAAGTGAAACCTACAGAGAGAGGAATCAACAACCGCAGGTTGTTTTCAGGCCTGTTTTCCTTTCTGCGTAGCTGCCTTCCAAGTGATTAAGGTTGGAACATTTCTGGATTACGGTGTTGGAGTATAGGACAATGTAAAACATGTATTCTTCTTTAAAATATAGGCATGCAGAAACACAGTTTAAATTTGAAATGGGTGTTGGATTTAAGCCTGAGTCCTTCTTCACTGTAAATTAAACAAAAAACAATTCCAGTTTGATGTTGCTGAAGTCGCGGAGAAACACGGTGTCAGTGGAATAGTGTTAGTGTTTTCATTTCCAATTTTCCCTATTAAAATAAAAAGTAACCAGTAAATAAAATAATTTTGTATTTGCAAAGTTGAAAAATCAAAAATTTATTTTTGTTTAAGTTAAACTTTCTCAGATTTCTTCTCTTTGCCTTTTTTTTTTTTTGGTACGGTTTTTCTTTCCACTGTGACTGACTATGAGTGAGAGTTAGGATGCACAAGTCAGTAGTAGAAGACATAAAAAGAGGAATTATGCTGAGATATAAATTGGGGCACGTAGACAAATCACTGGACCATCACTGTAGCTGCCAGCGGCTGTTGAAGGGAGTTCAGCCAATCAGTTGTATCCCAAATCGATATCCTTGGTCAATACTTGCAGGATTTGGGGGGAAAATAGGTCTGCCTATTTGAGCCATCCTCCTATTCCCTTCCTTTGTTATGGCGATCTTTGTTACCATAGAAAGAACAATTTGCTTGGGACTCAGCCTGATGAAGACACTTAAATTTAGATGTTCACGTACCAGCTCAGGGCTGGATTCACGTGCTTGAACACAGATGTCTTGTGTCATTTGAGTTATCCCAGTCTCTGAGCTGTGGGCAGGGGGCTGGCAGATGTGACAAGGACCTACAGGAGCCCTTCTTGCCCAGCAGCTGGAGGTGCAGCAGGACTACCTGGGGATGTCAGGTGGCCATAGCTGCCTGTGTTTGAGCCGCTGAATCAAGGCTGGGTATCCAAGCTCCCAAGGAAGACCTAAACAGCAGCAACAGAAGTGTCTATAGAGTGACTCCTTTCACGCTAGGACGCACTGACTGGCACGACAGCTGCGTAACTCTGCAGTCTGCTGACTTATGGCTCCCTGGACTGTAAAGGGAGCCTGCACACGTAGCTGGTGTGACCTCAGCTACTGCAGGCACCTAAATTCTGACATCTTCAACTGCAGCCTGAATCCCAGCCTTTGTGTATCCACTTTTCTTTTTGCGAAGACTGATCTTGATTGTGGCTACGTTTAAAGTTTCCCAAAATGTCAAAGTTACCGAACTTTAAGGCTTTTCTGTTTTCAAAAGGGACAGGGACTTTGAGTAGGCCGCTCTGGTTAGAAGTTGGTGAAGAAGCTGTCTTTGGAAGTGGCACGTAACAGAGGTGCACAGAGCTGTAGTCTGAATGGATGGGTGCTGTCACACTGTGTAGCCATGGCTGTATTAGATGAAAAAGGAGCACATTTTACTAATGGAAGGGAGCAGACACCTGAGTGCTTCATTTTGCAATGATGACAGAGCATTAAATTGGTCTGGGGAGACAATGTGGGGAGGGGTGTGGATTTTTCTGTTTGCTGTGCATGTGTGTGTGATACATCAAATTTTCTAAAATGCCAAAGAAACTTTGAAGCCCAGATCAAATTTTAGTAATAGCTTTGTGTGCTTTTGAAAACATGACCTGTGCTCAATTTGTGTTTGTCAGATTCCTAAATGTCATCTGGTTTTATGTGTCACTTTTTATCACACAGCTAAACAAGTGCACCTAGATACAAAACCCTGGTACAGCATCACCTTTCATTTGTAACTTTAACATAAGGCACACGTTGTTACTTTCTGAGAAGAAACTGCCTACTTTTGAGCAGTGCCAGATTCAATTTGTTTACATTTTAAACAAAACATGCATATTTTAAATGATTCGTACGAGAATCTACTTCTGCTGTTTACTGCATGCATGCATACATAAATATATATATGTGTGTGTCCTATTCTTACAAAGTTTTTAAATTTTGAAAGAAGTATGAGTTTTGTAGTATTGGGCCAAGAAAATTAAAATTTGTCTCTAAAAACGGGCATTAGAACAATTAAATCTGTTAGGTTTTGATGGAGTACAATACGATATGAATGGTGTCAGACCATTCTCAGACAGGTCAGGTAATAGCACAGGCATCCTAAGATGCATGAAACAACAGGTAAATTCTGTTTACCAACGGCTATGGCTAGTCATTATTTAACTTAACAATGAAAGAAAAGACAGTGGATAATTGGATTTCTTCCTTAAAGACCAGTGTTGATATTGTAGCATTGCTTTGATCTAGGCTTCAATATCCAAGGTAAACCTGAGACTCCATGACAAACTGAAACTGGAAACACTTCAGTGAGTTTCATTAAGATGGGCTACCTAAAGTGTCTGCTAACTGCTGCTTTCAGATGATTGGAAGGAAAAAATTAGTTTCAGCCTTCTTTTAATTTTTCAGAATTCAAGCAAAAACTCGAGAATTTCGAGAGAGACAAGCTCGTGAACGTGACTATGCAGAGATACAGGATTTTAACCGGACGTTTGGCTGTGATGCAGACCCAATGTACGCTGGGATTGCTTCCTATGACTCTTCTTCAAATAGCGGCACAATAACGCTGAACACCCGACCACAGAGCCCGAGGGACGGGCAGACCGTGGAAGCCTTGTATGCCCAAGTGAAGAAACCACGGAATTCAAAGTCTTCACCTGTAGACAGGTAGGCACCAGGCATCAATCAATACGCTCTTTCAGAATCCACCCTGGTAATGCTTTTGTCATGGGAGATGACTGTACATCAGTTGGAAAGTCAGAACTGCATTTTTATTAATGGCTTTTTAAAAGCCTTTATGTAGAAAAGTATTGAGCTTACACAAATCAAACTAACAGAATGGGACGTGAAAGTTATCTTCTGCAGAGCCGTTGCTTTCTTCTCATTCTTCGGATGGTTTGGAATTTTGGAGTCACCGTTTAGTATAATTCAAATTACATTCAAAGCTGTAATGTCATCTGATTTGTTTGTCAGCTCTAACTGATGTGATTGTGGAATACACCATTTCCAACCTATTTGTGGCAGTTACAGTATCTCTGGAAAGTTCTTACTGTTTAAAGCAAAAGTGGGTTAAAGCTGACCTGGATTCTAGTCCTACAATAGTCCTGAACTTCAGTCTAACAGATGGAGCTTTTGGATTAAATATAGACCCCAGGGAGTAAACTCCAAGCTTGACTCATGAGTTACTTTCTCTTCTTGGGCTATAGCTTATGATTTATACTCTTCCTGTGGTTACATTATCTGAACTGTCATGCTTGGTTTTATCCTGAAATTGGGCAAAATTCCGGTTTCTGTTGATGGAGTTTTGAGTTCATTTGAAAACCTGAAGCTAAAACAGGCATGTAAACTAACATAAAGTAGAAATAACCAAAGGCAAAATTCACAGCTTTTTTGTACTTTAACAATGAAAATACATCTGTTTTCTTGGCTTACATCTATGATCTTGTAGTTCTGCATTTTCTCAGCTTTACAAAAACTAACACTAAAATCCTAGTGCAGGAGGTATCGTTAACTCTTTCAGAGCTTATTAATTTAGCTCATAGTAAAACCACTTGTTGTTTTGTTTTCAACCTCATTCTTTCCAGAAGAAAACTTCTGGACTTTCAGTTGAGACAGCAAAGCAGTGTCTTTGGTTGCAGCGCTGAGATCTGCGTAGCTCTACATGAGGACTGGCATTCGTCTTGCACATTCTGTTCTAGGTGGTAACAGAGTCATTTGTATTTGGTCTTAAGGAAAGTAGCTGTCGTGCAGAGTTCAGCTAATTATCTGAAACCCTTTTTAATTTAGGGCAGAGACTGGTGTATTTAACCCTCCACTAGATCTATTTTGAAAAATTTCTTTACATAATACTGGTAAAAATACATCCTCTAACATGACAAATAAGAAAATCTCAGATGCGTTGTTGAAAGCATATATTTTTACTAAAATTCAGAAGTGCAACTACCTTTTTATTTTCTCAGTCACACTGTTCTCTTGTATTGCACTGTGTAAATGGTCTACTTTTCATATTAAATAAACATAATGTGTATATTGTGGATATATACATTATTCCAGTGAAGGAAGCAAAATAATTTTAAAAGGTGACAGCTTCATCTGTGCCCTTGAAATTTTATAATCCTTAGCCTTATATTGACTGGTGCTGGTGAGCCCAGGTGCCTGACATTTCAGCACTTTTGTGCTGTTGGAAATCAAGATAGTTTGGTTGGATATGGCTGCCACGTGGCGACTCTCACGGCTGTTTTTGTTAGACCAAAGGCAGTGTTTCATGCTGGAGTTGAATGGCATCAATGTCACATCAACAAAAAAAAAAAGTTCTTTGATGCAAACCTGGCACGGTGAAATAGAAGACCTGCGTGACCTAGCTAACTCTGTGTGATTGCTGATAAAAGAGCCGGGAGAGAGTGAGTAAAACTGAAGATAACGGAGTACCAGGGGATTCTGATGTTAATCGTAAGGGTAGGGCTGAAGAGCAGTGTGGTGGTTTTGCACATTCCAGCTGTTCCTGGAGCAGAAAGGGCCCTGTCTCTCACAGCTGGATCACGCTGTGGCAAAAGGGAAGACCCAGCGCACACAATGGGCTTGAGCAGAGGGAGAAAACGCAAGTTGGGGAGTGGAACTGGGGCAGGAAAAGCCACCCCCAGTCCTGTGATAAAGAGGGGACACATTCAGTGAGAAATACCTGGAAAGAAATAGGTAATTCAGATGGAAAAAGATTATTATTTGCTAGAAATGTGCTCTGAAGTACCTGTTCAGCAGTCTGAGGGATGAAGGTGTCTAGTGTATGGGATTTTCTTTCCTCTCTCCTCACGCCTTTATTGACAGCCAAGCTGTGGAGTTGATGAATCCCACTTGGCCCCAGGAGACCTTTTGGGGAACCTTATAGCCACTTGCACAATCTCAGGCTCAAATTTAACCCTCCCAGAAGTCATGTCCATACCTTGGGCCCACTGCTGGGAGAGTGTGTCGCCTGCTTTGGGCACGGAGGAGATGTAAGAGCTGTGAGGGAGCAGCGTTCAGTCTTCCTCGAGGTGCATGAAGGACGTCCGCGAGCTTGACCCCATGTAATGTTCAGCAGGAGAGTCTGAACTGCGGCTGAGCTATCTTTCCAAGGCTTCTCTGTGTTTTACAGGCTTTATCTTAGCTGTATTAAGTATCGTCTAAGCATCATTTTAAGAAACAGTTGTGGTCATGTGGGCCTGAGGTGCTTGTTAACTGTGTTGTCTCCCCATCTGTAGGATACGTGGCTCCTCACCCTGTGTGCATTGCAACTTTTTTCTTGCTGTCCCTTTCCAGCAGCGAGACCTTCCGCCTTCACTTGGCATCTCCCGTGATGCCCCTTTCGACATCAAACCTCCAAGTGCCGCTTCACAAGGCTCTTCTCCAGGGAACTCTCTTCTCTGCAGTCTGATTTATCCTGATAATGCTACAAGAAAATTGAGGAGAAATAGTTGGTTGCAGTTCTGCATCCTTAAAATATTGTTTACATTAGCATTCACCTGTGGTGAGCATTATTTTCAGTGTGTTTTACCCCTTTGCCCTGCCATCTTCTCCTTTCCTCTGGATGTTTCAGAGGTTACCTAAATAGAAACAGTCGCTTCCAGCCTTTGTGGATGGGAAGGGAAATCACTCGCAGCGCGTTACCCTTGCGCTGAACTGCCAGGAGCTGGTAACGGCCAGGCTGTCTCAAATCTTTAGCACATTCATATTAAAAGCAGCATTGTTTATATGGGAAATGTTATTTCTATTACAGTTTGGTGCTTAGTGCCAAACAAAATTTGACATTTAAGTATGTCCAAAAGGTTATTTAAAAGTCTCTTACAAAGAAGCCTATAACAAAATGTCCCATAATGGTTTGCATACCATTGCTGAACACTTATGACAGATTTTTCCTTAACTTGCAAGAGAATTACTGCGCCTGTGTGTGAGGCCTTGTCAGGGTTTGTTTTTCTTTAATATTCCTTCAACTTCTCTCTTATTTTCATCAACACATGCCACCAACTGATTTAAGTTTAACTGTGTCATGGCATATGAATGATAACAAAGTGGAGGACAAGTATGTAAACTGCTCATCAGAATAACAGACAATTATTTTTTTTTTAAAGTTTAAGGATATTATGAGGACAACTATTATAGTACTTCAACAAATGATGATACTGTCAAGTTGTCAGCCAGAGGTCCCCCAAGTTACTTCATAACCTAACTTGAAACCAGTGTTAAAAACAGGCCTGTTTCTTCATTCTCTTTCTTCAATGTATTTTATATTTGCACGTATCCCAAGCACTGCAAGGGTAGACAGATAGTACAAAACAGTAAGAAGAACCTGGTTATTCCTGAAATAGTTTGTCCGTCCATTTCTCTACATTAGAAAGTGGATTGTAAAATGCCAAAATACAGCAAAGGAGAAAGAGATGTTAACTTACTCATTGAAGACTTGCACATCTGTATGTGTGTAGGTGACATTGCTTTACCCATCTTACCAACAATGGCTAGTAAAAAAACCAACCCTATAAATAGTAAATTTTACTCAAAAATATCCTTACAGGACTTGAAGCTGGTTTGGAATTGCTTTAATGCAGATTTATGTTGTGTCGGACTTAAATCATTGATGGATATTGGGGGGTTGGGGGGGGGGCTTGTTTGTTGGTTTGGTTTGGTTTTTCAGTGATGCTTATTATCTGTTAAATATGTAGTTGAAATACAGGAGACTCTTTATTTTCGGCTTCTTACATAATCCATGCATACGAGTAGCTCCTGTGAATCTTGAAACACTTTAAATTCCAGTTACACTAGTCATAGCAAGTCTCTCCAGTAGCACTAAAAAGAAGTTGTTTTCTGTTCTTGATCCTAGAGAATTAAAGCAGGTTCTCTTTCTTAGCAGAGGAGGAGTTTATTGCTCAGAAGAAAGGAAGCTCTAGCAATAAATAAATAAATAAATTTAAAAAATATGTTTGAAGCGATTGGTGATCAGTATAGCTGCATATACATCAGCTGCCCTTGCAATGTTAGCTCCGTCCTATATATTGATAGCTTACAGAGAGCCTGCTAAGAAGTTTTTCACTACTTATATTAGGCATTAATGGAGCAAAATTGAGGTGGAATGTATAATCTATGTTTATTTTACAGTTCAGAAGTGTCTTGAGAACTGTGTTCTTGTGGATAAAGCTTTTAGCTTAGCTGAAAAATGTCTCTTGTATGTTTTGCATCATGCAGGAGAGAAGCTGCACGACTGATCAATAGTGTTTTTCATGTAGATGACAATGATGCTATACAGTGGGGTTTTATAGCGATCACCTGACATCCATAGCTGAGCAGTATGTAGAAAGACAACTCCTAATGGACATTTACTGGCTGTCACTCTGTAATCATTTCCCACCAAAAGTGCATTGTCCTGAAATATAATTGAAATAAAATAGGCACTGTGCTGCTGTAAATCTAAATAGCTTGAAAATAGTAGGCTAGACTCCTCCAGCTTGCTGACGACATTTTAATGGAAACATAAATACCATAATCATATGCTTTTTGCATGCATTTTGCCATTAAAAAGAAAAAAATGTTCATTTTAGAAGGGAGACCTTTATGAACTGGTTTCTTTTCTATCAGAAGTGGAATCAAGTTATGTCAAAGGAATATTTGGGAACTATTTTCAGTTATTTTCAACCTCACTTGCTTTAACTGTCATCTGTTTGGTGCGACTCGGCAAGATACTGTTTTTAAGGTTAGGCCACATACTTTGCTTGCTGCTTTTCCAAAAAGAATGGGAGAACATTTTATTAAGATGTTAACTTTTATTCACTCAGTAGTATCTTTGTGCTTAAATTGGCATGAGAGTAATGAATCCTGGAAACTGGAAAGAAACAGTCTAATATAATATAGGAACATGTAAAAAGTGAAATAAGCAGACCCTGTCTTTCTAGTGTGTGTAAAATAACTCTTGGCAATAGCAGAATGGGTCATGAAAGCTATGAAATACTATATTGCCATGCCTGGATAAATATTTGTTAAAAAAACAGGGCGCTTCTGCAGCTATATTAAACTTCTTTATTAGTAGTGTCAGTCAAAGGAGTGTTCTTAAGTCTGTGGGATCATTTATGCACAGGAATCTGAGCTTACTGCCAGGCCCACCAGAGATGGAGATAGGAGTTATTACTCAGGGTGATGCATCCTGTAAATGCTAGGACTTTTCTTTTTTCTTAAATGAAGAGATTTTTTGATGGTTCTGGAAGTTGACCTGAAGAGTGCTTTCACGAAGGAAAAGGCCATGGCACTGTAAACCATCTCACCAATGACATTTAAAACCTGTAGAGCTGTGCAGAAGGCTAACAACCTAGATTGAATAAGATTATGAGTAAGCTCTTCCCTCCTACCTCTGTTTACTTCTCTTCGCTGATGTGGAAGTGTTCTGTGTCTGGATCCCTTGTTCTTCGTTGTTTATCACCCTCTGCCATCAGAGCCCTACAGATGACGTGTACCAGGGGAAGGTTCCACTCACGTGGGTAAATAAGCTGTAAATACTTGATTAGGTTTCAAGCATTTCAGAGCAGGGACCCGTTTGTTTTCCAAGCTCCCTAGATAGCCAGTAATGTTTCAGAAATTAATAGTAACAGGTTTTAAATCCTTATTTTCCAGTGAGTGTCACCCTTTTGTGGCATAATGAATTTTCATTCCTGTGAGAATCTGGCTTGTGGAAAGACTTTCCTGGCCTAGAAAATGGTATATATGCCACTATGGGATAATCAAACAGACTTTCCAAGACAACCTGCTGGAGAGCAGTGGGTTAATGAACTATTTGCAGTTCTCTAACGTGTAAAACTGAAAATAATACTTGGAAGTCATTGTGGTATTTTTCCTCCTCTGTCTGTGATAACCCGGAGAAGGATTAGTTAGAGCCTCTGTGAGACTCTTCATGGGGTTTAATTTCACTTTAGCGCTAACACATTGGGTTTTTTTGTTCCTCTACCCTTCATCCTATAAGCCAGTAATCCTTGCCCCCAGGACTGCCTAAAAATTAGCTTGGTCTCTCATAGACCCGTATATTTAGAACCCAATAGACACTATTAGCATTGGCATTTTATTATCTTAGGTTGGTTGTTTTCTTTTGTTCTTCCATCTTGATAGAATATAAGACAAGTTTTAATATAAATTCATGAGGATTTATGTAGGCTCCCTATTGTGAAAGTATGCATTTGCACTCCCTGTTTGGGTTACCACTTTGGCGGAATAAACGGCAGACTTACAGTGAACTCTATTCAGCCCTCCCATTTTAATTACTTGAAAGTCCTGCTTTCCTTCTGAATAGATACCAAGCCCTGATACTGTTGTGAGAACCACGTCTTTCTCCATTTACCACAGCCGCAGCCTCACTTAGACCCCGGTGGTTTTGCTTCCTCTCTCCTCCAGTCGGCTTGCCGTGTAATCTGGAGTGTGACAGCTATTTGTTTGTTTTCACAAAAGCAGCCTGAGTCAGTACCCCTACAAATGGTTGTGGTGGGAAAATGCACGGAAAGATAAGAGAGAGATGAATTTCCCGCTCTGGGTTACAAACCAAGGGGGTGAAGTGGGGCCCAGCCCAACGTGCCCTTAGTGCCCCTATCCTGAGCGACTGCTGACGAGCTCCCTTTGCTGGAAATTAGCAGTATCTGTTTAGGTTTGTGATTTTCAATTCTTTAAGTGCAGCTACTGCTTATGATGAGAGACTGTACCTTAAACAGGTGGATCAAAACCTGTCACTTTTCGTCCATTTAAGGGTATAATATATATTAGGGTTTTAAATACGTGGTAACTGAATTATGTATAATATTTTTCATTGGTATATTAGTGCAATTTGCACACAGTTGGGCATTTTGTTGCTTGTAGGAAAAAAGAGAACAACCTTTACATTTTTTCAGATGGTAGAAGACAGCATTTAATAAAAAAAAACCTTATATATCCCAGTATGAAACAAAACATGACGTAAAGTCTAGAAAAGGCAGTGTCTCAGGCGTCAAATGGTTGTTGTATAGCTTGGGATTGCAGTCCAAAAAAACAGCTGTGTGTGTAACGTGCACATCTTTATTTCCCACTAATGCCATCAATACAATTTGAAGTTCTTCATCCTGAGAAAATTATGGGGAGTATTTGAGTACACAAAGCTGAAAAAGCAAAGGCTCTCCCATTCATTAAATGAAGTGCTTTGATCCTACCAGTGTAAACTGTTAAAATCTGTTCTTTGCTAGTCTTGCTAACCAAAATTTGGCTTGCGAACTGATGTTATGCAGCACTTGAACACCATAATTTAATCAGTTTAATTTGTTGTTGGTATTGAGTGTGGCCCTTTCTAAATAGAATACAAATTTATGATTCTTCTATCCTTTATGTCTCTCCAGTCAACCCATCTGTTCCTCTTTGGTGAAGGATTTAGGCTTCTCCTCTCCAAACATTTAAAGAGCCAGGGGTTTTGCATTTTAGAATTGTCTGATTATAGGAGAGGGGTGCGCAGGCAGAGCTTGGAGGGAGTTCTGTGTGTTCACTGAATCCTGTCTCTCCACTTGCTAAAACGGAATATAGAATTTGAGTTAGATCTTTAAATTAATGTAGGTTAATGGATAAAAAGCAAAATAAAAATTAATTTTTTATTTATGTTTTCTAATATTGGAGGGTTTTGGAGGGTTTTTTGTTCTTTTCTTTTTTATGAATGGTATCTCCTTCACAGATGAGACAAACTATATTTAAGTACATTGTTTATCCTTATGGCCAGTCTTGTTTGTTTATGTGACTTAAAAAGCATCCTGCTTATTGTTGAAGTAGTTCGTTATGGTGGAAGTGGTGGAGTCTAATTGTGGGGAGGAATCCTCTGCAGTAAGTTTTAGGAAAGGAAAGAACATCCCTATATATATGTTGGGGGGTGGCAGTTAATTCCTTTTAACATCTTGTAAACTCATTGAATGAGTACCTGTGAAACATACCACATTGGCAACCCTGGAAATTGAGAAATTGCTGAAAGATTTCATTTCAGTTTGGTTTTGGTTGGAAAGTTGAAAACCAATGCTTTTCCACTCATCACTCAGAAAACAGTGTATATTACTGCAGCCTTATACTTCATAGCGTATTGTTAAAGAATTGGTTTATAAGGTGTTTGAAATCTTGTTCCTTAAGGCTCAAACACTATGATGTGAGACATTAAAAAGTTTCTTGCATGACCTATTCTATATGATTATGTATTTCTGAAAAATGTTGTTCTAACATCAGACTTATTTACTTGCCATGAATTTTTTTTTATTCCTTAAAATACTAGTGACATTTAAATAGCTTTTCAATCTGATGCATTCACAGAAGTCTTTCTTACGTGATGGATATATGAAATGTTATTAGAGTAAATAGATCACATATTTGTAATGGATAGGTAATTTCATCTGCCTGCAGTTTAGACAGTGATATAACATATAAGAATTTATGAAAGAAAAAGCAAAGGAGCAGATTTTGCTTCATTTTAATTTTTGTGTATAGTTTTGTAACAATAATGCAGGGCACGCCTGAGTTGCATCGCATTCTGTAATGAAATGTCTTCTGTGTGCAACAATTCAGTCTCAATTACAGCCTTCCCTCATTCCTAGGTTTCCCTTTAAAAGGAAGCACAGTACAAACTGACATGAAAAGAGAACGCAGAATTTCTACTACCAGCATTTTAGAAAGCAATTAGAATCCATACGACTTCAAGGGGTATGAGAACTAATGTCCCTCAGACTACTTCTCATTTCCACTTATCTTTGGGAAGGAAATTTATTTGCAGAAGACCGCAGTACCCGCAGTAACAGGCCTCCTAGGTAGTAGGAGTAATTGTCCTAAAAGCGCTCTGACCTGGCAAACAAAGGAGACAGAAAACAGTACCATCGGTCTTTATTTCCCGAGACATAGTTCATGGCTCATTAATAGTTGTAGTATATATTACTGGGTATTGTATGCTGCAGAGGAAACAAGCAGAAGCTGCCCGTCATCACTTTGTAATTGTGTTAATAGATATAGTGTAAAAAAGAAAAAAAAAAAAAGAGAGAGAAAAAGGAAAAAGAGAAAGAGAAGGTTTAGCTATGTATTATTTTGTACGTCATCTTAAACTGTGCTGTGTCTGCTTGCTTAAGATAAACTCTATGCATATTTGCTAAAATGTTGTCAAATTAACCCACCCGTTTCTAAGGATTGCTAAATGCCCATCAAGAAATGGAGGGATGCATTGAAGCTATTTTAATTAGCAAAGTGTGATTTAAAGGTTGCTAAAATCAAAAAGAGCTTATTCATTTTTCATCAATAATCACTTTCCTTAATATTTCATCAAAACCTGCTGATTCGGAGACCACCTTCTGGGCTTTGATTCATTATGACTGCAGACATAATTTAATTTTCCCCCCTTCCTCATTCTGTGATATGCTCTTTCATCTTTGAGACATTGTTAAGATGTTTCTAACATTCACAGATTGCTAATTCATCCAACTTTTTTAAAACTGTACTTAAGACAGAGGCTTCTTTTCTGTGGAAGCAATTTTCCATGCATTTGCTTTTACTAATGTTTTTTTCAATCTCTATATCTGATAAAGTATAAATTCTCAAATAGATATATTAAAAATTGACAACATGTATGGTTTTATAGATGGCAAGCGAGGCAAAAATGTGAGAGATGATAGAGGGAAATTAAGAGAGTTGGTACAGTCAGTAAGATTGCACAGTCACTAGGTTAGGCCTTTACAGTTCATCTAAAGCTAACTTGGAATTAAAACAGTGCTGTAAGTAATGTTTTTTATCTAATCTTTGGGGAATCATGAAGAAAAGCGATTATGGGAATTTATGCAAAGCCATTTTGTGAAACGATGTACAATTAAAAGAAATTGCTCCTTTCACTTTAGTAGGGCTGTTCATCTAAGTTTTGTCTACATTATCATACTCTGGTAATTTCTAGTCCCAAAATGCATTTGTGTTACTATTTTAAGTTGAGATTCATAACCTGTTTCTTCTTGGAAGGTCTCCCTGTAGAGTAGTATCCAGGAAACTTTCCATTCAGGTACCGTGTTACAACACCCAACGGTTGGTTACTCGGCATCAGCAGAACGTAGTGAGTTGAAGCAGTCCAAGCACCGCAGACTGTTCCCTCGTCCTTTTCTGTGGGTGGCTGGAAAACAGTCACAATCTTCATTTTCCTTTGCTCATCTCTCACTCGTGAAAAGCACGTCTCAGTTGATGTCCGTTCTGTGCACACACTGTGATTTAGGGCAGGGCCATCTTTTTCTTTTCTTGTTTGTAGCCATTTTCGTCAATCCAGTCTAATTAGAATTTCAAAAAATACCCTCTATGTCTTGCTTAGATGGCCAAAGCTAAGTTGTTGTTTGTCCTCTTAAGTCACATTGAACTGTTCACACAGACTGAATTTCATTAGCTTTCATTAGTCGCACTATTCTGATGTAGTTAAAATTGGTGCAGCTTAAGATGTCAGAATTTAACAGGAAAATAGTTAAAACTGAGATAGCATTCAGTGTCAGGAATAATCCTACTTTATTGGAGCTCAGGCTTATGTTTTTTAATATTCCTTCTCAGACTCAGATGCCTCTGTCATCTGCGTAGCGTGTCCTATGGGAGTGTGTGTCCGCGTTCAGTGGAACACATACACATGTGCAGAATGAGATAGAGATGCATGAATCTGTTTAGCTGTGGCAGATTTTTCACGTGTGTGTGTTTATGTCTGTCTACATGTATTCGTATAAAAAAATCCTCTCTAAAATTCCTCCGCTCCAGAGGAAGTAACCTCCAGAGGTCATATATTCCAACCCTCTGCTCAGAGCAGCTTTGATCAGGTCAGGTTGCTCAGGGCTGCAGTTGTATCCTGAATATCTCTGAGGATGGAGATTTCATCTAGCTCCCTGGGTGCCTGTTCCAGTATTTGACCAGCTTCATGCTATCTAAAAAAAACAAAAGCAAAAAGAAAAAACTTTTCATATCAGAATTTCCTGTGCTCCAGTTTGTGTCCATCTTCTCTCATTCTATTGCTGTGCAACTCTGAGAAGAGTCTGGGGCGGGGTGGGGTGTAGGAAAATAATTAATTAATCACTTTGTGTAAGACTTGGAATATAAAAAAACAGATTCAAATTTTTCAGGCATCAAAAGAAATTTTTAAAATAATAAGGATTACCTCACAAAACAGTACTTCATTGTTATCGTTGAACTTGTCCTAGAACGATTGCCAAAGTTGGCTTTTTTCTTAAATCACCTATAGTATTTCCATATTTCAGAATTGCACTTAGGTATGTGGCTTGTCTCTCACAAATTATTTTGAACACATATGTTGTCTTTTTCTCCACTACGCTATTCAAAACTTGAAGAAAAAGTTTGAGGACAAAGTAGAACTCTCCATTCCTCTTGAAATATAGGAAGCTGCCTTTTCTCCTCTCTTTCATGGGTTTTGTATTGTGCGTACAACATTCAGCTCCAGCAAAAATAGCGCATCTGAAACTACCTTTAAAAAAGGTCTTAGAGTTGTGTGTGCTGTTGTATTGCATGTTCTCCTTATATGTACTTAGTTCTTGCTTTTCAGTCGGTCTCATTCTGCCAGTGGAGAATTGTGCTGCTGTCATGCACAGGCAGGATTGCTGCCATGTGAGACCTGCTGCTCCGACAGCTTCTCTTCTGCTAAAGCATTTTCAGTGTTTCTCTTTTAACACTGAGGTTCTGCAGCTCATCCGCACAATTTCCTGGACAAAAAGAGATCATAACTCCCAGAGAAATGATGGTGCCTTGGCAGGGAGTTGTGAAACAAAGGCTTCCAAGCATTTCTCAAAGCCCTGCTCACCTACGTTCGTTCATGAGCTAAAATTTGCAGATGGCGAGTGCTGTGGCATTGCAGGAACAGAGCCTCAGGAGACGCGGGTGCCTCCTGCGGAGCTGAAAGGCTGCACCGGAGGAGAGGGAGGGGGAAATGAAGCAACTCTCCTGTGGAGGTCCTGTGGAGATCTCCTGTGATCGGGGAGAGGAAGCTGCCTGCTGAGCTCGCTGTGACAAAGGGGAGCCAGCTATCCTCTCACCCTCAAAAAAAAAAAAAAAAAAGGAAAAAAAATCAAGCACCCTCCTTATAAGCACAGATGAGGCATAGGATGGTCTGGGCAGGGTTGTCTTTCATCTAGATAGTGTATTTGCAAGGACCCTAAAGAACTTCATAACCTTTAATGGGGACTTGTAGTCAATATAACGACCGTTTCACTCCACGGCTGATCCCCTCACTGCTCCCTGCACTGACAAGCAACCACCTGTGCAGTGAAACGCTGCCGCTGTTTAATTGCATGTAAATCAGGGCTGGGGAGCGGAGACAAGCCAGCAGAGTCTGGAAGGAGAGTTTAAGTGAAAAAGGTAATTACCTGAGCTGGAACGTGGCCAGGGCACCAAGGTTAACACCTGGATGCTTGTGAGAAGTGCCTGGTGATATTCTTCCAGAAACCATTTTCTACTGAGTTATAGAAAAGACCTTGTTAGTCACTTGGTCTCACTCCCTCCATACACGGAATTGATTCCTACTGTGGTTTATTCCATCACTCGTGTAGTGCACACTCAGTCACTTTGAAATGGGGTTTGTCCACCAGCTTTATGTGGAGCAATAGCCTACTCTCTTTCTTTTATAGCTCTTCTTTGAGAAGACAATTGCCTGGTATTTAACCTAGATTTTTATTTTATTACCTCCATGTTCTCTTGAATGTACTAGGGTCTAGGGCAGAAAGACATAAAGTGTCTGAAATTCCCAGTACCTGTCTGAGCGCGTCCCTTGAGATCCTAAGGAAAGAGGAAAAAATGATTTTGATGTGTGTTCCTCAATCACAAACCAGGGTAAATTAGCTGTTGCCGAGACCTCTGTTGTGCTGTTTAGACTGCTGCAAAGACAAAAGCTAGCTCAGAGATCACCACATCACACCATAAAACAGACAAACCCTTACCATCTTCCTTTCCTTCTCTGTTTGGAGACAAATGCAACGTCTCTCCTTTTGTGAGCTTAGTTTAATCATATTTTTCGTATTTCACCCTCTTAGTTCATTACTCCGTCTTCAGTTAATTTATGTCCTCTGTGCAGAGCACAGGGGTACGGTTTGAAGCAACTCAGTAGTCACACCCTCCAGTGTTCTGTCTGAGCTACTCAAACCTGCTCTTCACTGAGGAGATTTGGAGAGCAGAGCTGCGTGCTCCCTCCAGTCATACTCTGAAAAGTATTTTTCAATTTATTTCGCAGTAAGATATTTATCTCGTCTTACAGTCCCCCATACTTTCATCTGAAGATGGCTAGCTCTTGAATACTTATCTCTCTAGTAGGAGGAAAAATAAATTTTGTTTTGCTCTTGACCATGTTTTTGATGGGTGTTTTTCATATGTAAGGAACCTACAACATTTCACAAGGTTGTGCACAGTCTGTCCTAGTTTCCTGTTACGCCTGTCGGTGTTACCTGAACAGCTCTTCAGAGGAGGTACGCACGACATTGTGTCTGTTTGCTCATGTGAGACTCAGTGTGGACATCTAGAAGGAAAACTTTCTTTCCTACAGGTTGAGCTGAGTCTCAGTAGCTGTGGCTGCAATATTTGTATTCCTTACAGATGGGCACTGAAAAGGACTTCTGCACATTCAGCAGTTGGTTACACAATCTCTACTCATTTAAGCTAGGCAGTTTAAGATCTGATTTTTATTTTTTGTTATATTAGTTTTTACAGTTGATAGTGTAGCAATCATTAATATTTCACTGACTTTTATTAGAAAAGAGAATTATATTGTAATATTAGAGGGAGATGTTGAAACTTGCATGTGATTTTAAACTGCTGTGTACCCAGACCGACAAATTGTGCTAGCATACAGGAAATAAAAGGAGCTAAGAGAAGTTTAAAATCACATGAGCAGAGGAAGGCAATTTTATATAGTAAATAAATAAGATATTAGGAAGGATGACATGAGGGAAGTGGTTGATGTGAGGTACATGTCAAAATAGGAGGAAATGAAAGTTAGAAGCATCAGGCTGAGGACTTAACAGTGAGAATGAGCTTGTGTGTCCGAGGCAAAAAGAGCTCCCAGACTGGGACTTGAAGATGACAAGAAGTAGGGATGAAGGTAGTTATAGGGGGAAAAGAAAGGTAATTACATTTCATCAGTCCTTAATCTATGTCAGTAAGCTCCTTGGCTATGATATAATTCACACACATTTCACCTGAATACAACCAATTAAATTCTGCTGTAATGCTTTTTTTCCTCGTATGAGCTTTCCTCCAGGATTCACCTGAGATTAGGCAAAGACATCTGAGCTCATTCATTCCCTCCCTGCAACTTCAGCAGTGCTGCAGATACAAAAATGAAGCCCTGACTGCTGCATCCCATCATCTAAATTCAGCTGCTCTTCCCTTTGGTATCACATCAGAACGATTTAAAGAGGCATGAAACAGCAGGAGACGCAATGTAGGTGTTTAGGTTCTCGCTGCTCGGTTACATTACTATCTTGCTGTATCTGCAAGGGTGTTGCAAACTTGATTAAAAAAATTAATGATGAGAAACAAAGGGATGAGCAAAGAGAACAAAAGAAAAAAGTGAAGAGAGCGTGGAAGAAGTTTATTGCATGCAAGTCATCCAATTATCCCTCAGAGCCCAAATCCCTTGTCTAATTGCCTAAGTTGATCCTTCAGGACTGAACGGATTAAATGAAATAGCAGGACTGGTGGAAAGCAGCCTATGGGAGGCATTTTGTGAACAGGCTTGCATGAACAGCAGAATAGAGTTTCTATTTGCTTCTGTTTGTCTGGGCCTTCTGTTATCAAAAGAGTAGCAAAGAATGAAAAATATGAGGGCTTTTGATTAGAAAATAGTCCCTTTGGCTCAGAGTTGAGGCACTGGGGGGTGCTGGAAAACCTATCCTGATGCTTTTTATGCTGTGCTAGCCTGTATGGTATATCTCTCTCTGGGATCATAAACTCTCACTTTACACTATATTAAGTTCATTTGAAAAACTGAGGGAAAAGAAAAACTTCTTTAAAATGTCTCACTACAAAATCACTAGACGCTGGAGAATGTCAGGATTGAGCTGGCGTTAAAACGAGAGCAAGCTGCAGCCCACATCGTTGTCTCACAGCAATCGCGCGTGCCAAACTCACAATGGAGGAAAGAAGACTTGTCAAGCTTAATGTACCTTAAAGGACTTCTGTTTAATACATTCCTCTGCATATGCACCAGTTAAGGAAGAGTCCCATCTAATAGTCTAGTATCTCATCCTGTCATGCAAAATATGTCCTGCAATTATCCCCTTTTAGACAACATCAACACCCCCCCGCAACATTAGGTGGGGGGGCGAGGAATATTAGGAAGGGAAAGAAAACAAGAATCTCCCGTAAAGAGTAGAAAGCAGAGAAAATCAATCTTCTTCCAGTCTTGTTTCCTGTTGGCCAAAACCTTCAGTACACTGCACTGTGAAAGAGGACTTTCAGAACACAAACAAACCCTCAAGCAGTGATGCTATCTTACTTTTATTTATATAATGCCATAGAGTGTGGTGCAGCACTTCGTAGCGTTTATAATAAGATCAGGTCGTCTCCCATAAAAATCTTGCAGTTGTTATGTGAAATGTTAAGATGTAAGACAGCGTTAGAAGGAAAAGAGGCTACAGAAATGTTAGGTGGTTGATTTGGACATCCTCAGGTGACATCCAGCTAAGAAATTTAATTTCCTGAGAGAAACCTGCGGCAGAATGAAAACATCTGAATTGGAAGGAGCTTAGCAGGCAGGACAGAAAAAGAAATGCTTTCTAAGCAGTCCTAAACCTGACTTACACCTACTTACGCCTTCCCTACTTATACCTCAAATTTTAGTTAAGGAAAATAGTTTTTAAAATTCCTACTCAGTTATTTCATCAAAACCTTTTTCCAAGCCTGCTCTGTGGTGAACACTGAAATGATTCATGCAGTCATACCGTTCTGACTGAATAATTGATACATTTTGACAGGCTGAATGTACAATGGATTACATTTGCTTCTCAGTATATATATGATGATTAACGTAACTAGGTCTTACATGTGCTCATCAAGGTGAGAAAATGCCCCAAAGAGAATATTATTTGATGTTTCGATGAACTGAACTTTGATACTGCACTTAAAATGTTGATGGCATTAAGATAGTCATGATGGTTTATGGATCTAGCTGTCAAATTAGAAAATTCCACTGAGTTAGAGAGAAAACCTGGTGAAATGTAGAGAACTTAAAGAAATGCCATTGACATGTTTACATCCAAAATTCCTCTCTCTAAATTCTAGTCTTAGCTCCTGGAGGATGAATGGATATCTCTGAAATACTCCGATTTAATGTGGTTCCATCGGCCCCAAGTCTGTCAGGATGTGTCCTACCCAAAGCCACAGAGGTTCCACAAAAAATAATTCAAACCTTTAAAAAGGAGCTTATTCCTGCCTAAATTAGAAAGCCAAGCTGTCTATATAGTCAAAGAAGAGAACTAGTATCCTCAGGAGGGCGATTCAGAGCATGCAAGTGAGATAGCTTTAGGCAGAGTTGTAAATGCTCCCTACCCATACATATTAATCCTGCCCTGAGGTCATTTAGTTACCAAGTTGATATGAACTCATTAAGTCCGAAGTCAACCAAGCTACCTCTCTGTGCATGGTGCAAATGGAAGTCCATTCATGAAGGCCTGGCCATCCGTAGCTCTCCAGGGATTGTCTGTTTTGCTCCTGTGATGTTGTATACCCCTGATGTCATAGTGAATGAGCATCACTTTTGCATCTGGCTTTACAAGATCAGAATGAGGTGTGGAAATGCTGAGAGTCTCATAAAATGGAGACACTGAGGAGGATGTTCGCACACAGTTAGTGTGGGTATTGAGAGAAGTCCATATATAGTGCATAGATAGAGATATCTCCACAGGGTAAATCAAAGCACTCCAGAAACATGCCTTTCTCTAATGTCTGTGCAGGAAATCTGGTTTTCATAATGTACGCACTGAAAATTAGACATGTGACTATCCTGTGAAAGGCAAATGCAGTCCCTAAATGTGAATGTTCAGAGCAACTTTGGATGTCCTAAAGCACGCAAACCTAGCCTATAGCTCCAGTCAAGAAGGATATGGGGCTGCTGTAGTTCCTTTTCATATTTGCCATTCCTATGGAAGTAAGTCTTTGGGTAACTAAAATGACACTTAGATTTCCATGTTTAGGCATCTGAGTTGCTGATGCTCACAAAGTGACTTTTAGGTACAATTACAGTAGTCTGCAGGGGAAAGTTAAACCTGATTCATCTACGTGCAAGATCAGGATTAAAACCACTGTGCCTGCCTGTCTGGATGGCTACTGTGTACTCTCAAATACTCAATTGCACTGAAACATTACAGCGTTTAAATACGTGTAAACGATGAATGTGTATATAGCAAATACTACCTAAAGGATTTCATTTAGAGGATTTTAATCATCAAGTATTTGGACTTTTCATTTGCCTCTCTCTCTTCATTATTTGGAAAGGGAACTTAGATTCATAACTGCCCTCAGAAGCTGTTTTCTGGGGCAGGAATATATGCAAGAAGAAAAGCAGTGAAGATTCAACTCACTGAATCTGGCCAGTTTTAGAATGTTTCTGGGCTTGTATTCTTCTAGAGACTCAAAAATCATTAACTAAACACTACCCGTTTCACTAAATTCAAAGCTTATTTTTTCTTTTAAGGTGACTTAAATGCATAAATGTCTGTTTTATCTTACCAGCTACTTCTTTTTGATGGCTATTTACACACCACAGAGCCATAGATCTGATTACCAAATTGGTAATCAACTAGTTTTTGTTTTGTTTTTAAGAAAGATACTGTTTCCATATTGTGCAATAAATGTTGATATGCTTCAGTGAAAGTAATGCCTTATTTGTTGAATACTGTCTATTTGTAGGTTTTGAGTAAACTCTGCTGTGCAATCTCTACCTACTCAAATTTGAGTTTGAAAAACGAAATGTTGTTTACAAACGTGTCCTCAGCAATTTCAATTGCATATGGTAGCCCTAATTTGTGGCTGAACCTCTGAATGACTGCTAGAGAAGAATTTGTCTTTCAAGGGCAAAAAAAGCAATTGTATGTAGTCACCTACTTGTACATGTTCCATTAATACCTTTTACTCAAGCGAGATGAGAACCTGTTTTATGAAGACCATAAGAATTTTTGCTTTACGTACACAATATAGAATATGATAGATTGGGGGAGACATTGTTCAGAGAATAATTTGAAACAGCATATGAGAATTCTGATATCTCAGCAATTGTAATATTGCTAAAGAAGTCATGGCATAATGGAGTCGATCCCTTAAAATGCAACAAGAGATTATTTTAATATTTGTAATGGATTTTTTCTTACTTGATTATTAGAATTAGCTCTATAAGTAACACATTTTAAATATTTTATGTTGGCAATGCCAGCATAACAAAGGACTTAACATGAAAGAAATGCAAATAAACTTTGTTTTACTTCAAATGCAATAATTATTGATGGAAAATTGGTTCATAAATGATTTTCAAAAGGATACACGTCTTTTCAAGAGCTGGTGTTTGCTACTATCAGACTCTGAGAGCCACCCTGATACGACATAATAGATTTCTCAAAAGAAGGAAATAGTCTAGTCTCCCTATTACTAGTGCATGGGGCAAAAATATTAGATTTACAGTGGAAGTTAAAAAGGCACTTTTGTCTAGTGATAAGGAGGGTGAACCACAGGAATAGGTTGCCTGTAGAGGTTACAGATTTCTCCAATATCAGAAATCTTTATTGTCAGGTGAGGCTGGCATTACCAGGTATAGCTGGTTATATGCTCCTCAGAGCAGAAGACTTTCAGGTCCCTTCCAGCTCTACTCTTCATCCAGGGAAAACCATTTGAATTTGTTGAGCATTTTTGTGTTGACTGTTGTATGTTATTGTATAGACTCCCTGATGGAAAGTTACTGATTTGACTTTTCTTTCTTCCTTCCTTCCTTCCTTCCTTCCTTCCTTCCTTCCTTCCTTCCTTCCTTCCTTCCTTCCTTCCTTCCTTCCTTCCTTCTTTCCTTCTTTCTTTCTTTTGTAACCATATTATTATTTTTCTGCTAGTCATGTAGGATCAGGTGATTTTTTTAGGAATATTCATCTCAGTAAAATCACTTTTTGTGTCATGCTAACATATTTACATACTAAGTTTTGGAGAATGTTTTGCTAGGGGTGAGAGGAAAGGAAAAGAAAAGGAGAGCTGTTAGAGGTGATAGCATTTATTGCAAGGATCTTTGTGCTAAATAGTTCAAAATGGACTACATTATTTTGCACTTAACATAAACTCAATATGTTATAGGTAGTTGCAACTTCAGAGCTAATGCTTTGAAAATTTGTAAAGAAGTAACTTTGCCAGAGAGGCAAATATTTA